>JAMAJW010000019.1:0-254601 GCA_023628855.1 Coniochaeta sp. PK30-01 | reverse complement strand
GACTGTCAACTCCCATCCGGGGCCAGGAGCAGTAGCAGACAATGACGACGACCTCAATTTACAGCCAAGATCCCGAGGAATCACCAGCTTGCTCAGCTTCTCCCTTCGCAACAGAGCCGATACCAAGCGGCAATTGGCGCCATCGGAACTTAATGATGAGCCTGAAAAGCCAACAGTAGACCCTTCTGCCCGGTACTCTCTTCCACGCGAAGCGCAAATCACTACAGTGCGTTGCTCTGAGGGGACGGTGTACGCTGAGAGTCGACTGGGCAGCAGTTTGTGCGGTTGGGGTGAAGTGCTCGTGGAGGAGCGTGGAGAGAGAGAGAGAGAGAGTTGAGCTGCCCAGCAGCACTTTAGCGGTCAGGCACAATTGGCCCGACCTTGGGATTTCAACACCAAAGCCGCCAACTCACCTCCACCACGAGCTGTCCGAGGTCGTGACAACGACTTAACACTTGACTGCCAACGCCAAACCTATCGCCCGGCCGTCACATGTGGAAAAGGTATTTCAGGACGTGCTTGCGACCCCGGGATTCGCTCTTTTTCCTCAGTTCAGTTCTTGTTCCGAGCTCAATTGCAGGCGTGGCCTCTTTTCCAACCGATTTCCCCGACCACCTCAATTTCGCGATTCGACCTTTAACCCGCCTCTCCATTTTCACCAGCGATCAAAACGACTTGGGTCCAGAACATCACTGCCACCCCATTACCTGCTTATCGCTGTACTTCATCCGTTACCAAATTTTCCTACCGGAGATTTTGAGGCTTGCGGCACCTTTCAATTGCACTTGGTGGTCATTCATTCAGGCCAAGTCCACCGACATCGTCATAGTCTTCACCACACCTTGTTGAAATATCCCGGTACGTTGCCTACCTGCATGCGCCCACCATACTACAACCTCGACAAACATGACCTAACAAGCCGCCGGAAAGACCAGTGGCCTGCCTTACTCACGGCAGATTTTCACTTTTCTGTCACCACGACAAGTGGTGACATTTCACCTTGTCTTCAGAGGCCGAGTCATCTCGAGGCTCGGGACCAATCGCCAGTTCGACCGCTTTCCCGAGCTCCATAGCTCACACCAGGCCCACCATTCACGAATCTCTGTACCCTATTGAACAGCGCCAGCAGCAGCCCCTTCCGCTCTCTCGCTCGCAAGCAACCCAGTCCCCCGGACCTGGGGACCGCTCGTCCACCCCAGCTTCGGTTCGAGCACTCCGCCGAACACCTCGTTTTCACGGCACTCCTAGCCCACAGCCAAGCCAGCAGGCCGGGCAACGAGAAGAACGCCCTCGGCCACGGCCAGTCCACCTCGAAGCAGCTTCGGTAGGTATCAGCCCGAGACCTCTGTTTGCTATCGCTCCTCCCTCACCCGAGCTCGGCAGAGGACAGGCGCGTCACCGGGCGGACACCCTGCATCAGCGACAACTCTCCCAGAGCCTTGTTGACGATCCCGAATACGATCCCCCCCTCAATCCGTCGTCCATCCCACCACGCACTTCTTCCGCGGCCGCGACCAGGTCCGAACCACCTCACCGTGCCGTTCGGATCTCCAGAGGGACCCACAGTGCCATCCTCTGGGCCCTTGAAGAAGCACTCAGAAAGCCCCATCCTTTCAGTCCTGATCTTGTCGAAGAGAACGCCTCAATGGCGGATCTCTTGGGTGGCGGGGGTGCCCCAGCCAGCACCAATGGCAACGGCGCATCCACCACACGGCCCACGGCACCTCCACAGCAGACCGGATCTCCGTCACAAGGGATCAGAGGCCCGAGAATGATCATGCGGGAGCGAGCCGAGCGTGAAGCGAGACAGAAGGCAGAGCGAGAAGAGATGGAGCGCCTTCGAGCCGAAGAAGAAGCCCGCGCCCTAGAAGAACAACGACGCAGAGCGGCGGAGCGGAGAGGAGGAAGCCAGGCTGCTGGCGCTGCTGTTGGAGGAAAGACCGGCGGTTTTGGTGTAGGAGCAGGTGCCGAGGAAACACAGACAGACCCCATGACGCAAAGGCGACAACAAAGAGCGCAGGAAGCCGCGGCCGCAGCTGGATCATCAAGACAACCGGGATCAATACCAGCGACTCAGCCACTTCGTGCCACACGCGTCCCTGCTGGACAAACTGACCAACCGTTCACCGGATCGCTCCCAACTGGCGTTGCGCCGGGCACCACACAGCCTGGCGAGAGCACGACTACGGGGATAGCCGGAACTAGAGTGCCCAGGAATTCATTTCCTCATGCGTTCGAACGCTGGGAGGCGCTCTCGGCTCACTGGGAAGGCATGACGAGCTTCTGGATTCGAAAACTCCAGGAGAACACGGAGGAGCTCGACCGAAACCCGGTATCGGCGCAGCTCTCTCGACAAGTTTCTGATCTCTCGGCCGCAGGAGCAAATCTTTTCCACGCCGTTGTCGAGCTTCAGAGACTGCGAGCCAGCTCGGAACGGAAATTTCAGCGCTGGTTCTTTGAGACGCGCGCGGAGCTGGAGCGTAACCAGGAAACGAACGCCATGCTGCAAAAGGCACTGGACGAAGAACGGCGGGCTCGTGAAGACGCAATTCGCGAGGCAGTCGAGCATGAACGCGGCAATTCCAAGACACAGAAGCAGTTAGCCGAGATGCGGAAGGAACTGATGATATCGAAGGATGAGGCACGGCGTGCGTGGGAGGAGCTTGGAAGACGGGAACAACTGGAGCGAGACCGTACCATCTCGCTGCAACAAGGTCTTCCGACTATTGTCGGAGGTGTCCAGGTAGTGCCCATGACCCAGGGCGTACCTAGCCGTCAGACGAGCACTCGCGATCCGCAGCGTCCACAAACTCGCGGTGAAGATCCAGAGTACGGATCGTCCCAGAGCACCGGAGTATATCCCGCATATTCACAGCCGGTCCCATCACAGCCAGGTTCTTCAGCTGCAGCTGTCAGCAGCACCAGCGCGCAGTACTATCAACCACATGCCCCTGGTACGACAGCTCACGAGAGTGGCAGCTATGGTCCCGGCTCTGAAGGCGGCTATAGCGAAGGCGAGTTTGTGATCGACGGCAACGGGAACTACGTCCGCGATGCGCAAGGCAATAAGATCCCGTACCGCAGCCCGGACACCCATGCTCATGGGAGACATGGTTCTGACGCGAGCATGCCAGAGGACTTGGACCAGCTGCCCGCTTCTACCAGCTATCCACCGTCGAGCTCGCAATGGGCCCAGTCGAGCCAACAAGACTATGCCGGGCAAGGCTATGCTGCTCCTGGATGGGAGACGGTGCCTCGCCATCATCACCCAACACGGTTGAGCGACGTTATCGAGGAGGATGACGAGCGCAGCCGTACCTCGGCAAGCCAAGTCAGCCGCGTCAGCCGAGCCTAGGGGGGCTGACTGACTCGCACCTTTCTCTGCGGTGATCTGTTGGACGAATGAAACGCACTCACCTTAATGCTTGATTTGGAATGGCTTGGTGTTTTAGGCGCAAGAGGGATACCCGCACTTCAGCATGGGGTATCGGACACCAGGGGACTGGAGGATGTTGATATAAGTCCACTGGACGCTGTCTGATGGGATTGCATAGCATGGCGGAGAGCGGTCGCACCAAGTCGAATGCCCGGTTTTTTTTCCCACCGTTTTGGCTCCCCCCAGAGTCCACCAACACGCCTCGTTACGGCAATGCCCGTCGTGAATACGACTACTACCTTCCTTGTGCCATAACATCTCCCAGATATGATCCGGAGTTTCGCGATGTCGTGTAAGGAGCGGACATGGCTTTGTACGATTTGAGGGTTTCATATGTCTTTCTTTTGTTCATCCGCGAGGTTAGAGGCAAGGAGTCTGTGAGAGTGAAATTGTTGTTATTGACCTCATCTGGGAAAAGGAGTGAAAAGGGAAGGTTCCGCTTGGAATTTGCTTTAATGTTGGGAAGCTCGTCTGGTATGTGAGCTGTGGATCTGAGCATGCGGCTTGTCATACAATGTATGTGCCGCCAATGACGTCTCAACTGCATTATGTAGGAGAAAATCCGAGGAAGAGCAAACTGTACCTCCTGCTGTGCATTTACTTAATGTTTGGAGGAGGGCAAGGAGCTGTGGGCATGAATAGAGGAACTGTACCGTTGACAGTCGCGGTGCCGTGAGCACAACGACGTAGTTATGATACCAATTCAATCATTCGTAATCAATACCATCTCGTTCACCGTAATATCGGTGCTGTGATGTTATGTTTTCAGTATAGACGGTCCGACCTGGTCTATGTTTGCTTCGATTGATTCAGCCGCTATGCTTCTGCTGTAGCTTCCGCCGCAAATGCAACATCCTCACAAAACTGACATCCAGATATCAAGCCACCAACCCTTACGGCGTGGTTCCAGACTCAATGGGATGCCAACCCAGCTACCACTCGGTGACCCACGACCCGTGTCGATTCAGCGGATTCCTAAGCCTCAAAAATCAACACGACCCCATCATCACCAGCAGTAACAACTCTCTCCCCGGTCTCCCCTTGCACGAAACCCAACACACCGCCTCCTTCTCCATCACCTCTATGACCCCTCCACTCCTTCACCAAGCCCGCACCCGCATCAGCCGCAGTACCTGGCGTTGCACCCCTCAAGTCCCATCTCCTGACCACACCATCCATACCACAGCTCGTCAACAGCCAGCCAGCCGCCGACCCAGCAGCGCCCCTCACAAACTCTACCTTGACAGTGGAGAACTCATCATGCGCACCGCGAATATGTTTCCTCACCGCGAAGCCACGTCCCGCGTCGTAGACGGCTATGCTCCCGTCTACGGATCCGGCAGCGAGGAGGTTATTTGGCGCTGGCGCGAAAGCCAGCGTCTCGATGCCGTCAGACTGCACGCCCAGGCTCGCCAGGATGGTACCCGCCTGCGGGCTCGGTGCATTGGCGGGCGCCCTCCGCGCAGCCGCGCCGCGCCCCTTTCCCTGCGCCGGCGCGGGTGCTGCCGGCTCGCTCACTCTCGGTAGGGAGACGACCTTGATGGAACCGCCCGCACCGCCGACGGCGAGGAACGCGCCGGTCGGGTTGACGGCCACACTGTACAGGCCGCCCTCGACGGCGAACCGCTGGTCCGCGTCCGTCAGTCCGACCACCGTCTGTCCGTTCTCCGTCGCTAGGCCCTTTGCGGCTGCAAGACCGAAGACGTCGTACACGTACAGGCTACCGTCTTCGGAAACAGTTGCAAGCAACGAACCGTCCGGCGTCCACGCACCGGCTGTGCAAGGGCCGGTGTGCAGGAAATAGCTTTGCACGATCTGCAGCGCGTTTGCCGGATCCGACGCGTCGAGGGTGTACACCCAAACCGAGCCGTCTGAGGCGCCTAGGGCGACTGTGTTTGGATTCGAAGGTGACGGGCACGGACTAAGCCAGTTGATTTCTGAGACTTCGGAGGATGAGGAGAGGAACGTTATCTCTGGCTTGTTGGACTGCAGGGAAACCGAGTATGCGCGGAGTTGGCCGTCCATGCCACCCGATAGGAGGAAGTCGCCGTTTGGTAGAGTGAAGGTGAGGGCATTGATACTGTCTGTGTGGCCGTCAATCTCAAACAGCGGTTCGAGCCTCGTGTTCTGGGGCTGCTGGTCGCCGGAGTAAGAGGCCGGTAGCACGGGGCGGGACGGAGCGGCAGAGATGTCTATCACGTAGCCCTTGCCGGGCGCGTCGTCGGCGTCGCCTTCGCTACCACCAGTTGCGATCAGCGACGGGCGGATAGGGTGTTGGGCGATGGCAAAGACCGAGTCTTTGTGGGCGTCGAAGTAGGCTATGCTGTCGTTCTGGAGGTTGATCTCTTCCTGTTCTTGGTCCTCGTCGTTGTCAGAGTCCATTGCTACGTCGCCGTCGTCGTCGTCGGCTGCTACTTCAGCGATTTCATCCTCGTCTATCATCTCGGGCTCCGAGTCGTCGTGCTCGTCGACCGGCGGGTCTTGGTGAGGATTGGAGGCCATCTTGGTTGTATTGGTGGGATTGTCGGTTATGCTTGAACAGTGTCCCTCTCTTTGATTTCAATATTTAGTCGTATGAAGTATATCAGGAACCTGAGGTGAGTTAGAGGGTTTATAAGCAAGTGATCTAGGGTAGACAGTGACGATGCTAACCCAGAAAAAAAAAAGGATTGAGAGAAGTCGAGAGCTTTAATCAGCTACCCCGCCACCCGCCAGACGAAAGTTTGCCCCACCAGATGAAGTACTTTGGTACTGCGGACGGTTGACGCTCCGTGCTTGCTAAGCAACTGTCCATTACAAAATACTTTCGGTTACACCGTTGACTTGCTAATTGAATTCCGCTCCTATGAATCTGAGCTGGATTTCAATATCAAATGAGGAGAGGGGGGTCACAGAGCTTGGTTTGGGGCTGACTCTAGAAGTCCATGCTACCTAATCTGATGTATGGTCTGTACTCGTGCAGATACTGTGTTACTAACCCAACAAGGCAAGCTTGGGAACTTAAAAGATAAGGTATGCCCCAGACAGCTCCCCGTTTATCCCGACGACATGCTAAGCTCTTATTACTCACCCGCCTCTAATAAGACTGACAGACTTCCGCATGCCTACTTTATCTTGTATAACATGACAGAGAATAACTGGTATAATACATCGTCGCCATGAAGTATCTCACTGAGCTCCCGAGTCTTGTCCGAGGAGCGCGTACTATAGCATGTCCCTCTCATCGTCTGATTAGACCGATCTCTAGCCGCGATGCCTGCCCATCTGGGCGTCTCTCGTCATCTCTCCATAATACCAGGTTAAGATCAAAAATACAACCAGCCACGCCCATACGGCATTTCAGCACCAGAAGAGATCTACCATCCACAGAAGCGCCCTCATTCGCCTTCGCCTTCGAGTGAGCCACCACCCCTCTCACTCGCAGACACCTTTACTCACACCTTGCAGCATAGACGGTGTCCTGCTGCACGTCTCAAAGCCAATTCCCGGCGCGGCGGAGACCCTGCGCTTCTTGCAAAATCACTACATCCCTTTTATACTGCTCACAAATGGCGGCGGGCGGCAGGAATCAGAGCGCGTGGCCGACTTGTCCTCCAAACTCGGCGTGCCCCTGACAACCTCCAATTTCGTTCAGTCGCACACACCCTTCCAGGAACTCGTGGATGACCTCGCTGACAAGACGATTTTGGTAACCGGTTCAAATGCGGATAAGTGCCGCGCCATCGCTCACGCATACGGGTTCAAGAAAGTCGTGACCCCGGCCGATATATTAGCGGCCGAGCCGCGCGTGTGGCCCTTTGAGTCGCTTATGGAGGAAACTTATGCCCAGACTTCGAGACCGCTACCTGATCCTGTATATGAGGGACCGGATGCGATTATCAAGACGGAAGCTCTGGAAGGGAAGAAGGCGCCGCTCAAGATTGACGCCATGTTCGTGTTCAACGACCCGAGAGACTGGGCGCTGGATATCCAGATCATCATCGACTTGCTGCTGTCTCAGCAGGGGTACCTAGGCACCTACAGTCCCAAGAATGGGGACCTGTCCCTCGCCAATTGCGGATGGCAAGCCGACGGCCAGCCGGCGCTGTACTTCAGCAACGCGGACCTTTTTTGGAGCACGGGTTATCATCTGCCCCGGTTCGGACAGGGCGCCTTCCAGGCTGCCATCGCGGGCGTCTGGAGGAGAGTCACAGGCGGACACGAGCTGCAACGGCAGGTATTCGGCAAGCCGTCCATGGAGACATATGCTTTTGCCGAGCGGGTGCTACAGCGCCACCGGCATGAGCTGTTGAAGGAGCTCGGCGGACGGCACGGGCCGGGCCGGTTGGGGAGGGTGTACATGGTTGGGGATAACCCCGAGAGCGATATTGCCGGGGCTAATGCTTATCAGAGTGAGGTTGGAACGGAGTGGGCATCGGCGTTGGTCAAGACCGGGGTCTGGACCCCGGATCGGGCTGGCGGTGAGGCGGTGTTGAAGGGACAGCTGAAGCCGACTGTCGTTGTGGATGATGTCAGGGAGGCAGTCAGATGGGCGCTTAAGAGGGAGGGGTGGAAGGCGAAAGTGTGATTACATTGTAGATCCATGTGCGTGTTGGGCATAGACTTGTAGCATAGTATAGCTAGATGCTCCGAATTGCAATCCATTACCCCAGGCGAGTTGTCTTCCTGTTTGCTGAATCAGTTGACAACCATGATGCAGTGTGTTCGTGACCACGGCCTCATCAACAAGCAGTCTACCGCGCCCGCTCCAGGCGCAGACACAGATCGCAAGCCACGGTGATCAACATGGTCCCAACTTTACCTATCCAGCAACGGAATTATACGGCTCGCCTAGGAACATTGGCGATAATCTATGACGTACAGCATTTACTGTTACCTTTCCTCGTGCGCATTGAAGCCTCATATTCCAGGACGTGGACCTCTCCTGTCAATGCGAGATGCAGATTTCCATCCAGTCCAGACGGCGTTGGTTGGGAGGTTGCTCGACAAAGTGATCTACCTACGGCAAGCCACAATTTCCCCACTCGTGTATCATGGGCGCTTAGTTATGGTCATATTGAGGTGGTGAAGATATCGGTGCGGGCTGGGGCTGAACCAAGAACGAGGACTGTGACGGGCATAACGCCAATGTCCGGGGCAGAGAGCATGGGACGGACTGACATCATGGAGGAATTGGTCTACTTCATGGGAGGGTCTATGTAGCTTTCAGGTCTGTAGGGAGTGTTGCCTGTGTTGGATGATCTGATGTTTGAGTAGCGCCTCACGTGGCTAAATGATTCATGTCGCCCATGTCTAAGACCCTAAGACTAGGACACTGCTCTGAATTTTGACTCGATCTCACGTACCTGCATACACCTTGGTTGTTTTGTCGTTTGGAGCAACGCTTTCTGCTCAATCGGTGATAAGGAAGTAACCCAGAAGGTCCCAGCGCTAAGCTGCGACGCGACATACTTCTCTTGGGGCGGTGGGTGTAGGAATCGAGGATACGGTGTGCCCTGACAAGCAGATCAACTGAATAAGGAACTTGTGGTTGCTCTTGAAGGGTATATATTCATAACAGTCCTCGACCGTGTCGCCGGTCTCTGTACTGGTCAGGACTAAATCAATAATGGCATGGTCCATAAAGACAAAATGCCGCCGGCTGAGAAACTAGGAAATGAAGAATAAAGCGTGGGAATATTGTACAGCGCCAGACGCAAACACATCAGGTATCCTGTTCGTCTTTGCAGGAAAAACGTCGCTTCGTAAAACTCTCGGTATCGATCCAATGAAATTCACGCAAGGATTCTGTGACACACCGTCTCCAGTAAGAGTTATGAAGATGGATCATGTGGTGAAAGGTATATCGAGGAAAAGCACTTCCTGTAGATCAGGCGTCCATTTCACCCTTTTACCGGTAGTTGTTGTTGCCCCAGTACTGGTCGCTCTGGCCGTTTCCATACCCAGCCCCTCCACTTGCGCCATAGCCACCGCCTGCTTGAGGAGGATAGCCTCCGGTGGTGAAGCTGCGCTGGGGCTGCTGCGTCATCATCGGGTTGGGGTTTTGCAACGGTTGCATACCAAAACCCTGCTGAGGGCCCGGCGACCCAACACGCATTGCAGCGTTAGGGCTGGAGAAGCTGCGGTTTGGCTGAGGTTGGAACTGTTGCGGGAACTGTTGCGGGCGTTGCTGGGGTGGCATGGCAGGACTCCCTGAGCGCATCGGACTGATGAGCGGCGTGGGTGAGCTGGCACCGCCGTGTAGACCGCGGACATTCGCCGGGCTGGCATTGTACATGCTTCGGTCGTAGCTAGAGTTCTGCGGGGCAGGGCTGGCAATGCGAGGGCTCTGAGCACCGTCATGAAGAAGCGGCATCGGACTACGAGCGCCGCCAGCAGCGGCAGCAGCAGCCGCTCCAGCAGCGCCAAAGGTAGTCGCGCCCTGCCATTTCTCGTTTGTAGGGCTCTGTGAGGACGGGGAAGGGACGCTGTAGCTGTTGTTACTCGTAAGACCCTCGCGAGCCATCTCCTTGGCGTTGTACTCGGCACCGGTCTCTGAGGCAAAGCTGTCCGGGTCGACGCCGGCCGCCTTGAAGGCGGCGAGCTCCTTTTGCTCCTGCTGGTACTTAGCGTCGGCAATGCGAGCCTCTTTGGCTCCCCGACGTCGCTGCCGAATGCAGTAGAACGCCATTAAGAGAACAAGCAAGCCACCGGCACCGGCTGCAGAGGCGTAGATTGCCGTCTTGGATGTTTGTGGAAGTTTGTTCCATTTATCGGAAACCGTCTCCGGTGGAGGAGCTGTGATGTCGTCGTGGACGGTCGAGTTGCCGCTGGGGACGAAAGTTAGTGGTTGCCAATCAAATATGAGTCTCGAAGTTGAACTTACGAGACTATCCGAATGCTCTCAAATGAGCCGGTCGTATCGCCATAGGAATACTCCTTGCCGCTGCTGAAGTCGGCGACGTGGGCACTCCGGACCTGCATGGTGAATGGGCCCTGACTATAATCAGTGTCTCCACCTGCCCATTGACGCGTGCCCTCTGGCAAAGTCGGATCGCCACCAGCCCAGATCCCCATAGAGATCCTCATCGGCGTTTGAGGGTAATACAGAGTATTGTTGGCATCCTTCGGCAGCAGAGTCCGAACCAGCTGACCGTCGATATAGAACTGCAAGGCATCCTTGGTCCACATGGTGGTGTAGTTATGGAAGTCGTCAACAATACCGCCATTTACAGGGTAATAGATGGCATTATGAAAATCCTGCACGCCCTTGCCGAAATAGTTCGTCTCGGCATGAGTGTGATTGCCGCCCATGAACTCCCAGTCGATCTCGTCCAGATCGTCGCTTAGGAACATCACGGAGCTGATGACACCCGTGCCAGCTGCCGCCTTCATCCATATCTCAACACGACCAAAGAAGATATAAAACTTGGATCGGATGGTAGGCGAGTCCCCTTGCTTAGTGATGGTGAAGGTAGCGCCATTCAGGCTGTCGTAGGTCACGGGATTCACGGTAGGTTCCCAGGTCGTGCCGGAGGGGGTCGTGTTGAAGTTGAAGTTGTACTCCATGCCAAAAGCGGGATCCGCAGGACAGTCGGTCCTGTTGAGAGGTTGGCAGTCGGTTGTGACTTGCGCAACGACATTTTGATAGAGGTTGGTTGAGGCCAGCAGCGCGAGGGCTGTCGAAAAGAATGATCGTGGCATGACCATGTTGAAGGATTGGTTGCTGAAGAATAGAATATGTTTGATTGATCCAGCCAGTCAAATAGTCAAATGAGTGATATCATCAACACTCTAGGTTGGAGTGACTAGATCTCGGGATCATGCAAACTCTTGAGCGTGGCAGCGACACCGATCTGTACCGAATCGCAACTTTCAACGCTCCCAGAATCGGAAGCAAAGGTGTCGAACGATACCGCAAATTGTATAAAAACAGCAGCCAACGACGCGAGTACCTGCTCAATAACGAGATCGTGTCTAAAGAAGGACGCAAATCACTTGAAGCGAGCGGTTGGAATGAGTGTAGCGCTTGGTAGCGTGATGCCCTCGACTCGAATGTCTCAAGGGACGAAAATGACGAAGTCAGGTCGCGGTACTGAAAAGAGTGACAGACCGCGATCTTGGCATTGGAAAAGCATTGGAAACATCAATTGGAATGAGAGGGTGGACGAAAGATTGCCAGTGTTCAATGAAGGGACATGGAAAAGGGGCAGATAAGCCTGTGCACGGGGCACATAGGGGCTTCGTGCCTGCCAAGACGTGGTTTTGAAACGACAGAAGGCGCGAAGCACGAACCAGTCATACAGGGGGCCAGGTCTCTAAATTCTGTAACATCAACTGTTTGCAAGCCTTGGATTCAAGGATGTAGCACAACGATTGGACAAATCAGAGGCCGTCAATTGAAGATCCGGAGATTTAGTTTAGCCATTTAAGGTAAGGTTATTTCCGCTTCCCGGGTCAGTCGGTGCTCGATCGGCCGGTACAGCCTCTTCAACACCAAAAGGCTGAGGTTCATGATGATTATCTTTTCCATCATAACCCAGGTAGATATTTCCAGTCTTCGAGAGAAGAGAATCTTCCCTATTTTTGAGCAGTCTTGAGGACAGAAATGAGTTTTTGAATGAGTGCCTGTCGCCATGGGTTAGGTAGGCAAAACCCTTGACTCGGCAGCACGGGAAAATGAGAACAGACATTTTAGAACCTCTAGCTGCAGTAAACTCGCCAGGCTTTGCCAGTTATGTTTTGTAGAGCGAACTCTCAGCCACTCCTTTGGCCATTGAAGAAGAGAACGTATTGCTTGTCAGGCGTCTCTAGTTGGAGCACTCTGCGGCTTCTTCTGCAGCCTATCTTATGTAGATTGGAGTTCGGATGGTAAGAGACACGTGCGGTCCTCGAGCGAGCCTAATCGGGCGGCGCAGGGTTTTGTTCAATCTGTCTCCAACTCGAGCGCCCACAATGACTGTCAGACTGTCAGACTGACAGTGCAACCTTACTGATCCGCTTCTGCACATAAAAACTCTTCGTCCCTGTACTTAGCAATCGTGAGGTCGAGGACAGCATCTTAGAACTACCGGCGCCTCAGGATTACTTTCGTTCGGCTTACAGGTACCTTACTGTGTACTTACCTGCCTGCACGTGTTCATGATCGCTGGTCCCTTCCGTCCTCACCCGCATGGACCCTGATACACGGCCCGCTTTTGGGGCTGATGATGGGACTAATCCTAAACCGTCCTAGTCTTAGTCAGCAGCGATAAGACACAGTGTTCTCCATATCGCCCCAAAGCAAGAAAAAAAAAGTCGCTGAAAAGTCGGATTTGGCGGGGCATCCCGCATGAGATTGCCATCGCCGCCATTTATTATTTCCAGTCAACTTTCTGAAGTACCTTTCCATCTCTTCTCCCTCTCTCATTGTGCCTGGAGAAATATACCTTCAAATACACATCGCGCCCCTTTTCCCACGGGCTTCTATTGCCCAAACTCTTCAACTGAACGCTTGTGCGGCATTCTCTCTCGCGCACTCCCCTCGTTCTTTTTTTGCTATGCCTCACCCTGTCTCCCCTCCTTCACAGCCCAAAATGGTTGTGCCCGTCAAACTCGCTGACGGCACTGCGCCGGCCCCGAGTCAAGAAGACGTTTCCACCATTCTCAACAACATTTTCACTGCGACTTCATCGGCCGCCTCCATCGATGCCTCTTACGCTCTATGCGAGCTGTTGCTGAATTCCTCCGTCGGCTTCCGTGGTCTTCAGCAGTATGGCATTCTTGCCGAGATCAAGAAGGCGGCTGCCGATAAGAAGAGCGGTCTTCGTAGGGAGAGCGCTCAAAACCTTCTCGGAGCGCTATTTGAGCGGCTTCCCCCTCGGCAACGCGTCAGTGAGGTTGTTTTGCTTCTTCACGATGGCGGCATGGTTGCTTGCGCGCTCGATGCCCTTGCAGATAAGGGCACCGTCGTCCGCGACGCCGCACAGTACGGCTTGGACGCCATATTCGCAAACTTGAGCCCCGAGGCGCTCGTTGTTGGCCTCCTTCCGGCCCTTGTCACTTACCTCTCCAAGCCGACTGGAAAGTGGCAAGGAACGGTCGGTGCCATGAAGTTGTTGCAGAAGATGGCCGACAAGGCCAAGATGACTATCGGCTCCACCAAGGAGGAGTCGCAAGAGAAGGACATCCTCAGAGATGTCATGGGCGCAAAGCTTGCCCGCCTCATTCCCATTGTCGAGGGCGGCATGCACGATTTGAAGACCGAGGTTGAGAAGCAGGCTGTCAAGACGATGCAGTCTCTTGTAACCCTTCTCACAAACGACGACGTCGCCCCGAAGCTTCCGCTCCTGATCGAGACCATGCAGAACCCTTCGGCTGCCACCTCCCAAAAAGCTATCCATGCTCTCTCGCAGACCACATTCGTAGCTATTGTTACCTCGCCAGTTCTCGCGCTGCTCACACCGTTCCTGGAACGATCTCTAAACACCCCCGGCACAAACCAAGAGGTCCTTCGTCAGACAGTCGTGATTGTCGAGAACTTGACCAAGCTCGTGCATGACCCCATCGAAGCGAGGACGTTCTTGCCCAAACTTCAACCCGGCGTCAAGAGCGTGGTCGACCGCGCTTCCCTGCCAGAGGTGCGCGAGTTGGCCACCAGGGCACTGGAGGTCATGGACAAAGCAATGGCCACCGACAAAGAAACCACCATTTACGACCGTACGACAGCGGAGGATGTGGCCAAAATCGTTGATGCCGAGATTAAGAACAACGGCGGATTGGCTGGTGACTTGGACGCTTACAAGCTCCTCCGGCCTTATATGTGCGAACAGGTTGCAGAGGATGTCAACCACAGATATGTTGTGAGGATATCGGCAAGAATCGCACCGTATCTCAAGTCGCTGATGAAGAAGCCTGATGCACATGAGGCTGTTGCGTCTGCCGTACAAAATTACTACGAAGCAGAGGAAGCGAGGAAATACGGTGTGCCAGAGAAGGAGGACGATGGCGAGACCGAAATCGTCAACGCCGACTTTTCTCTTGCCTATGGCGGCATGCTTCTACTTTCTCACACAAACTTGCGCCTCCTCAAGGGTCATCGTTATGGTCTTTGCGGTCGCAATGGAGCCGGAAAGTCGACTCTCATGAAGGCTATCGCCAGTGGGAAATTGGAGGGATTCCCGTCCCAAGACGTCCTGAGGACTTGCTACGTCGAGCACAACCAAGGCGAGGACGCCGATATCAGCATCCTGGACTTTGTTTCCAAGGATCCTACGATTGCTAAGGAGGGCCGGGAGCGCATTTCGGCTGTCCTGGAGGAGGTCGGCTTCACCGCTGGACCGGAAGGTAGACAGTCGCACAAGGTCGGCTCTCTCTCCGGAGGTTGGAAGATGAAGCTGGCTTTGGCTCGTGCTATGTTGCAGCGGGCCGATGTTCTGCTTCTCGACGAACCTACCAATCATTTGGACGTGGCAAACATCAAGTGGCTGGAAGAGTACCTTAAGTCTCACCCAGACATCACCAGTCTGATCGTGTCCCACGACTCCGGATTCCTCGACAATGTTACGACAGACATCTACCACTACGAACCCGGCAAGAAGCTTGGACACTACAAGGGCAACCTCGCTGCCTTCGTCAAGGTCAAGCCGGAGGCCAAGAGCTATTATACCCTCTCTGACAGCTTGGTACAGTTCAAGTTCCCTCCACCTGGAATCTTGTCCGGTGTCAAGTCGAACACAAGGGCCATCATTCGCATGACCAACGTCTCCTACCAGTACCCTAAGGCGCCCAAGCCTTCTCTGTCGGACGTCTCGTGCCAGCTCACGCTCTCATCACGAGTTGCCGTCATTGGGCCCAATGGTGCCGGCAAGTCGACTCTCATCAAGCTTCTTACCGGCGAGGTCATCCCGACCAGCGGAAAGGTAGAGAAGCACCCCAACCTGCGTATCGGATACATCAAGCAGCACGCCCTTGAGCACGTAGAAATGCACTTGGAAAAGACCCCCAATCAGTATCTCCAATGGCGGTACGCGAACGGTGACGACAGAGAAGTTTTCCTGAAGCAGACTCGTGTCCTTTCGGACAAGGACCGGGAGCAGATGGACAAGCACGTCGACATTGGTGACGGTAAGGGAGCCCGCCAGATCGAAGCACTTGTTGGTCGGCAAAAGTGGAAGAAGACCTTCCAATATGAAGTGTATGTATAAATGATCCCTCTTTACCTGGCACGAATTTCACTGACTTCTATCCCAGCAAATGGCGCAATATGCTCCCTAAATACAACAACCAGATCTCCCGCGAAACCCTCATTGAGCTCGGTTTTGACAAGCTCGTCCAGGAGTTCGACGACCACGAGGCCTCGCGCGAGGGTCTCGGTTACCGCGAGCTGCAACCGTCCGTCATCAGCAAGCACTTCGAGGACCTTGGTCTGGACCCGGAGATCGCTAACCACAACGAGATCGGTTCTCTGTCCGGCGGTCAGAAAGTCAAGGTCGTCATCGCGGGCGCCATGTGGAACAACCCCCATCTCCTCGTGCTCGACGAGCCGACTAACTTCTTGGACCGCGACAGTCTTGGCGGTCTGGCCATCGCGATCCGCGAGTTCAAGGGCGGCGTGGTCATGATTTCTCACAACGAGGAGTTCGTCGGCGCCCTGGCCTCAGAGCAGTGGCACGTTGTTGACGGGCGGGTAACACACAAGGGTCATGCGGCTGTGTCGATGGACCGGTTCGAAGACGCCAGGAACCCTGCTTCTGCGGTCACAAGCGGGCTCAACACCCCCGCCAACGCGAGCAGTGTTGCCAGCAGCGCCGTGAACAGCGGAGCCGAGGATAACGGTGATCTGAAGTTCAAGAGCAAGAAGAAGAAGAAGATCACCAAGAAGGAGCTCAAGGAGCGCGAGGTGCGGAGAAGATTGAGGCATATCGAGTGGCTGAACAGTCCCAAGGGGACGCCGCATCCGGTCGATACTGATGATGAGGAGTAGAAAAGTGCTTCTGGGGTTCAGCGTGGAGCGGCAGAGATGAGAGTTACGGTTAATGGCTCGGGCGGGTTGTGCATGATTGATTTTTGTTTGGGGTATAGAGTCTAGAGGAGCACTAGAACCAAGATGGGGATTCATATTTGGTTGACCTGGGGAAGCAGAGGTCCCGGTATAGAGGCGTTCATAGAGACAAATGTTCAATGCAGGTTTTGGAAATCCTTCTTCATATGGGAGCCACATCACCATGAGATAGGCAGGGAGATACCATACGAGGTGCCAGATGGGGGTACTTATTGCTCGTATAACTTCGTCCTACTAATACAGGCTCGCTAGTAGTAATACATTTGATATTAAACAAACAGGATAAAACGTCATGTCGTAGGGAATCATGCCAGTAAACTCCTCTCTTCTGTATCCGTCATAAATGCGATGCATGGTTTACACAGAAAGTATCAAAGGAAGTAATGGGTATCATTGTGGTCTCGAGGTTTAAATGCCGTGACCTAAGTCGGGAAGTTAGTATCAAGCCTATATTAATGTATGGAGTTGTGTAAGATGGGGTGACTCACGGCCAAGCTGCTTGCCGCGCTTCGAGATGTCCTTGGCCTGGTGCTGCTTGATCTTGGCTAGGCGAGCCTCCTCCTCAGCCTCGAGCTCGAGGCGGCGGACCTGCTCCCGTGCGTCGCGGACACTCTCGCGAGCAGCGATCAAGGCGCGGTCGGCCTCGCGCTCGGCGGCCTCGGCACTCATGACACGCTCGCGGGCCTGCAAGATGGAGGGATCCATATGGTCGTTGCCGCCAAACTTGGAGAGAAGGCCGCTATGGCGCTTGCCACTGGCGTCGGTGGAATGGCGTTGGGGAGCGGTAGTATAGCTGTTGTTGTAGGAGGAAGCAGAGTTGGAGGACACGGGCGAAGGGTCTCGGTGGCCGAAGAGGCCGTGCTTCTTTGGTTGTTGTTGTTGTTGTTGGACGGCGGGAGCGGGCTCCTGCCGGCTGCTGAAGAGGCCATGTTTCCTGGGCGGCTGCTCAACGACGGGAGCAGGCTCCGGCTCGTGACGAGAGAAGAAAGGCATGTTTGATGATGGACAGGAGGCCTGAAGTTCGACTTGGTATCGAATGCTTTCGGGTTTGCGATATGGTGGTGTGGCAGATGATTGCTCCTGAAATATGAAGATCAAAAGGAAATGTATTCGTCTCGGGACATGAAGGAGTATTTGAATGTTCGATTTTCATGAGCACCTAGTCCTTCCCGTCCAGATGGTGTGCGACCAACCTTGATTCTGGCTGGATTCTGGCATGTTGTCGCACAAGATCACCAGCGTGACGTCAAAGGGCATGGGCCCAGGACCCTGGAATATTGCAGTTGGTCCAATCGACGGCTGGTATGACGGAAATTCAGCCACAGGACCTCTACCCAGCCAATATGCAACTTCCTCGTTTTCAGACAGTGCCATCATCGCAACTGTTGGAACTTCGGCTTTTGAGGATGACATCGTGCTGCACTGGGATGTAATGCTTGGTAACGAAATGATTTTGACCAACAATCTCGCTGCAGAGTTGGCTTGATGTCTTAGATGAACGAAACTCAAGCCACTTGGCTTAGCTCATACTGTATACTTACCTAGGTAACTCACAACAGACATCAGGCTGTAACCGGAACTGGGCACGCGTACAAGGACAGAAATGATTGCATCTGATACCTGGGAAAATGTGTAATGTACACGATGCGAACCAAAAAGTTAGGCCTGCTAGATGTGTTGTGCCCTCGTATGAATATATTGTCTTCAAAGTCTCGGATCCGGACCTCCGTTAGCGATGATGTGACTGGTACAGATTTGGTGGCAGAAGAGCGATTTGAGCTTTGGCCTTTGGATGCCTGGAGAAATTCACGTTTTATGACAGTACGTTTGGTGTTCATACCACAGTAGAATCTTGAGTGTACAGGTGTGATGTCATCGCAAATGCGACCTTCACTAGCTAGCGTGCTGCTTCCATTCACCGTTAGTGTAAGGCTGAAGTGGGGCCTCAGCTTTTACTGCAAACGCAGCACGTGCCACCGTACATACAACGGCAGGAACTGTTTGTCTGCACCAGCCGCGACTTGAAGTTGATTTCGCGTCGCACGAAAGAGCTCAAGTTCCCAACTTCCCAATATCAATACCTTAAAACTTACGCTCTCCTCTGCAGTCAACCATCGACCAACCGTCAAGGAATTTAACTGGATGGCATCCTCTACGATGTCACGCGGCCGGCCTCGGTCGCGCTCCTTGACGCGATCGCCAACACCGCGGTCTTACCCTTCCAGGTCACCCTCCGCCCACCGGCGATCACCTTCCCCCGGGTATCGATCACCGTCCCCGCGCCGCAACGGTAGACGCGAGAGCAGAAGTCCCAGTCGCAGCCCTAGTCGAACGCCCAGCCGCAGCCGCAGTTACAGTCGTGATCGAGACAGCCGGCCAAGAAGCAGGACCCGGAGTGAAACGCCTGCGCCAAGGAGCACCAAGGTAGGTAAAGTTTTTACACGCGCTGGAAAATAGCGATCTAACCATTTGCTTTGGTACAGATCGTCGTCGAGCGATTGACCAAGAACGTCAACGTAGACCACCTCCACGAGATCTTTGGACAGTACGGCGAGATCCGCGACCTGGATCTACCTATGAATAGGACTTGTAAGTTGGGCCCATTGACTCTCGGCTGTATGACTCAAGACTGACAATAATTCACCCAGTTGGGACGAATCGCGGCACAGCATATATTCTATACGACCATGAGGCCGATGCCGAAGCGGCCATTGCTCATATGCACGAGGCTCAGCTGGACGGGGCTGTCATAAACGTCTCCATCGTTCTACCGCGCCGCAAACTTTCGCCCCCACCCCCACTGGCCCGGCGTGGCGCCAACTTTGATCCCAGGAATCCTGCACCAGGACTTCGACCTTCCGGCCCAGGCCAGCCTTTTGGAGGACCTCCTGGTCGTGGAAGGCGGCCGTCTCCTCCAGTTTCCGGCAGGAGCCGCTTCCCTCCTGCGTCAGACACCTATCGCCCACGGTCCGTATCCCGATCCCGATCTAGGTCACCTTTGCCGCCCGGTGGCGGTGGTCGCAGATACCACAGCCGGTCGCCATCGTATAGGTCTAGATCATGGTCGAGGACACCGCCTACGCGTGGACGTGGGGGCCGTGGCGGCGGTCGCCGACCAAGCGACCGTGAGGATCGGAGGAGAAGCCCGAGTCGTGGAAGTTACGACAGCTATGGCCGTCGTAGTCGAAGTCGGAGCCGTGAGTGGACCAGAAGATAGCGTTGCACAAGGACTGTCTTGTGATCATGGAAAACAAGGTCAGGCTTTTGGCGAGAGAAGGCTATATTGCTTATAGTTAGGCGTTGATTGGAAGGGCTCATCAAAATGGGAATGGGTTAAAGGATTTTGTCCATGTGGACGCTCGATGTCAATGCCTCGCCAATGCCAAGCTAATTGAATTAGTTGTCTGCCGTTTACGGTCCATCCCGCAGCTCGTCATTATCATGACCGTCGTGTCTTGCTTCGGATAGGTTCACCGCCTGTGTAACATGTGAAGGATCTGACTCGTGGCCGAACAACTTACGATGATCGCTGCTTTACCAAACTTCGCCTATATTACTCCTTTCAGACCTCTAGAACGCGAGCGAATTTGCTTGTTCGCTAAGAAAAGACGTTAGAGGAAAGCAACATCTCGCTCACACCTGTCTTTGAAGTCCAGTCCATGTCGCGCAACAGCCATTCACACTTGCAATGGCTGATATATGCAACGTCAGGAGTGTTGATTCGTCCTCAGGGTGTGAACCTTTCTCTCGAATGCACCGATCCCCGTCTCGCCAACCGCTCACGTCTCGTGGATGTTGACTCTTGCCAATCGCAGTCTAATTCAGCCGGCCGATTACCATTCATGGATATCAACCGCAACAAGCTGACAAACCGTGGTTTTGTCAGCAGTTCCTTTTGAGTAATCCGAATTCATGTGTTCTTCTCCAGCCTGTCTCATTTGATATCGAGTTGCTTCCATAACTTCCAAGGGGGCTGCCCCCATCCACTTGAAAATGCGGTGGAAGAGTAGAAACAATAAGGTTCTCACGCTGCAATCCTTTGGGAAACCAAGGTGACCCATTGGCTTCTCCAGACCTGCATTTCGTCCAATCTTTACCGGTACTCGAGACTTGCGTCAGCCCTACCCGGCCCTGAGGTTGGGAGCTCGGCGTACAGCACTCCTTCGCGGAACTTTCTCGGCCACAGCCACAGAAACGTCGTGGCTATCCAATGGATTTGTCACTTCGCGAGCCGAGACGCATCGTGGCGTCGAACTTACCTATCGATATCGAGACCTTTATCTTCCAGGAGCCAGCGGTTGAGGTCCTGGATGAGTCTTTGGCACCCACTCCTATCTTTGGAGGAGTCATGCGGAGGACGACCATTGCGACTCTCCCTATTGTACCCACAAGTAACGATGGAACGTGAGTGCAGTCCGACATACCTGACCTGGCCGTGCATTTATATCGTGATAGTGGCAATATGAAGCCTGAAGATGTTCCAGGCGCAGGCGTTGTCCTACCGGGTGGCGTCAATGTCTATTTCCTAGACTTAGCACCTGGCTACGAAACACCAATGGTAAGTCGGGCAATTTTATGGTGCATAGGGTACGCGAGTTTCTCTCGCTCTAACGCCGTTCAGGAGCTTTCCAAGACCTGATTCTGCCCTGCGTCCCGTGTTCATTTGCTAACGCGGTGTTCCCGCATTTGCAGCATCGAACTGTGTCTACCGACTACGTCGTGGTTCAGGAGGGAGCTCCGATATTTGTCACTCCGGAGGGACCCTTTAACGTGGTCGACGGAAAGGGCACCTATCAGAATGTACAGGAGACAGTGTGCAAGCCTGGTGACGTTATTGCTCAACGTGGCAGCATGCATGCGTAAGTTTGAGCCCGTCTCCCTGGTCCTGGTTGTGATGCTTAGCGCACTATGCCGCCACCTCCGACATTTACCAAAATCATGAGATACACACTAACCAGAGCAGCTGGGCGAATCGGTCCGACAGATGGGCCAGAGTGCTCTGTTTCGTGGTGGCTGCGGAACCGCAGAAGGTCTCGGTCGGTGATCGGAACGTTGCCAAACCATTGGGCGAGATGTGGCTGTCATGAATCAAGGTGGCTTCATCCGTACCTTTGAGTGACTTAGTGACTCCATATAACGAGTGATATGTATAGATACACGAAAAGCCATGAAAAGGGGTGTTTCGTCTTGCGTTGTTCTTTGGAGCGCGTCAATCAGCCCTACGAGTTCGAAGGATGGTTGTACGAGGGGCAAGAGGCGAATTCCACCAGCTGTGTGTTACCATCCAGGTTCTCAGAAAAGGCCCAACTGGTCGGTCTTCTTCCTGCTCTGTCGCAGATCTAGTCTAAGACCTGAATTCCGATTTGGTAGAAACTGCCATCAATATCAAACATATACCTTCTTGGCTCGAGTTACCACGAGGAGGAGAAGTGCCATGGATTGGCGATTCTTCGGGACAACTGAAATCTTTGACGAGACCCAGCCCACGTAATGTACCATGGCACACAAATACTTTGCAGCGAAATATGCAGCATTGCAGCCTGTGTCCAATCTTAAACGCCGCGCGCTTCTTTCGGGTAACACCAGGTGACCCTGCAACCTTGTGCGACAGGCAGCCCCTGGATCCACACAGCTAGGAGTCTCTGTACTACATCAGTTGCAAACGTCCGTATCTGTAACCCGTGGTGGACAACTTAGGTCTGGTCGACTTACCTTCTACACTATGTTTAATTCGACAGACGCAACTAGCTCCCTTGGACTACTGTTTGCACATGACTTGTGCTAGGCAGGCAACAGTCAGGCATGTGGCCTAAGCCTCGCTCTTGTGCCGCACCCTAATCTATTCCAGAAGTCCCCTCCAAGGCTGAAGTTGCATCACACGGCCTCATTCTGGGTCTCTATAGGGCCCCCAATACTCGTTAGACGTCACTCCAACTCGCAGTTACGCGGCTGTAGCTCGCTTCTCGTCTAAGTGAGGTACCTAGTCGACAACACACCTAACAGCGAACCTCGTCGTCTAGTAACATGGCACCTCATCCTTCGCTCATGACCACTTGGTTCCTTCGCACTTTCTGGTTCCGGTGTTATCTTCAGTCGGCTCATAGAATCCTTCAGCGACTATGACGAGACATCGTAGATACACTATTCGCGGCCGCGGGTTGACTCCGCGTTGGCGACGAGGGTTGCACCCATCCGTGTCACAGCTAGCCGTCCTCCTCGACATCGGATACTGGCAGTTCAGTTGCTGGCTAGCTAGAAATAAAAGGTCTCCACGACTTATATAAGTTCGCAAGTGAATCACACCACCGTTGTCCCAGAGCTTCTTGCTAACCAACTTTCACTTTGATCTCGAGATCTGTCCATTTGCTATTGTGCAAGAGTTTACTGCTTTGATCGCCTTTCGTTGTTGACTTGTTTACTTCCTGGCCACATATTCGTCACGACCAGACTTCACCTAACGCCTCACAGACTAATATATATAAAACAGTGGATTTGCGGTACACCTTCAGCCATGTTGACCCTTTATACATCAAGCTGCGAGATCCCTCGCTTAGACACCTCGACTGGCAATCGCACCGCACAGTTAGCGGATAGGCTTTCAGTTATCTACGGCTCTGGCTACAACACATACGACTACTCAAAATTGCCTCTCCCAAGCTGCATCCAACAACATAGCTTGTCACGGCCCAACTATCCTCCAAGCCCCGGGCCACGACCTCGACCAGGCCCTGTCTATCCTCCGCCTGACGTACCAACTCCGCCAGACTCTCCAAGATACATGTATCTCAGCGCTCATATCGTTACATTGTTCAAGGAAGGACCATCCCGTCAGGTGCCACCCGGTGACCTGGTATTCCAACCACACGGGCCTTCAACAAGACCTGATCCTCCAACGCCACCCCCCTATCCCAATCCGGGGCCCATCAATCCTCCTCCGGACGTACCGACTCCTCCAGAATATCACAGCATCGCCAATTCTGCTCAATATGAGCAACCCTACTGAACGTTTGCCATGGTCTGATGATTTCGACCCACGGCCGCAAAGTGAACTGTACCTGCACTGGCGGGAGATCAGTCTCCAACACCCTGTAACCATTGCCGTCGGCCCAGGAGACCCCGACGGTCATACTGAGCAAGAACAACTTGACGATCACAACCTTCAACATTTCAATGGCATTCCGTCTTTGTCAACAGCAACGACTCTCATCAGTTCACAGCGAGCTCCCCAGTCTCCAAGGTTACGTCTCTCTCTCTCGCAGCATAGTCTCGCGCGTCCGTTGGAGGAAGCTTCGTATTCTCCGGTTTCTACTTAGCCTAACTCTTGTCAGTCTTTCGAATCGACCAAATCCTACAATTTCAACGCTGTCGGCTCGGATGAAGCCCGATCTTAGTATAGTCTGGCGCGGCCTCTCGAGGAAGCTACCTATGCGTAAGAAACTAGCCAGCCTCTATCTGAACCTGCTTCATCCCAGACCGCTTCCACTCGGTCCTCAGGTCCATACATGCCCATTGGCTTTCTTATTTCGGCATCGTAACGAACAGGAACCAGAACAATCCAATAATGCTCCTTTCTCGAATCTCCATGCTTCGCCGAGGGTTGAATCCGCAGAAGCCAGTTTCAACGACTCCCAAGCTTATAGATCAAAGGGCACGATTTCCATCGACAGTCTTGCGCGTCCTCTAGAGGAGCTCCATTTCTGGGATGCGAGTCCGCCTCTGAGTCTAAGCGTGGGAGTAGCCGAGGACACGGTCAACTCTCCTTCACACCATAGTCTCGCACGCCCACTTGAAGAGCTCGTTTTTATGGAGAAAATACAGAGCGATTCGCCCCCAATATCGCCGTCTGCTAGGTCAAACGCAACCCCCGGGCTCCAAGTTGACCAGGCGGTAGACGAGCTTGATCGACGGCTAGGTTTTCAACATAATTCTTCGCGAATTACTAGTCAGACACTTACACGTCTGGAACTCGAGGCTGTACGAGAGTATCGCGTGGCATGCTGAGCGCAAGATGAGGTTGGAGACCACGACGACAGAGTCACGCCGGAAGCGGCTTCCTCCAGGCATATGGCTTCATTACAGCACAGTCTCGCTCAGCCGCTTTATCACGGGGCGATCTACGAGCGCTTCGAGGACCTAGGAAGAGATCCATCTTCGAGTGTCACGCTCTACCGCCGTCATCCGTTGACTTGGTGTCATGCCACTCGCAAGACGTCAAGTAGAGAACGCGACAGAGCGTGCCAACAATCAACCAGACGCGGGATACACTCTCGTGGTTTCGGATCTCGCAGCAGGACCGCGGGCCTCGCCTCCACACAGTGCCATCAGTCTGACATCTTGCTCTGCGGATCTCCCTGTAGTATACGGGACTGATAGAACAGAATCAGAAACGGATCGGCCGAGTCAGTTGTGGCAGCATACCAGCACTAGTGAAGATGAGGCACGCACAACCCGGTGGCTAGAGTTGACTACGCCTCGCAGAAGGACGATTGACTGAGCACTTCAGCTTGGTTGTTCCGATCTTGGTGCATCATTTGACCTGCGGTGGCCCTGTGCCATGTGGGCTGGGCATAATGGATATTGTCTGACGAACTGGCAGATATTTCCTTTCAGTCATTCTCTTAGGCTTTTGCGAATCTGGCCTGTACGGCAATTATTTTGGACTTTTTGAGCACTTAGCATAGGCCGTTAGGGTACCCGTGATGTTGGAGATTTCGGACGGGGATTTTTCAACCACTGCATCTCTACCAACGGCCGGTCTTGAGAGCGAGCATAGACCCCCTTCCACTTCTGATAGTAATAACCGCCTGATCTCCCTTCTTAGTCGTGCCGAACTGGACTGTGTGTCATGACTAGCCCTATGCTATCTATTGCCATGGGAAGGTAGCATGTTAAGATGGTGTGCCTCTAACCCCTGGCTGACCTAGTGATGTGGCACAGCCAAATCTCAACACACGTACTGAATTTCATAGTATTAAGGATAGCATAGAAATATCAGATCATCGTGATATGTGCAAGTTTGTCTTCCGTATTCAATCATCTGCATTGCATAGGAACAGGGTTTGACAATGAGTGGTGACCTTCTAGAGTTAGGCTTCCTTCATCATTGCCAACAAGGCGTAAATAGCTGCATGTAGAGAGATAGCGAAGCTGTCGAAATTGAGGAGTCTATAGCTTAAGAGGTACAATGATATGGGTAATGTAATTGTGCCAGGATTGTAAGCGCAATGGTCGTGATCAAATGGCGTGTCCTCACATAGGCCACAAAGGGATTCTGTAATTAAGACGCAGCATTGACTGTGAAGTTATGATAAGAAATGAGAGTCAGGAATCATTCGATAATGATAGAAGAGTGTTGTGTAGGGAGAAGCATCATGTATGAACAATGTATGAGGTACTAGTAGTCGGGGTAGGGGGGAACCTTGTCATCTTGAGAGTGATCTAAGACTCCGTGAGCAGAAAGGCTTTCATATTGAACGTGCAAACTCAGAGGCAACTTATGTCCACTACGGAGCTTCTTATGAGTTTTTTCCTTCTATGTATCCATGTGCTACTCGCTGCCCTGACGATCACTCAACATGTCTTATGAAGCTATGTGAGTAGAGCGACCGCTTCAATCCTACTTACAGCACATTTCGGCTCATCGATGGTCAAGTGCAGCCCCGTTATGGTCAGAATAAAACCTATTCATGCTCTTTAGTCCGAATAACCTACTAAATCCGACCTGTACCTCCTGGCTAGTGGCCACCACCGACTGGGAGGGAGCTCATGCGTTTGTTCGGATCCTCTCGACCCAAGCGCCGGTGCTCGGGTATTACCAACCGACCTCTAAGTAAGATGAGACGAATCCTTCGGCGACTGAGTGCGAGGGCGCTTCCGTAGGATCGGGTATGTGCGCCAATGCTGACTTAAACAACGACCATCTGACAACGAAGACTCCGCGGTGATATATTCAAGCATCGACACTCTCATTGAGTAATTGAGATTCAACTCTCGATCTCAAACGAAATACAGAACAGCATGCTCTGGTAGTGCTTCTCTTCCGTCGCTTACTTGTTCGGGTCGCGATATAGGCTTTCAAGACATTGCTTAGGCGTTCTAGAGTAATTAGGTCTTTACATATTGCTGGTCCCACGAGCTGGTCCTTTGACGACTCTCACCTGCCCCTGAAAAGGAGGTGCAGAATAGATTGGCACATGCTACTTCAAAGGCACTGTAGCTCTCTCCCGGGCTTCTGGCAGCCGCGGCCTGCTGGAAGAGGCGGAACATAGGTTCCACAATGCTCTTTGACCCAGGACTACGGACTTGAAATCATATTTTGCTGTCATACGAACGTACCGCTCTGCATACCACGTTGTTGCCGGCCTAGACTCGGTGTCAAACCTACTGAATCTGAAAGCCTTTAGAGCATGGTGGAAACATCGTCAGCGCAAGGTCTACCAAGAGTTATTGCATGGTTTTAGCCTGGCCACGGAATCATAGATGTTACTTTGGAGAGTACATCTAAGTGGTCATCAAAGTCTTAGGTCACCATTGGTAGATCTAATCCGAGTAAGATCCTCTCGAAAAGCGCTTTAAAACCTCGATGATCTTCCAAGCAAACGCTTTAACATGAAGTCCGTAGGCTCCAGCTACCTAGCCTCCTGTAGCCATGCTGCAATAACGGCGTGACGTTTGAGTCCCTAATTACCAGTATCGGGTACAAATCGCGATGTTGTAGAGCGAAAATTGGACATTGCAGACATGGTCCTGTCAACCAAGGGTCCATCATGGCAGCTATCTTCCACTTACACAATCTCAGCCAGCCCCATGGACGCATGGGGAACGAGATAGACCGTGCAAGCCATTGAGAAGGAATAACCGGCATCGTTGCCCTTCGGATCTTGTCATAACCTCTACCGCAACAAGCTGGAAGATGCACGCATATAGAAGGCTGGTAACGTCTCAAGTCTCCATTGCAACACATCCCCACAATGCCGCCATTCCTCCGGGTAGGCCAGCTGGCGATGCAGCGATGATGCCAATCGTCGCTGAGAGTGTTATCTGTGACGATTCAATAGTCAGCTCCCCAGAGTAACATCGCCTTCCTCCTCTGCATACATATCAGACTGGACGTGGGTCAGGCAGACTACTCCTCGCAAAGAAAATAGAGGAGATACCATCTATACCTCCAACAACTTGCTAGCATATCGCCCTGCAGCTTGCTGCATACGCGGCGTCCGAGGAGAAGAAAGTCAGCTCGCAGGTCGGTGAAGAGTGCCTGTAGGACACGGCCGGTGAGAGGTCGCATGTCCAAGTAACCTGCAAGCCTCAATGATCGTCACCGAGCTGGAGCCTGGCTTTTACTCAATGGGTATTGGCCGCCTTGCTAGTGTGCTCAGCTGCCTTCAGTGGGGGTCATGGGCAGTTTGGGCCACTTGGCTTCGTACATGTACATGATTTCCTGCAGTGACGATATGTATTGAATGCAGAGACTGGTGCGTGCATCAGGTCACCAAGATGCTTTAGCGAATGGCATAGGGCGATTGTCCACCATTCCGACTTATTCTGGTGGACGTCAAACGTAATAGTAGATAGGAGCACAACACGTGAATGTCCTACGTAGGACTCGGTCGGTCATTGACACGGCGTGGAGAAGAAAGTCACTCCGGTCAGGAATCGCTCAGCATCAGCCAAAGTCGACGTGGCTCAGTCGTTGCACTCGCGGAGGACAGAGCGATGTGCTGAGACACGGATGTTTAACTTTAGTTAACACTGTGACACAAGGTATGATACGAAAAGGAGAAGCCTCTCCCTGCGACGGGGTCATTTCCAGATCAGAAACCAGTAGGTCCGGCTTGAGAGCCTCGTAAGTGCGCAGGCATTTGACAGTATCTTTCACTGTGCCTGGCATAAATTCCGTCAGATTCGCATTGCGCTGTTTGACATCAACGTTGGAGATCCGCTAGATAAACCAAGCCTGTGGAACCTCAATAGTGACGAACTTTACTTCGACTAGATGCTGCAATGGTTGCAATTATTTCCGAAACCATGACTGAACACAATGAGCACACCACCTCGTGTTGACTGGTGGTGTTCAGCCGCTGCGGGAGCTAGCCAACTTGGCAACGTCCAGAATAGAAATAGTCTGTCCTGACGTCTTCCGAGGTGTGGATGGGACAACGATAGCACTTCCAGCATTCCACGACCACATCGAAGATTGGTAAGGTGAAGGTAACCTTTGTCCTCTATGAGGTCAGGGCCATCAGCAGTTACCCTTTCCCATTCTCTCGGGTTTATGGGCGTCGGGTACAATGGAAACTGTGTTACTGTGGGATGAACAATAATGGCTTGGTGGCGCATCTCCAGCGAGAGAGGAAAAGACGACGGAAGTTGGAAGTCGCCCGAGCATGAGGCTTCGACGATATTTTGGCACAGCAGGTTCACTGAAGAATGAGCGAGCACCACAATCGGCCCGCTTCATCAGTTTGCTCCCGGCTGCACGGCCTATCTGTCTGCGTGGGGATGTCACGACCACCGTACTAAATCAGCTGCTGTGCAGCGCTGGCTTGGGCTGAGTCTTCCATTTCTGTCGAGGCAGACCAAAAGGAGCAGCATCGGGAAGGACCATATCACTTGATATGGTGTTTATTGCATCGAGTGAATGAGATTTGTTGGGCGAGACTCTGTTCATGACTGCAGCCAGCCGACTCACGCGTATGTGGTTGTCGTCAGCGACACTAGCCAGGTTGGTGATAACTCCACCTCACCGCTCTCGGATAGCTATCATGTTGCAGATGAACCAAGCAGCAAGCCCTGCTCGGCTGAAGCAACAATATGCAGGGTGGCAATAAAACCATTGAAAGGAAAGGGAAAAGACAGATGACGCCAGGAGAAGGCCAACGCGAGTTGAGAGAAACGGCAGAAAGTCTTCGATGTTGCCGTGAACGAACGAGCACGCCCATCCGAGAGAGGCTGGCGGCGAGCAGACCCAAAAGACAACCGGAAAGCAGCTGCACCTGTTCCGGTGCTGTTGGCCCTAGCCTCACCGGGTTGGATGCTGTGATACTGTGACATCGGACTGCAGGCCTGCATCGAAGGGTGACATGGCAGCTTCAACGGGGCAACCACCCCTTCAGCGAGCTTCTGGCCACGCCTAGATCTGAGAGAGGCCTCGAGGCAGTCATCCAGAAACAATCTGCTCCCGGCCCTTCCGTCCGCAAGGGGATTGAGCGTGAAAGAAAGAGACGCTGTGAGAAGAAGCTGTTATCTCTCAGCGTTTATGATCTCGGAATGTGGAAGACTGATGAGCGAAGCGAGTCTGGGACCGTAATCATTTCCGTAGGGCCGGGACACCGATGTCTGGCTCGAGCTCTGCGACTCGATACCGAAGCGTGAGGAACGTAGGTAAACTCCCGTCGTCATGCCCTTGATCATTTTCGCCTGTTGTCGTCGGCAAGTGACACGCCCGTTTGCGACGGAAACGAGCGACGTGCCAGCCCTGTCATTGAAGCGACTGGTGCGCGCTAAAGCAGGCGCTATCGCTCAATTGTGGAAATTGGCATACGCTCCCACTCTGCATGGACTCCTGAGCTGAGCAAATCGCAACCTTTCCAAGATATCCATGACGGGTTAGCGCCAGATTACGCACTTAACCCCCAAGAGGATTACCGTCTCATGGTTTGGACAACAGTTACTACTTCAAGTTAAAAAGAGATATTAGCGCATCTGGCATGGGTATATGCAGGTACAGGGATGACTGCATGGCTTATTCCGGGCCCCAACCAGGGTCTTGAATATTTCATTGTCAGCTCTGCATGAATACCACGTAACTACCTCCAGTAGAGGTGACATTCGGAGCGAGCGCACTGACGACACCGTCTCTTGGACACAAAACCTGCCCTGCCTGCATTGAAAAGTCGTGATTGCGAGAAGGGCCGCTTCGTATCTGCGCGATCCCTAGAGCTAGCATGGGAGCCGGCGGTATCTCTGGCCTGTATCCACGTTTTTAATGGACTACTGCATAAGCAAACGCACCAGCTCGGCACTGAGGATCGATCACTCCCAGGCCCTAGACGGCCACCATAACACCACAAGCCGCTACGCATGTCTAAGGTTTCACGAGGCGACTTGCAAGGTGCAACACTATCGTTACTGTAAACGGTACCTAAGGTACCTTGGGTACCCAACCGCCACTTATCTCATGCAACGGGAACCGTGCAAGGTGGAAAAGTTTACATAAGCTCTGTGGAGATTGGACGAGGAATGGACGGTAGTACCGATGTACTTTGTCTGCTAGTGCGGACCTTAACCTGGATGTTGCAAGCAGCCCCTGTCTGGGCTGCGGTGCAGCTCGAACGATCGGAACCAGGTATTCCCACTAAGGCAGGGACTTAGACAATCCCATTTCGTCCCTCCTCTTGCTATCTCTTGTTGCCTCCAAGAAACGCTCGTTTGTAAGTGGAATTTGGACTTGGTCGTCATTGAGTTTGACTGAGGATCTCTGTCCGGTTTCCACTCTCCCAACCACTTTACTGTCGTTCCAGTTCGATTGAGGTCCGTCCAGGTTTGGTTCAACTATTTACAGACTTCACCAAGGTGCGCGCACAAGGAGTGACGATTACCTCGATCTCCTCAGAGAACCCTCACCTTCGTTTGCGCCTCTACGCACGACTTGTCCACCCGCTGGTCTCGCCACTTGCCTTGGCACCTTATTTCTATCTATCTAGTACTCCCTGAACGCGTTGCCCAGGCGGGTTACCAAAGGACGAGATATCACACTTCTCTTGCACGGTCAAAGGTGCTTCACCGATCCGCTCACTATAAAAGCTCGACGCTTTTCAAGCCATCACAATGGAGCAGGACCAGTCATACTCATCCCAGGGCCACTACGGCCGCCCGGTGGCAGGGATGCCCTCGGCTGCCTCGACAGCAGTGCCGACTCCCAACAGACCTGGAACTCCCACTGATACTCGCAACCCATTCGGCGACGGCGTGGAGTCTCAAGCGTCGCAACGGAGCGGCACCGGTCCCAACCCGTTTGCTAGCCCTGATGCATCAAGGCCGACTAGTAGCTTTGGATCCTCCTCTGCTCTCGGAACACGCTTTGACGAGCGCTCTAACCGATACTTCCATTCGCGGCGAGTCAAGAAGGGCGAGGTCGAGAAACCGTGGCTAAACAAGTCCGACCCGAAGGAGAAATGGGTTACAATCCTCCCGCTCGTGGGCATATTCATTGGTCTCGCAATCTCAGGTTTTCTAATCTGGGACGGTCTGAGGAGTGTCGTCAAGCACAATTACTGCTTGGTGCTCAGCGACGACTTCTCTGGCGGGCTTAACACCGATATATGGACCAAAGAGGTCCAGGTCGGCGGCTTTGGGTAAGTGAACTCACACGTGTTCCTTTCAAATGGTTAGCTGACAAAGATCTTGACAGCAATGGGGAGTTTGAGATGACGACGCCTGATGATGAGAACGTCTATATCGATGGTGGTCATCTGATCATCAAACCAACCTTACAGGATCCCGCTCTTATTTCTAAAGACTGGACTATTAACCTTCTCGCGGATGGTACTTGCACGGGAACAACCCCACAGGAATGCATTGCCGCTACCAACAACACTGCTGGCAACGCAACGATCGTCCCCCCAACAAAGTCTGGTCGAATCAATACCAAGAAAGGTGCCACTATCAAGTATGGCCGTGTCGAAGTCACTGCAAAACTTCCCCGGGGAGATTGGCTGTGGCCCGCCATTTGGATGATGCCCGTCGAGGACACTTACGGTCCCTGGCCAGCATCTGGTGAAATCGATATTGTCGAGTCCCGCGGCAACAACTACACCTATGAACAGGGCGGCAACAACATCGTCTCCTCAGCCATGCACTGGGGTCCGGATCCAACTAACGACGCATGGTACCGTACGAACGTCAAGCGCCAAGCCCTGCACACCACTTATTCGGCCAGCTTCAACACGTTTGGCCTAGAGTGGTCACAGAAGTATCTGTTCACGTATGTCAACAGTCGGCTGCTGCAGGTTCTCTATACCAACTTTGACGAACCCATGTGGGAGCGTGGCAACTTTCCTGTTTCAACCGCCAATGGTACACGTATCCTGGATATTTGGGGCAAGACTGGCCGCGCGCAGACGCCTTTCGACCAACCTTTTTACTTGATTCTCAATGTTGCTGTTGGCGGTACCAATGGCTGGTTTGAGGACAACAAGAGTGGAAAACCATGGCTCGACGCCTCCGAGAACGCCAAGCGGGATTTCTGGGACGATCGCGACACATGGTACCCTACTTGGACGCAACCACAGCTGGAGGTCGAGAGGGTCATGATGTGGCAACAATGTGATGGGAACGAGGACCTTTGAAACATGCTTCGGTTACTTTTTATTTTATTTTATTTTATTTATTTTTTGATATGATTGGGTATTGCCCTCGGGATATAGAACTGGTGTTGGAAGTACATTCGTTTTCGCGGAACAATGTGAATATTGGACTTTGGGTTATAGAACATCTTTTGGGATTGGTTGGTGGGCTGGAGACACGCTGTGGAAAGCAAGCGCTGCTGTGCCCGGTATGTGTCCCCAGTGGTGACACCTACTTCTACATGTCTGCGGGACGTCAAACTCTCTTGCCTTGTTTCTTGACATGTATACGGCGGGCGGCGTTAATTATCACCACCTTGGAAGCCGGCCAGCATACGATACCTTCATTCTCAGCATACCACCTACTTACGTCCAGGGGGTTGGACCTAATTCTCGGCTTTTGAGCCTACTTTGTATTACGAAGCACTTGAGCGAACGATAATAGTATTGCCATTTGGGCTGACTTGAGGGAATGGTTAATATCAACTTCCTTTTGGATCACACTACACTACTTATCACTGCTCTGGTGCCCATCTTGGCGTGTTTGCTCCCTTCGCTAATGCCCATTGGGCAATCCGTGACCCCCTTCATGCAGGAACAACGCCACCCACGGACTTCCCAGCCTCGTCACGGACGCCACTTACGGAACACCCGAAACCATATCGGGACGTCAAGGCTATTTTCAATCCTGTCGCCTTGTTCTTTTACATCCCTTCCGGAGTCGTCCCCAAAAGTTGGATACCGTACACCATATTTGCTTACGCCGTGAGACGTCGCGGTGTATGAGGGTCAATAGGACTCCGATGTCCTTATGTTCAGCACGATGAGCAATATCGCTCACTGCATGAAACGTACCCGACTACATCCGCATCATTGTTGGGACGGACCCGTCGAGGCTTGATCGTATGGCATGTTGTCTCATGCTGACCGCTCCCCTTGCTAGTGAATGCATGTGGTACAGAATGCATGCGCAAAGAGCTCCGCAACAACTCGAGCTCTGCCGTGAAGTTCAGCGCTAACAGAGGCAAATCCTTGCATGAAAGGTTTCCCTGTCGCGAAGATCACAACAGCAACTCTATCACCTTGGCGGTGGTGGATGTCTAGGATGCGTTAGGCGAGTCCAGGTTCGCCGTAACTTGCCGGGATCTGCTACTGAACTCCTGTTGACCAGCTCGCCGTCAAGAACCATACCTTGAAATATGCAGACAGCTTGACAGGTTACTCATCTGTATCTGATAAGTCGTGCTTGATTAGGGGTCAAGAGCCTCACGCAAGTATCAACCTCACCCCCCGAAAAGCCCAACTGTTTGCTGACGTCTACAACAGTCAGACGAGAACCAGATTCTGCAGGCACCTCGAATGTGTCAAGATGGGGCACAATCGGTAATGCTTATGCACTCCATTGCTGCTAAGTTTGTTAGTTACCATCCAGCTACATAGCTGGAGGCGAGCAAACGTACCTGGCACGGTTTGGGCTTCATCGCCGGCCTCGCTTGGGCTTCATCACGCTTTCGCTGTACGACTTCGCCTGTTGCAGCGTGGCGTTGAGCCGTCAAGCGTTATTGCTTACACTCCAAGAAGTCGACGTCGGTCTTATACGGGCTTCCGCTCTTATCAGTGATATGCAATATCGCATCATCTGCTATGGAGTTTGACCCGTTGGGACGGCAGGACGAGCAGGGCTCTTCGCTCGGGCCATAAGTTCTTCGGCAAATATGCGGCCCCATCAGAGGCGATGATCATGAAGCTCGGACCACTCCCAATTCCTCTCCCCAAAGTGCCAGACCGCTGCACGTCGGGTCGGTCATCAATAGGCGATTTAACAGCCGCTTCGTTTATTTGTTTTACCCCCCCGGTGCCCGTGTCGACAGGTGGACAGCCGGCGATCATGCCGTTCATTCGCACCTCCCAGGCAGCTCGAAGTCCCAAGCTATCGGTTCACATTAAGAAGATCCTTGACCGACACGGCCCATGAGGGGAATGCCATAAGCATGGAGGATTTTGGCAGAATGGAAGAAGACTGAGAGATCTTCCAGAAGGACAAGCGGAACTTCGATCTCTGTGCTTAACAGCCCTCGCTGTCGATCTCAGGTGCCCACTACCTATTGGACTGAAATCCAAAGGTCTCGTGGCCGGATAGGCTGAATCCGGCAGAACTTCACGCCAACGTTCCCGACATTGTGGCAATTCCGGAGCGTAGTAGCAAATCCTTCCATTGCTACGCGACATCTACTAGTTCCAGACCGTTGGGTCAAGTCAGAGCCCGGCTTCGTTCTGAGACATATCCCTCGTTCTTCCGCGTTCCCCGGAGGCGTGCAAATTCTTTGTTGACCATTGCGCATGACAGGGCCGAGATCGGTGAAGGGCTAAATTTCTGCGTCTGGAGTTGGTGTTCTCTAAGAGACGTCATCCCTTGGCAAGGAGAGTGACGGAGTCGATCAGATTTTTCCCTTCTCAGATAGTGTAGAATCTCCTGATTCTTTCTACAATAAAGAAAAAAAAATTCCGACGTTTGATACTCCTTTGTGCCGAGGGACACGCTAAGTGCAAGCTTGCTTGGGGCTCCGAGTTGCTCGCGGAGCATCCGCCTCGTTTTGGAAGAGTTGGATTATGCCTCCATAATATCACAGACAGTTAACACGTGGTCTTGGAGGCGACCCGTACACTACATTCTGAGACGAAGTGGAAGGAGTCTTACCAAAGAGATCTCTTAGCGGTGTCTCAGTTCCCACGGTCAAGCTAACCTGCAAACAGCGGTGGGATGGGAAGTCTCGCAGTCGAAGGTAGGTAGTCAACTTGTGGAGAAAGGAATGCGAAATCGTAGATCCATTGTGCCAATCGCAGATCTACATATCTGTGAGCTGCTGTACGCACACAGAGCTTATCTTGGTTACAACATAAGGCGCTCGATTTTGTTGGAAGCCGTGTCCGAACGCAGTCGTCAGGACAAGCCAGATACTTTCCGGGAAAATATCCACCTTCCGGTCGGTGGCCGGAGCTTCTTCTGCGGCTGAGAGCCTGACGGGACCCCGGCACGGCGGATACTGAGGGGGAAAAGGCGAAAAGGAGAAGTCGTCGTCCGTTGCGGTGTGGAATCGCGTGGATGCAAGGTTAGCCAAAAAGCTGGACCACAGTAGTCCATTGGCCAGGACAGGGCGTATCTGAGTGGTGCCCGATACCAGATACGCGACCTGATACCGCAAATTAAAAATACGAAGAACCTGAGCTCCCTGGTGGCGACCCCAAAAATAGCGTGCCGCATTTCGTTCTAGCCAGTGAGCTGGCGCGGAAACCCTTGTCACCATATCGTTATGCCAATCGGGGAACAGGCAATGCGGCTGCAAGTCAAACCACCACCAGAGAGCGTGGTCAACCAGTCACAGTTCGGACGGTTGTCAAACGCTGCATTGGTGTATGTAAGGCGTATAAGTATGCAGGGCTTCCAGGTTTCGAGGACGATGCGCTGGCATCGTTGAGCACCAACAAATAGCAGTCTCCATGTCCGATGACCTGCGTCTGCCATCTCTTCTTATCTCGGAAGTACGGTAAAGCCTCGAAGGTACCATAGAGCTCGGTACCATACGTAGTAGTAAAGTTATCGATAGCATAGGGCCGAACCTGGGACTATCCACCTCAAATCTTCAAGGATTTTTGCGTTCTAGAGGAACTCAGGAAGAGCACGGAACCCTGTTTCGTCCCTCGTCCCTATCGTCTGAACCGTTGTCACGGAAATCCGGCTTGAAATCTCAGCCGACTGGTCGCTGTGACCTGCATGTCCTCCGGTGTCACAGTGTGAAAGATGCCATCGCAGGCATTGTGCAGCAACTATCGTTCAGGATTCAAGTACTATCGACTTGAGCAGATCCAAGCTGTGTGGGGCAAGTCGCACTGGTTGCAACTCTAGCCCAGGGGAAGCTGCATGCAAGCCACGCCGATTAAAAAACAAGGACAAAAAAAAGGATAAAACATTAAATTCAATATTTCGAGATTTCCTGGCCGTGTCGTAAGGTCAGGTAAAATCTTAAACACGCATTATTGGCTTGGCTTCTCCTCTTTGAACCAATTTTAACGCTCATTAGCACCGGCTTCAGCTAAACCAGGGTTCGGAATGGAGCGGCTACGTCACCATCGTTTTCCGCAACGTCAAGACGGATGAACCGGCCACACCGACCGTAACAAACGTCTCGAGTCAAGACAACCTACAAGCGTGCAGAGATACGACAAGCGTCAAAGAGTATGTAATAACGGACTTGACGGCATCACGCTACTGTAGTATCCTCGAGTTCAGGCTGCTGTTCGAGAATCCTGTACCAGACGGAATGCCTGCAACAGTAGGGTACGACTGTCGATGAACAGCACAAATCGGTGTCAATGGATATGCATGCGTGGGCTAACCGTTATGCTTGCTAAGATCGGTCGTCCAGCTGCCCATGCCTCGGACAGGCTGGAGGCTGGAGCGAGTCCTGTTACAAAATGCCCAGAGGCTCCAAGTGAGGCGACCTGGGAGCTTTTCCGACTTGGAGCAACCTGGAATTGGAATCGACTACTGTGATATTTCCCAGGGCGCGACGCCGCCTGCTAGAACGTGTGTACTGTGTAAATGAGTGGCGCGGCTGCGCCTGGGCGAACCGCTCAGACCTGCTCGGCCCCTGGGGCGGTTGCGATAACATGGTAGCGATTAGATACGGAAAACCACCACTGGACAGGGTTGGTACAGCACACAGAATACGACCATGGTGGGTTTCAGATCCTGTCTTGGAGCCTTTTGGGACCTCCCTGTGCTCTGACAGTGAACTCTCTCAATTGCTACCTTACTCTCGACCACCCAAGAAGATTTCGATTTCATCAGGAAAGAGCTCAGATACCCGACGAAAAAAAGCTAGCATGGAGCTCCACCGGGCCTCGCGCTAAGGCAATGACGGATTTTGGTACGCTAGGGTTCCCACTAGGAACAGGAAAAGAGCAAAGTCGATGAGCAGGGGTCATTGCCCTTGATCGATTTTAGCTCCGTCTCCACATTCTGGCTGCCAAGGGTACCCCTGAGCCCAAGACCGAGGCCATTTGGTGTTTGCATCAACTGTCCCGTTTTCCCTCACTACAGTACGAACACGTATGAGCGCTCTGCCCAGACCGTCAACCGGAGCTGTCGGCGGAACAGGAATCTCGCAATCCCAGTTACTGCGGTATGTTCACTGTCAAACTAGGCAGATCCGACGATATCGATACCTCGAGTACTACCTATCCTACCACAGTAACAAGTGCAATGGTCCCTTGGTATAAACATACCAACAATTGTCAGTTTTGTGGCTTCAGTTTTAACCTGGAACCTCGGTGCTCCCCGAGCTGGGAAGTGAATCTACTACGTACTGTGTACGTCTTGCCAGAGACGGACTTTTGGGCTGAAAGAACAAAGAAAATCAACCATGGTGGCATGAATACAATAAGGAGCTGCCTAGTAGGTTGGGGGTACACAGATACATCGACGAATGTCGCGATGATTTCCCACTTCCGTCCTCCCCCTGGTCACTCCCCCTGTCAACTCCACCACTCCCACCACCGTGGCCGTGATGGGATAGGGATTAGCAGGGGTCGTCAACACGGATGGAGAGCCTTCCATGTCCGGTCTCTTTGTCCTGCTTGCATTCTCTCCATCAGTCCACGATTTCTTCGATTGGGCCTGTTTCTTGTCGACCCTGTTCACTCTTCCCCAGAACAGAGGAGCTCGATCCAATCGCTTTGGTCTGTACTCTGCTGCCCAGAGGTTACACACTCGCTTTCCTGCTTCCTATTCTCTTCAACATAGGTTTCCCTCACTCGCTGGTGAACCTCTTTCGTTTTCATTTCCCCTTCATTCGCCTGTAGTCCCACCACTCTCGTTGCCTCTCACCATCCTCACCTTGGAAGTGAGATATCAGAGAGGGACTCCATACCAGAGTCACCTTGGCACTCGCCAGCCATCCGTTCGCTGTCACAGCACTCAGGCGTCCGTCACGTCCCCAGAACCTTCGTATATCCAGGGTTATTGTCTTGCCGATATATCTTCGGCGACCAGACTCCGGGAATCACGAGGCAACACAATCACAGCATATAAGGCTTTTTGTGCAACACGGCCTTTTGCAAGGTAGGACCCCGGGAGCTGCCGCTTCGGACTCTCTTTACCATCCCGTGGACGCCCTCGGATTGTCCGCCGTGGTGGCTGTTGGTGTCACCGCTGACGCAGAGACCCTTTTAGACCCTGTGTACGACAGCGCTCTTGGTCAGGCTCATAAAGCCTTTCCATCGGAAGGGAGTCATCAGGACCCGGCCGCCAGTTGTTGTGCGCATAGCAACTGAGCCTTTGTGAAGAGGGAAGGCTAGGCACGATGGGAATTGGCAGCTATTTCAAGGCCGACAAGGGCGAGAAGAAGTCCGCGGCTGCTTCGCCCTCACCACAGCACAAGCAAACTAGCCATGGCGTCTCGAGCCCTTCGTCGTTTTCGGAGAAGGCACCGTCCCATGATGGAGACCTTCATCCACCGACACCCAACTTCAGCTCCAGGCCACAGTCCATTTCGGCACGATCAAACCGGTCAAATGGCAGCTCCATGTTCCTTGACGATATCAAGCACGAGGTCATGGTGAACTACCTCTATCAGCAGCAATGTTCGCATCTCTGGGTTGCGGACGGTAGCGGCGAGATCGAGGGTGTTCTTCTCCGCAAGGCGAGAGGGCAATACATGGCATGCCCGCCACAACTAGGCAATTCTCCCTTCGCCGTGGCATGCGCCGCGCTTAATGTCCAGGTAAGAGCAGCCACAAGCTTGGGGTGATCGGGATTTGTATCGGGCTGACACAACTCGAACAGTGTGCGATGACGGTTAATTCTAGAGTAATCAAGACCTTCCTGCAATGGTCACCGGATGCGGTGGATGTTCCGCTCATGAACGGCCTTCGCGTCCAGATCCTGCCCACCATTGACGACCTTCCACGGGCAAGGAAACACCAGTTCGCTGCCTTCGTGGCATCGGAGGGTTTGTTGGTTGTCTGGGACGACGATGCCCTGCATCTCGTGCAGAGGGCCAAGGCCATCGAGTCCGAGCTCATGGAACTTGTGTGGAGGACCGGCAGCGAGGAGGAGGACGACGAAAAGAAAGGCGGGCCCGCTGTCGGCGAGGTGGAAATCGACGAGGAGAGCGGAGAGATCAAGCCCGAAATGCGTCCCGTCCACATGCTCAACACATACCTCGTCTCCCTCACCCTCATCCTGGTCACCGTCTCTCTCGGAGCAGCCTTCAGGCAGTTGGCAATCGAAGTCTCGGTCGACGGCAGCTATACCCGGCTGGCGCTCGTTGCCCTGTTCCCTGTCCAGATCTTCTTCACGCTCTTCTTCGCACAAGTTATCTTCGGTTGTTTGGCCCAGATCTTCGGTCCTATCCGCCAGCTGACCATCAACTCAAAGTTCTACTCCGCTCGGCCACCACCGAGGCTGCAATCCCACACCCTCCCCCACATCACAGTCCAGTGCCCTGTATACAAGGAGGGCCTCAATGGTGTCATTGCTCCCACCGTCAAGTCAATCAAGCAGGCCATGTCCACATACGAACTCCAGGGAGGTTCTGCCAACATGTTCATCAACGATGATGGTCTGCAATTGATTTCTGAGGACGACCGCCGCGCCCGCATCGAGTTCTATGCCGACCACAGCATCGGTTGGGTTGCCCGGCCCAAGCATGGCGAAGACGGCTTCCTGCGTCGCGGCAAGTTCAAGAAGGCCTCCAACATGAACTTTGGTCTCATGATCTCGTGCAAGGTTGAGGACAAGCTTGCTATGATCAATCGCGGTCCCGAGTGGTCGCAGAACGACGAGGCTCAGGCGTACGAGCGCGCCCTCAAGGAGGTCCTGGAAGAGGACGGTCGTGCCTGGGCTGACGGCAACATCCGTATTGGCGACTATATCCTTATCATCGACTCTGACACTCGGGTTCCCTCCGACTGCTTGCTTGATGCCGTTTCCGAAATGGAGCAATCACCCGACGTCGGTATTATGCAATTCTCCTCCGGTGTTATGCAGGTCGTCCACACGTATTTCGAGAACGGTATCACCTTTTTCACCAATCTCATCTACAGCGCCATTCGATACACTGTCTCCAACGGTGATGTCGCTCCCTTCGTCGGTCACAACGCCGTCCTTCGTTGGTCGGCTATTCAACAAGTATCCTTCTTCGACGAGGATGGGTATGAGAAGTTCTGGTCTGAAAGCCACGTGTCCGAAGATTTCGACATGTCGCTCCGCCTGCAGTGCAATGGCTACATCATTCGTCTTGCTGCTTGGGCCGGTGAAGGCTTCAAAGAAGGTGTGTCGCTGACGGTATACGACGAACTGGCACGTTGGGAGAAGTACGCGTATGGATGCAACGAGCTTCTCTTCCACCCAATCCGTAAGTGGATTTGGAAGGGTCCCTTCACGCCTTTATTCCGCCGCTTCCTGTTCTCCAACATTCGCTTCACCTCCAAGATCACAGTTATCTCGTACATCGGCACATACTACGCCATCGGTGCCGCCTGGATCATGACGTCAGTCAACTACTTCATCATGGGATGGTTCAACGGATACCTTGACAAGTACTATGTCGACTCATGGCAGGTCTGGTTCTCCATTATCATCGTGTTCAACGGTCTCGGGAACATTGCTCTCGCTGTCATGCGTTATCGTCTGGGCGAGCGGAATCTGCTGTACGCCATCTTTGAGAATTTCAAGTGGACTCTACTGCTCGCAATTTTCCTCGGCGGTCTGTCTCTGCACGTCTCGCAGGCTCTGCTGGCGCATATGTTTGAGATCGACATGACATGGGGTGCAACGAGCAAGGAAGCAGAATTTTCAAACTTCTTCATTGAAGTACCCAAGGTTTTGAAGAAGGTGAGTCCCGCTCGCGTCTTTATACGTCCGAATGCCTCCAACATCCCTTCATGGCGTTACTCCAACATTCCCGCTGCCGAACCGCAGTTCTGAAACCTGCCCAATTTATTGGCTACACCCCTCCTAAGACACTCGCTAATGCTCTGTTCTACAGTTCAAATTCTCCATGTTCTTCTCGATCACCTTCATTGTTGGCATGATCATCCTTGCCGTCGCGCCCTTTGTACCAGTCGGCTGGCGCATCACCGACTTCGTCGCCATTCTCCCCATGGCTACCGTGGCCGCGTCGCATCTGCTCCTGCCGCTGGCTCTCAATCCGGCTCTGATGACCTTCTCATGGTAAAAGCAACCGCAGCCATGTTTTGTGTCGACAGTTACTTGCACTATAGCATCTGTGTTTTGCTTGCACCACCCGGCATCTGTCATATATCTCGCCGGTGGGTGAGACATCTTGGACATACGGTCATTTTGATCTTTCTGCCCTCCTGCGACTAGAGGAATTGGAATGGCAACACGGGATGATACGCTTAGGGTGATCTCTGATCTAAGGCGAAGCGCAGCTAATCTGTGTGCGTCTATCTTGCATGCCCTTACCTTCTCGTACCACGAATCATAGACTGGGAACTAAACGGAGTTCTGTCATTGTCTTTCCCTTCTACTCATTCTCGCATTTACGATATACATTTTCTTCTGCTTTGGATTATGGATGAGCTTGGAGTACGACACTATGCGGGTGAATTAGGTGTTCGAGACATGAGGATATTATCGGTGGTCGGGGAAGAATGGCTTCGCGGGCACTGGGGTCATGGTGCCGCTGAGATGAACGATCGGATCTATCTACACACTGTTATCTATCTCGTCTTCCTTGGATACCTAACCAGGAGACTTGCCAAAGTAAATCTTAATGTCAAGAATCTCGCCCCAATCCCTCTTCTCTAGTGAATTACAGGTCCGGCCCAGTGCAGGTACACCCGGCGCCGTCCTCTGCAGCAAAGCCGCTTTGCTCGACCGTTCCAGTTTCTCGAATCACCACAGACTTGGCAAACACGCGCGATTCGAGTTCTGTCAGTCGAACACGTACGCAAGCTGCATCTACAAAACATAAGCAAGGGTTGCCAAAGTCCCGTTGTCCCAGTCCCACACAATGACCCCTGGAGTTGGAGGCGACAAGGAAGAAAACACAACTTGGCCCACATGTCAGCACTCAATTGCTCATGTCGATTCAAGCAGTCAGGAGTCAGGGCAGTCCGGCAGTCTGCAAAATGCCCCAGCCCTGGCCATCCAGGCATCTCGGCGGAGAAATCACCGATTGCTGGACTGAAATCCTTCGCCAAGCATACTGCTAGATCTGCGCGCTGCAGATCGAAGTGGACCGTACTCCGCCCAAGCAATTGGGGCCTTTGCGCTGCATAGTGAGATCGGTCAGGCTCTGAATAACGGTGCCGTCCTCAGGCAGGTTCAGGTGGTTGGCTAACACAGGCCACCGCTTACGTTTCACCATTGGGAAGGTGGCACTGACCGCTGCAGGTCCAAGGTTTCGGAGCTCGTATTCTGCTGGTCTCAACAAGTTGTGAACTTGTGCGCAACTCCGTTCTGTCCGTCCAACCAGCCATCGATTCCTTCTTGCTGCAACGCATGCACCATGCGGAGGCTGCAGTAGTATTCACTTGCCACTCTATTATAGGAAGAAGACTGTGACATGGCATGGTTGCGATGGTCTCTGCTGGGCCCAGAATGTCGAGAGTTGTCGAAATCTTAATTGGGATATGCGCAATCAAGGAAGTCTCTACGCCAGATCTTAATGTGGTCAAGCCACTGCGCTCGTTGTCTCATGCGCTGGCCAGCTACGGTCTCTTTCTCCTCGCCTGGCGGATGCTGATAACGCTGATTGTGAAGTGCAGGAGAGAACCTGGAAAAGGCCGATAACATGGCCGTAAAGGACGGGAGGCTGGAACAAGAGAAGGCGTGGCCTATGGTAGCATCGCTGTTCAAGCCGATTTCCGAACATATCGTACCATCTTGCAGGCAGCGCTGCAGCAATCTCTCCTTGGTACGTAGTATGCAAAGTATGCAGTACATAAACATGGTTTTTTTGGTCACTCTCAATCCGCTCGGCTGGTTCTACGACTTCTCAACTGAAACATCATCAGCCAGGACGAAAAAGAGCAAGAACTCCAATATCAGCCAGACAAAGGAACCCCTCATCCAGGTCACGCATGCCGTAAGTGCGGCTGCTGAAGATGGGGCTGGCTAAACGGGATTTGATCGTCATCGTAGCTCCAAGGATCCCCGATAACCTTCAATAATGCATTTCGCTAGGCAATCTCCTTGTCACCTGGGCAGCTGGGGTCACTGAGAGGCAGATATCCTTTGTCCAGCATTTCCGTCAAGTCGTCAACATTGTCGGTCCACGTCGTCGCTGAGCCAGAACGCACGAGTTAGAAGCACGAGATCATCCCCCAGTATGAGTGCTGTCTCGCCACTTCTTTCAGCTTTTGGTGGTCTAATAGTCTAGTGACGAATAGTGTAACTTGGCCACTTGGCCTTCCATTTGGGGTAATGGTTTCCCTTGAGCTTCTGAAGTTCTGATACTGTACTGTGCAGCCTTCGTTTTGCGCAATTCCCGTATTGACAGCGATCGCTATCTGCCCACCTTGGCATCACAGGGGTTGCTGGGCTAAAATACAACCGCCGATTGACCACCCCCCCCTTGCGAGCTCGGCTGATACTCTGCAAGGAGCTCTACGGCTAGCGGATGCTCTGCCGTGCGGTGTATATGCACCCTTGGCTTGCGGCATACGGTGCCTGGTCCCCTACCACCGTTCATATGCTCCTGCGTCCCATTGAATTTTTTTTTGGTTTCCGATGGAATACCTTCTATTTACTTTCGGGTTTCGATTGCTCTTCTGGTAGCTCGTCACAGGAGAAGAGGAGGTTCTCATCGCCGTGATAGTTCAGTCGGGCCTGTCACTCGTTAGCTGTCACGCCCGACTCATCACCACGTTCTTTTCCGCCTGTTCAGGAGGCATATCGAGGTTCTACTCGGTATTGTACAATCTTCCTCTCGCTCAATCAACAGTTCTAGATCGCACGTGGATCTCTAAAACGATGTGGCCGCTGCGAGCGCCTTCGGGGCGTAGCTCCTCATTTTTGAGCGTGGCCGCAGTCCTTCTCTCATTGTCCCCTATATCAGTAGCTGCAAGCGGTTCACAGGATCTGGGCACTGTACTAGATGGTATCAAGGATCTGTCGACATACAAGGACTTGCTCAAGGTACGTAGAAAACCCAGAAGACCTTACCACGATCGAACGAACTGACATGTCCAGCAATATCCGGACATCCTCCTCCAACTACCAAATTACGCCGGCATCACTGTAAGCGGCTTCGTCCCGGCGTCCAGCTGCCCAAGGTTACATATCACAACGGCGTCGGACTGACACGTGCGCAGATCGTAGCTCCCAATAACGATGCGTTCAAGAACTACCAAGGCTGGGACCCCGAGAACAAGACCATGGTAACCAACATGCTCGAGTACCACATCCTCCAAGGCACAGTATCCACAGACGCTGTCCCGGAGGGCCCAACAACCTTCGCCTCCACCCTCCTCACCGACACGGCCTACACCAACGTCACCGGCGGGCAAAAGGTCCTCATCAACAAGCAGCCCGGCAACGTCATCGTTTTCACGTCCGGCGCTGGCTCGCGCGCAACCCTGCTAGACGGCGACATCGCCTTCAGAGGCGGCCTGATCCAGGTCGTCGACACGCTCATGGTCCCGCCGGAGCGCCTCGAGCCGACCATGCGAGTCGCATACAAGGACCTGACGGCCTTCCTCGCGGCGCTCTACGCCGCGGATCTGGTCCCCTCCTTCGCGGACGCCACAAACGTCACCATCTTCGCCCCCCGCAACTCAGCCTTCCAGCTCCTGGCAGGCACCCTCTCCGGCCTGTCCAAGGACGCCCTGGCCCGCATCCTCAAGTACCACATCGTACCCGGCCAGGTCATCCTCTCCCCGCAGCTCGCAAACGGCACCAACCTCACCACCTCGGCCACCGACGCCGCCGGCAACCCGATCAAGGCCCACGTCCTCCGGTCGGGCAACAACGCCTACATCGACCGCTCGCAGCTCGTGCAGCCCGACATCCTGGTCGCCAACGGCGTCGTGCACATGGTCGACGGGGTCCTCAACCCGGACGCGCCCGACGTGCAGCCCGACCCGGCCGTCGGCACGCAGCCGCCCGTCTTCCCGCAGACGGGCGCGACGAGCACCGGGAGCCGGGTGGAGACGCCGTTCCTCACCGCGCTGCCGTGCACGGCCGACTGTCCCGTGCCCACGACCGCGAGCGCCAACGTGACGCAGGCTGCGACGACCAGCGCGACCAGCTCGGACTCGACCTCGACGACGGTGAGGAGTACGAGCAGCAAAGGGGCCGCTGCGGCGAGGCAGACCGGCATGGTGGCTGTGGCTGGGCTGCTGGGCGTGGGGATTGGGATGGTAGGTGTCGCGTGAGACAGTTGGAGCGCGTACCATCAGTTTTCGGGATGGAGTTGGAGATATAGCGCTCCTCCTTAGCTGGGGATTCAAGCAAGGGGATAAAGACAGATGAGTTAATACCATTGTGCACAGGAGGTTTTGAGTATAATTGGTTTAATGTCTGATGATTAGCGTTCTGCTTGGGATTTTTATGGACACATTTAGATAGGTCTTTAGACGCGGACTAATTTGAGCATTCGCGGGATTTCTACCTGCTTGACTAGGCTTGAGGCATTGGCGTGCGTCTTCCTCTCTCTACAACTCTCATGACAGGCCCTTCTTATACGATGACATCAGGACACGCTTGTCCGATTGTGCCCAGGCCCGTCCCTTTACAACAGTCTTCCCAACATGCTGGATTTCTGGTCTATAGATGTCTGCCTCCGGTCCTGTTCCTGTGGCACTGGCTGAGATATGGGATCCAGTCTGAGACACACCTTGAGCACCAAGTTACACGGATCCGATGAAGGCATGTTACCTGTGGTATACGTGTAAAGCGCTGAGATGTTCGACCTGTTCCAACTGTAGTGGAGCTTTCTTTGTGGTCGTGTTGAGGGAGAGTGAAGATGCTAGGTGGTAGGAATACGTCGACACAGTATGTTGGTAAGCACGCTATGGATATGCCGGATGGTCCTGCTGGTTGTACGCCGTCCAGAGACAGTCACTTCTGGTCCGAGGTGTTCTTATTCACTGCTTCTCGCTTTGGACCTAGACCAAACGTTCGGCCCTTGCTCTGTATCAATCCAGGCATTTGGAGGGGGGGGGGGGGGGGGCCGATGCTGCTCTCCCGTGTCTCGTTCGACCATCGCCTCTTGATATCCTCAAAGAAGCCAAAATATCGCACACAGAGCTGACAATATTACCTCCATGACCGCAGTGTCTTGACCATCTAGGGTATTGCCCATGCTCCGATGTGGCTTGCCGTAGCCATCACCCCCATGTCCGCCGTCGCCGGAAGCGCTTCCGTGTCCACCTACGTGGCCTCCTCCTCCGCCTCTGGCCTCAGCAGAGGTGACCAAAACGTAAAGAGCGAAGACGACGACGAGAGCTGTGTTTACTACCCGGCGCAGAGATTGAGGTTGCCCTGAAGACATGATGGATGTCGTATATGGTAGAAGTTATGTACTCTCTGGTTTCATTAGTGATCTGAATACGCCGAGGACTATAAAGCGGGTGACATGACATACTGTGCGTAATAGCAGCGGGCGATGGCTTGCCGACGGTGGAGATGTGCCGTGCCGAACCTGGGTCAGATGCCAGCCAGGTTGGTTTTTTTTTTTGTTGTTGCTATGTTGTTGTTTCAAGAATAGTAGGACTACAGAGCTCGAAGATTTCGGTCCGCTGGTTATCAAGGAAGGCTCATGGCGAGCATTTACTAACATACCGTTTCGAAGTGTCCATATCATGTATTGCCAGGCTGAGCTGCCAAGTCGATCGGCACTCATACTCACTTGCAGCAGCACGGTAAATACGATTGCTTTCCTGGTGCATACTCTAGTACTCACGGAGGAAGGCAACAAAAAATTCGATTTGGTTGGGGTATCACAGAGTTTTGGAAGTCAACAGTTGGTATCTCCAGTGCCATCAACAAACACGACCAGCCCCAAGGAGGCATTCTGCGAACACAGCCAGTCACCTTCTGCATCGGCACTTTGTGCAATAAGTTATTCCATTCTCCCAAAAGTTGGTTCCAGGGATATCACAGTCACAGCCAATAACCAAGAGTGCTGCCCCCCAGAATCCCAGCATTAGGACGTCGTGAGAATACTGAAGGGTTGCGGTATCATCAACGACATTATCGTCAAGACGACTTCCGTGACAACTTGGCCCCGAAAGCTTGTTCGTTTCACTTCTTTGCCCCGGCTAGGACTATCGAAAACAGGAGCATCATGATGAGCTGGAATTGCGAGAAGGTGAGACGCCGTTACCTAGGGAACAGTGAAGCTATGTCTTGCAATTTTCTTCATCCAGGGATGTCTCGACTACTCAGCCTGTACTGGGCCGAGAAGAACTATTTGAGCATTGAAATGGATGCACGCCTGGTTGATGAGGCGAACTAGGCGACTCGGAAAGTATCACTTATATCTTGCTATGTTGGATACTAGTTGCCATCGTCAGGGCAATGGGCAGCATTGTACATGTACACACATTCTCAGCCATGAGCTTATCCTTGGAAGTCATGTGTTGCCATAGTTATATTGGTTTCTTAACAGGGTGTTCTTTACGCCCCAGCTCTTGGCGTAATCCTTCGCCAACATCTACCCGCCAACAGTCGACATCGCCGTGATCCGCATACTCAAGACATTCTCCAGTATATCACCACGTAATTCCTGCTCCATCGAGGCCTCCGGACAACATAATAACAGCAAGCCGAGTATCATTCTGTATAGTCATCCCCTGAAGAAATGCGGCATTGTGTGTCGGTTGCTGGTCCTGAAGACAGATGGTCTTATAAAGGCAGGCCTCATTTTCAGCGAGTCGAGCTCGGAGAAGCTCTTCGTCTCGGTGCCTTTGCCGGTTACATAACGACACACGACTCGGACAGATGGTCTTCTTTGTCGTTCGCGTCTGATGAGCTTGTCCAGCTGCTTGATGATGTCCCACGTTTTGTCCGTCGGGTGGAAACCGCATAATCTTCTCGGCGGGCTGATCGCTCGGTCGAGCTTTTGTTCAAGGCTGTTTCGGGCTGAACGGATCTGTCTGCGGGAGACTCTCGCGGTGTGTTTTCCCAGCTCCGTGCTGTTGCAGGATCGCACCAGTTGTATGATCGCTCCATGATTTTGGCGGGCATGTTATTGACTCCATGATGAAACGGAGAGTTGAGATCGTGACCAGCTGCCTTCACTTTGCAAGTCACTGTATATATATCCAAAACAGACAATGGTAAGCTTATCAACTGATGATGGAATACTGGCGCCATGCGTCCTACCTGAAATGGTGTGGTGGCTCTAGACTTTCGAAGGATTCCATGCTGCTGAACAAAGGAGTCCACAACCAGAATCGCACAATAACAGTGTGGCATTCCCCCCAAGGACGTAAGCAGCATGTATTCGTGGCGATCAGCCGGACGACATTGGATACAAAGCGGATGGAGATATCGGAGCTACATATGGGTGTCTGTCGAGACCTGTGTCTCCAACCACGCGCTTCTATGCGCGGACTGCAGGGCTGCAGGATCGCAGATGCTGAGGAAAGGGCCAATCTGAGAGTTAGTTGACGTTGGGATAAGCACTTCAACTAAAGTGAGAACGTTGTGTGTGGGTAACGACAGCATCAGCATGACGGACGGAGATATCGTGTGGTTGGACAGAAATCTCACACTTGTATCAAACCTGGCAGGGTTTGTCCCCTGCCACTGCTTCTCGCCGTAAAGTGCGAAAACATGAGCCCAGGGAACGGGAACCTACTGTGGTAGCGATGCGTCAGCAGACATGAAAAGCTAAAGCAGAGAATATTAGGAGATCTTGACATAGAGCTACTTTTTCACTGCAATTTCGTTTGTTGTCAAACAGGTGAAGTTCTGTGACTAAAATACTTGAACACCATCTACATAGGTGTCGGCCTCGGATTCATCTCCAAACTCCCAACACAATGTTTATCTAGGTAATAGTAGTCCACCTGGGTAACCGCAGACGAAACCGGATTTCGAAAGGCAATGCTACCGCCTCTGACAAGACACACTGTAGGGTATCCCGACTCTATGAGACTTGGTTGAACAGGCTACTCATCGCTCCTCAAGCCCAAAGCAACGCCACCGTGCTGGCAAAAGTGGCAAAGTTATCCACCCACCGGACCAAATCAATCCCCTGACGGGTAAACATATTGACAGCCCCGATGGTGTCGAGGTTGTACACCACGAACGGCTGTCCAGGGGGCGTAGTCGCTGCGTAACCGGCCGAGAGTATACGGCGCTGACAGTTCTCGCCCGCCGCCTGCGTGCTGCAGTTTGTGTTGTAATTGTTGAAGAAACTGTACAGACCGGCCCCAAAAACGACGACGTTGCTCGATCCCAGCACGCGCAGGCCCCACGCCATCAGACACGGCGGCACGCCTGTAGGTGATTCCCAGGGACCGGTCGGGCCGACGGCACCCTGACAGTCTGCGCTGAAGTCCGGGTCGTAGAGAGCCGCGTTCAGGGTGGTAAAGGGATACGGTGCCGGCGGGTTGGGCTGAAAATACGGCGTCTCGGTCTGGAGATGAGCCATCCACACATCATGCGTGTTGACGAGCTGGTACTGGTACAGAACGTGGTGTTCGACCGCCGTTCCAACAAGCCAGATGCGGCCCGGCTGAGATTCAATGAGGAGACCGCGTCCAGCAAAGACATTGATCTGTGTGTTGTTGGCGTCTTCGATGTCGTGATTAGCGACCCATAGCCAGCCACCCTCAACGTACAGGTTGCTTGCTGTGCGGGTGATGTGGAATGACATGTAAGCTGCGATGCAAGCCGGGTTGGGGGCCGTCGGAACAGCGGGCGTTTTGGGACAGTCATTAATCTGCAGCTTCGACCCGGCGAAGCCACCGACTCGTACGTGCACATCCCATAGTCCCGACGGACGACCACTCGTTGGCGTGTTCAGGTTGTACTCTATCAGGACAGCGCCCGATGTTCCACCTTGGGTAGAGACAATGATATCGCTGATCTCGACATAGCCTGTCTGACCAGGGCTTCCGATTTGAATGATCGGCCGTGGATTGTTGATGTCCGAGAACTGGGGTCCAGCGCCCATGATCACTGCCGAGACGGCTTCCCCGACAATCCGAATGTTGGGTGGGACGTAAACCGTGTCAGTGACCTTGTAGTAACCTGCATCGATGAAGGCAATGGCTCCCCCGTCGAAGCGGCTTGCCACCACTTGGAAGAGGGCTCGCAAGGCGTTGGTGTCATCAGAAACTCCGTCGCCGGCGGCACCAAAACTTCGGGCCGACCAGATGTTGGATGCCGTAGCGTTCTCGTACTGTGGTTTGGACCGCTCGTAGTACTTGTTGCCTTGCATGAGGCTCGCCGGCCTCGGAAATAGGACGGGATAGCTGCCGGAATACTGGAAAGGACCGTATGGCAAGTACTAGTTACCCTGGTCAGAGGAGGTCAGCTACAGCACACGATTGCACAGCCACCAGATATCATTTACCATTGCGTATCCTGGCTCGTACACTGTTCCGCCGATGGTCCCGGCGAGGTAAACCATTCCACCCGGACCTTCGAGCACCGTCGGGACGTTGTTGAACGTCACACCCTCCATAACAAGCGAGCCTTGGCCAGTCTTGTTCGTCGGGCTGCGCCCAGTGATAATGGCCTTGCTCACGTTGGTGAAAGTGCTGTCTATCAAAGTCATGCCCCCGACGTTAGCTGAGCCGATGTCGATGCCAATTGCACAATCGATGATGTTCAGTGACTTGTAAGTCCAACCCCAGTTCCAGAGCTGTTTAATTGCAACGGCTGCGCCAATGATGGTCAGGTTACGCATAGTGTACTGTTGGTTGCCAAACTGCACACCATTCATACCGCCGAAGATGACGAGGTCGTTCAATATGCCGCCACTGCCAGACTCCATGAAGATCCCTGTATGCTCGTCGCTGGGGTTATTTGAGAGCATGAAGACGCAGTTCTGTATCGAAGTAGCTTGCGATGAGGGCCAGTGGATTCCACAGGCTCCTCCGGAAATGGCTGTCGTGTCGAAGACAATGTTTCGCACTTGCCGGAAGAACACGTTGGTGCTGGTGAACTGGAGGAAGCCGCTCGAGGTGTACTTGTCCGCCTCTAGGAGGCACAGGGCGCCGCTTTGTGAGAAGTCGGCCGACGCCTTGATGATGGGCATGTCGTTGGGATCGCCGATGATCTGAGTGTAATAGTAGTCTATTATGGGACTCGAGATTATGTATGTTCCGCCAGGGAGGTAAACCAAGGCTGGTGTGAGAGTCGAACCCACGCATGGGGAGTCACCGCCGCAGCGATTACCAATGCTGATGGCGACATTGATAGCGGCGGTGTCGTCGGTAACTTGTTGACTGTGAGTAGGCAAGGTTATGAAACAAGGGGCATATTTGCGCTCTCACCGCCATCTCCCCTCGCACCGTAGTCTTTGACGTTCCTGAATATGGTGTACGACGCATCTGGGTTGAAGGACGCTTTACCCCTGTGGGCAACCTGCTCCATCCAGTAGGCTGCTTGAACGATCGAGGCAGCGGAGAGCACGGAAATAGCCCGCATTGCTCGGCCGCTCCCGATGGAGTCGAGATAGGTGAAGGTTATGGTAGGGACGAACGGGGTGACGAGCTGTGGATGGTAGGATGGAGACCGAGACGAGGAGCTTCAGCGAGGATAACATATAGTGCAAATCAAGATATCATATTTGAATCATCAAGGCTTGAGCGAAGGGGCGTTTATAGAGAGGAGAGAAGACAGGCTCGGTTCTACGACAGAGACCAGAAATTCCAAAGCAATAGAGGTAGTACCTTAGCCATTTCAATTGGCGTAAACAATTCGGTCATCGAGTGACCGGAACTCTGTTCTGCAAGCGGGCAGGTGAATTCATGGAGCTGTGCCTTCCATGCAAGGTAAGGTACCTTAGGTAAGGTAGCCAGATCTAGAGGGACCATGTAGTTGAGCGACGACTTAAAGGCGTCAGGTACTGGCTGAGCGGGCGATGGCGAAAGCATATAGTCGTGCCTTCTGAAGGGGGTTGTTCCACTCCTTTTCTTTCCCCGTCTCTTCCGCAGCCTGTTGTATCACAGGAATTCGCAGCCAGTGGTTGGATGATGGCAAGGTACCTTAGGTATAGTAAGTGAAATACCTACCTTACCTTTAGACAGACCTGAGGGGAAGACCTGACGTTGAACTGTTGAAAATGACAGTGGACTTCGTATCCATGGTCAATGCTGACGTGCAGGTCCCGCTCAGGTAGATCCATTTGGAATTCTGGATCCAAGACAGGATCGCCAAACATCGGACCTGCCTTTAAGCACGAGGCTGAGACAGTTGAAGGGATGAACTCATCCATTGGCGCATTCGACGGTGATCATAGGCATGTATTTTCTGGCTGGCCTCATTCAAGAGATGCTGTGGCCATCAACGTCAAATACAGGTGAACTTTCCGATGGTCGTAGCACAGCGTTTTGGATTTTTGACTTTTATTTTGCAAAACTGTCGATAACCGAACCCCCATATGCACCAAGCACAGATGTCGAATGTAACAAGTAGAATAAAGGTTCCCACCAACAAGAAGCTTTTTCGTGATCCGTTACGAGTTTCGAGACTCTCCTCCGATGTCTCAACGTCCTCCGTCTCGCGGCGATCCTCGAATGTCCCTCGCGCGGCGAAGCTTGACCAAAGGGCAACGCGAAAAATAGGGGGTATCAAGCTGCCTATCCAAGGCACACGAAATCTGCGAACAGCACAACTATCACATCTGACACTAAGCTCCTTCATCTTCATCGTCTTGTTTCGTGCCCGTTCTCATCTCTCATCATATTACAAAACAACCCTGATACAACAAGCCGGCAACAACAACTTCCTCAAAAGCATAAACAGCAACAACAGTCTTGTTTTCTTGGGAAGAAAAGCACTAAAAGGATGGCAGGCATCCTTGTGGTCCAGCCAGTAACCATGCAGCCACGCCCTGCTCCTGGGGTAAATTGTCCGAGGGAACAAGCCCTCGGAGTGTCGAAGTATGGCACAAAAGAAGGTGAGTTAGGGGTATCGTGGTTGGTGCCGCAAGCGGCATAAATGGGTAGGAGCATGGCAAGACCGCAGGTTAACCGGAGAACGAAATGAAACATTAAAAAATGACTCAGCCTCCGATGTGGACGGTGACTGAGGCCGAATGTGTCGCAGCAGCAAGACTCGGAATGCGTATAACGCCAGCAAAAAAAGTCCCAGCAGAGCAAGGCGAATCGAAGAACTCTTGGCTGATCGTGTTGTCCAGGCCTCCTCTCTGCTCGCTAGCAGTTCGTTCGAGGCTCGTTACTCGTACGTTGTCCGAACCGCTGACTCAAAGAGGTTTCGCTCCAAGGGCTGTAAACAAAAGAAAGAATTGGAATGATGTCGCATCGAAGAGATCGGGATGACAGTGGACATCGATCATAGTCTGGCGGTCTGGACTCTGCTCCCCTCCCCATTCCAGTTGCGACAACCCCAACCCACGCTGGCGCAAATCCCCATCCAGGTCGCTATCCTCCACGTGCAAGTCGCATATCTACGACTTACATGAGAGCAACGACAGCCATGCCGACAACACCGGCGAGCACCACGTGCGCAGTAGCTAGAGTCGAACCGGCACTCTTGGAGATCGGGCTAACCGTAGCGGAAGCACCGCCGGTGGTCGTAGCAGCGGTGAACGAGGTAGTAGTGGCGCCAGTAGCGGTGGGGAAGTAGGTCGCTGTAGAGTTGAAGCCGTAGGTCGAGGTGACGGTGTGCGCGCGCCTCAGGGTCACGGTCTGGGTTTGGGTCAGAGTGCTGGTGGCGGTCGTGGTGCTGAGACCATCGGCGGCCGCCAGAAGCGGGAGCAGAAGAGCGGTTGCTATCGTCGGGAGATGCATTTTTCCGAGCTTCTTCTTCTGATCCGAAGGATATCCACGGTAAAGTTTGTGAGGTTGGTAGTGCTGAATCAAGTATCGCGAGTCGTTGACCCTTTGATTTTTATGTCGATGCTCTCAAAGCTGACTGATATTGGTACCGGCGATGGTATAAGACTTTGGTAATATGCTTGTATATGGTGATGTGACCAGGAACGTTTCCTTTAACACCGGCCTCTGACGTTGTGATATGTAGGACTGGCTGGGGACCTGTGTTTCACGTTGCGTCGATGCGATAGCTGTGAAGAGCTGGGCTGCGCGTGGTGACTGTATAGTCGTCCTGCTTCTGAAAATGAATGACTGACTGAATACTAGCACGGCCGAGTATTTCGAGTCGGAGTTGTTATGATGACAGCGGATTGCGATTGTAGACTTTGCCAACGAAGCCTGCGAGGTTGTGGAAGTGAAGGTGAAGCGTTTCGGACGGAGAGAGACAATGTAAGGGGACAGAAGACCGGGGAAAGAGCACAGAAACAAGACGAAGTCAAAGACCTCGAGGGCGACTTCCACCGTTGGGGGGCAGCGTGGTGGGAGCGAGATGAGTACTTAGACAGCGAGCCAACCAGAGTCCAGCATCCGAAAGAGTGGGCCCAGTCCACATGGCGCGGAGCTGCAAGGTACCATGCAAAGTTTGGGTTTTGCGCAACGACAGGGGCCTTAAGTGCGTGTGAGTTGGCGCTGGGCTGGACCTTTTCAGTCTGGCAATGCGCTTGCCGTTTTGTCAGACCTTCATCGCCGCATTTGGATTGCACAACACTGATCTATACCTCGCCTGTACTCATTCTTTGTTCTCAGATGGACCTCGCCACTTTTCCAAGTCTACAGATTTTTTTTTAGTGTCGGAACGAAGACGGCGTGTTTTGCTTTATCAAGCGAACAGACTGGCAAGGCAACTACCTTGTAGCCGTGACATCTAGTTGCGACGGCTCGTCTGCCAAGCGGAGGTAGCACGTTCATTTCCAGTTTCAAGCGGGAAATTAGAGGCACCATTTCAGGCACTCTGCGACTTCTGTGCCTCGTCAGTCGTCAGACGGACGCTTCAGGCATTTCACAGCCACAAGTATTCCATTTCCCTAATTCTGCTGCTATCTGCTCCTCGCGGCTCAGTGACACTTAATCTTTGATGCATTACATTCATTGTACTCGTGAGTCGACAAGAAGACTGGTTATCTCCCGGTCAACGTTATTGTAATTCTTAGTCAGGAAGCGCTCTGGAGAGTTACATAGGTCACCTTGGCGGCTTTTGCAATTCGTGGTCCGGACAATTTGAGCGCGTTGCTGCCACTTCGGTGAAATTTGCGCAATTTCCGCCACTAATAGCCTGAGCAATCAGGACGTTCACTATTCTGACGGTGCGCGAAGCTACATCCGGATAGAGTCCAGACATTGTTCTTTCGTCCCTCGAGCGCTGCTTCGACGAGACGAGAATGATGCGATGGTCCAACAATTGGACACTCCGGCTGTAACATGATAGAAGGCCCTGCATATTCCTCCCAGAGGCCATACATCAATGCCCGTGCCGCCGTCCTCACAGTACGTCGTGGTAACGCTGCACACATGACCCGACGACCTCTCTGTGCACCGTTCTGTTCTGCCTTGCCTGCCAGTGTTGCCAACCCAAGTCCGCACCAGCGATCGTCGACGATCATCGCTTGCGATCGATTTTGCCAGGTGGATCTGTCCCGGGGAACATGATGCCAGGCACGCGAGGCTCTTGCTGTTTCGAAAGCTTCGCTGTACTCCACGTAGATGCAGACCCCTTGCCCCAAGAACCTGGAATCTAGGGCACTAGGACATATTTTCAATGTCGCCGCACAATCTGAGTACTGAGTGAAGCTACTTGTTGAGAGAAATGTCGGGCGAAGTATGGAGGACACGAAATCGGGTATATCGTGAGTGTGTCACCGCGGCCCATGACCAACTCAAACACTGACCATTCTGGTCACTGATCCAACAGCTGAAGTGTCTGTTTCTATCCCATAACCGGGGCGCTGCATCTTCCTGTCCGTAGCAGCAGCCAATGACCTTCGTTCGTAAAAGGGGCGTGTTGTGGCCCGGGTATCACAGTCCTCATCGCAGTCGCACTGCGACCTCCAAGCAGCTAACCATCCTGACTCTGGAGTGGTCTTCTGCCTCGTCATCGCCTTCTTGATCCCCATTCGTCTCATTAGGATCGGCATCGGCATCGGCGTCCCAGTCTGCATCCGCATCCTTAGCATGACCGAGGACGATGTCATCCACCGCAGCGACAGTTCTTGTCCGTAGGCTAACATGGCAGTCATTCTGCCTCTGGAACCAAGCAGCCACGTTCAAAGTCTTCTCGATCGCCCTGCCGGTGCCGAGAACGACCACCTCTCCGTCGCTGCCCTCGTGGCTACCGGCTTGCCCGTTGTCGTTGTTAATATTGTTTCTACCAGTCGCGACCCTGCCGCTTGTGCTCAACGCCGCGACTCGTGCAGTAAGAGGCAAGCCCCTCGTAGACTTGGACTGCGCGCCACCGCCACCCTCGAGAGCCTTGCGAACGCGCTTGATGACGGCCATGAACGGCGTCTTGGACCCGACATAGACGCAAATGGGGGCCCGAACGGTACCGCCGGGTTTGCAGAAGGAAGGGGAGATGTAGCCGTCTACGTCAACACGGCCGAGGGAGAGGGGTGTGCGACGGGTGAGGGGGCGTTTTCGGACTCGGGCGCCTTAATTACGAATGTTAGCACGGAGGTAACGGGTGCGCGATTGTTGACCTACCTCTCGGTAATGGAGGAAGCTTCGCATCTGGCCTGTTAGGCAGCGGCTGGCCGCTTGTGTCTGCGTCCATTGTGATAACGAGGATAATTCGGCCAGCTGGCGCAACGCCGCACGAGGCACCAGGACAGAACTTGCTGCCTCTTCTAGCGCTCTCCGTTGAGGCTGCGTCGGGCTGGGGCGCTACAAGATTCTAGGTGACTGTCAACAGATATGCGCGCATTATCAATAGATAATTCTAGGGATGCCGAGCCCGTAATTCTTGTGTTATTTCTTGAAAGTCAACGATAAAAGAGCATTGATGAATGCGACGACCTACCTGAGAAAAAAGGAAGCCTCGCTTTGGGTTATCCGAATGGAGATCCAGGTCAACGGACACTGTCACACGCAGCAAGAGTGGAGCACCCCGCAGAATCTTGAGAAGTGGATCCTACCTGCCAATCTAACTGTGGTACTGTGTAAGACTGTAATAAGCTCAGGAAGGTGCGATTCAGCTCAGCTCCTCCCCTGTCACCCCACAACAGCCTCGAGTGTTGATGACTTCACATCACCAGAGCTCTATCTCGAAAGCTGTTACCTTCTCCAGGCAGAATCGTCGCAAACATTGTCACTTAACATCGCTTACAGATGTCTAACCATACCACCCAGGCAACATGTCTGTCGAGATCTGGCCACCTATAGCTCCAGAGCAGCTTAAAATCGCCCAAGAGACGACACAGGTAAGTCCAACGTACGTGTCTCTCTCTCTCCCCCCATCCACCGCGGCAATGACAGATCCGGTTGACCTGTCCGCATCTTGGGAAATGGTGCTGATCGACGCCGCCACCGGCTTGAAGAAGCGCGAACTCGACTGGCTCCTCGCAGAGCTTCACGAAACCCTCATCAACCTCAAACATGGCCTCGAAGACTGCTATGCCCTGCTCGCGCCCATAGATCCAGGGAGCACGTTGGTGCTCAGCACACCGCGGAACGAAGTCGTCAAGGGAACCATAACCCGCGTCGGAACAAGGATAGTCAAGGGGACGATCCACCTGCGCCTCCGCACCCTCCCGTCCCAGACCCTGCACCTCAACCCGGCGCACCCAATTCACCTCGCGCCCCTGACAAGCCTACACACCCTCCTGAACCACTCTCTCGACCTCCTCTCCCTCACCCTCTCCTACTGCTACGCGCCGGACCCGTCGTCCCCCCACCCCAAACCACCACCAGTCTCCCCCCCAATATCCAATCCAGCCTTCCTCTCCGCCCAACTCCGCCTCCTCTCCCAGTCCCTGACCGAGTCCTCCGCCATCCTCAAGGGACCGCCCCTGACATCCGCCGACCCCACCTGGACGACCCGCTCCGTATCGCCCTCCCACTTCCAGCCCCCGCTACCGCGGCAGGGCGGCGGCGCCGGCCCGCCTCCGCTGTCCTTCCACCTCGGTGTCCAGGACGGTAGCATAGTCCTTTGGCTGCGCAGCCTCGAGGATGCGACAGCCCCGCAGACCTTCGGCACCAAGCTCGCCTTCGCCATCGGCACGGCCCGGCGCCTGGAGCACGACGAGGCGGACCGCGTCTTCGGCTACTGCTGCGGCGAGGACGACGACGACGGGCACGGGCACGGGTCGAGGCCGGGCACGTCTTCCTCCGGCAGTCTGAGGAGGATGCATAGCTCCGGCGTCCCCGCGCGGAGGGAGGTAGACGTCTTCGTGCGGGAGAAGGTCAGGGTGGAGAGCGCGGATCCGAGTCTGTTGAGTCTGGCCGCCAAGTTGACTGCGCTGGGCCAAGTGTTGAACATGGCCAGGCGGAACCTGGCGGCTGTTATGGGGGAGGAACTGGAGGACTAGATTTCCTCCTGGGACGTGGACGCTGGGGAGGAGGCAGCTCCTGGTCGCAGCGTGGCAAGGGATCTTGTCGATGGGAGCAGCGAGTCTGCTCGGTGTTGCTGCTGCTGTTCGCATTGGCTGGCGTTAGATAGAACTTTTCACTCAAAGGGTTTTATGTGCTGATATGGCACCTGGTCGTCAACAAAGATTCTCCGCCTTGCTTTGTGGTTCATCTTACGATTGAATTGGACTTGGCGAACATGATCCCTTAGGCTCCTGTACATATCTGGCCCGTCCATCAGCTTGTTCGCGCCGCAAAGTTACTGACTTCCGGTATGCGCAAACCCAATTTTCTCTTTTCTGAGTACAGAAGATCCCCTGAATAACAACGACGAAAATGCTCAAGCTAGGCCAATGACATACCTCGCAATGGCAATAAAACACACCGACATGAAGAAGACCGTTTGCTTGCGACCCTACACCCAAAACTCCGTTATTCCATGTTCTGAAAAGCTTCAATGCCTCAAATCACATAGTTCAAGCCACAGGCGACCAAGGCATAGGAATGAGAATCCGGCTCTTCATCTCCTGGATCAGCGGGACGGTCTTGTGCACCGTCTCCGACCACCCCTCGATGCTCCAGCTCTTCTCGCGGCGGATCTTCCTCTCCTCCAGGTCAGCGAACTGCCACAGATGGTGGACGGTATTCAGATCTCCGATCTGCACGAACCACGCGCCCACGCCCTCCATCACCTCGCGGCGCGCCTTGAGGCCCCGGCGCCAGTGTGTCTCCCACTCGAGCAGGTTTCCCGGGTGCAGGGTGTACGACCGCAGCTCGAAAAGGCCGCCCAGCTGCCTCGGCGGCGTGGTGGGCCAGAAGCTGAACTCCTGCATGAGGGACGTCTTCTTGCTCTTGATGAGCTTCTTAAGCTTGTGGTCGAAGTCGGCGAAGTCCGGGTGGGCGGCGATGGAGTGTAGCGAGGCGTGGTAGCCTTGGTAGCGCTGGTATTCCCAGATGTGGACTGTTTCCCCCGTTCTCAGCATGGACAGAGGTTAAGCGGCGTGGACGCGGACTCACCAAATGTATCGCAGTCGCCGACTTCCGTCCGCCAGCTCCCGACCAGATGAACCTTATTCTCTGGCTCGCTCGCCACTTTCGGATACCAGTTGCCGACCAACTCGACGTACTCGTCGACGCACTCGGACTTGACCTCGTGGAAGACGATCGAGTGCACGTACTTGCCCCTGGCCAGGACTTGGCTGAAGCTCGCTTCGATCTGGGCGTCCATCTCACGACCCTCCTTGGTGCCATAGATGAGGTTGGTGAGCGGGCCGGCCTTGCGCGGGGGCTCCTTGTCCTTGGCGGCGGCTGCGTTTCCTGTTGTACCGCCACGAACGGTGCTTAGTGAACCGAGACCCTGGCCGAGATCGGGAAAGATGCTACGGGAATAAGAAGAAACACTCAACGAACCGTCAGATGAGGAAATAGAGGAAGAAGGAGAGGCATTGGGGTCAGTGAAGTCAGGAGGACTGGGAGACTGGGATAGGGTTGACAACGCACTTGCTTCCCGCTGCTTCTGCGCCTCTGCTAGCTGCTCCCGGAATTTCTTCTGCCGGCTGTTGAAGTCCTCGTGCTTTTCGGGTTCGAGGTCGGCCAGCGAGGGTGTCCGGCAAGCCTTCTGGGTAGTGCCGAAGGTGCGGGCGGCAGCGCGTGCAGCTGAAGTACCCTTGGGGACGCGGAAGAGTTGCCGACTCAACATGCTGGGCATTGTGACTGGATAGAGAGCGGCGTGGCGATGGGTAGATTTAAGGCTGACGGGAAAAATGCTCGCCTGACGAAGTCGTCAGACTTCAAGCAAAGCTGTCGTCTCGGTAGCTCCGTCAGTTGTGCGGGAAGGGGAGCTGGGTTGATTTGCCGCAGTGCGAATTGGCGATGATAACTCAGGTCTTGGCAGGCAGCGTGAGAATACTGCGGTAACGAGCTACGAGGCGCACCAGCTCCGGAGGGGTCGACAAGCGGGACGGACAGGGCAGCTCGGCAGAAGAAGTAATTGGTTTGCTTGTGGAAGCAGCAGCAGACAGCAGGTCGCACACAGACGGGAGAGCAAGTTAGCAGTCAGCAGCAAGGATTGCAACTCGATTGGGCGGTACGTGTTTGGTGAGAGGATGATGAGGTTTGATGGAGGGTATACTCGGGGTCTAATTGGTTAGTTGGAGTTGTACTGTATGCAGCTGCAAGATGCATAAAGATTCACCCCGCACTCCAGACAATGAGGACGAAAAGAGCTCAAATGGATGGGTGAGAATGGAAGCTTCAGATGAATAACGGAACAGCTGCAGCGTGAACGGGAGCTCTGTTTCCCAAGCTGTTCAATCTGGCCAGGGGCAGGAGGAGCTGCAAGCCTGCAACTGCGGGGAATGATGTCACATGAGGCCCGGGAGCTAGTGTAGGAAAACGGAGAAATCGGGTGCCGGATCAGCTTAAGTAATAACACGTGCACTCTAGTTAGAGCCTGACAAACCAGGCATCTGCTTCTCGGCTTGCGGCTCCAGTTCGTGCATCCGGAAGCTGCAATCGAAACCTCGAAAAAGGCTCGCCGGATCACATCTCGACCTTCGCGACCGCCTCAACATTCCTCGTCACACCCTACACATCCCTCCACAACCGTCGCGACGCATACGTACAAGATGTCTTGGTTCGGAGTTACCCCTTTGAAGAAGTTCCCGGCGCCAGTGTGTATGTCAATGCCTCTGAAAATCCTCGTCCGCGTCGTTTGACCAGCTCGCTAACCTTCGCCTCTCTGCAGTGCGGCCAATGGCTCCTTTCTTCGCTGCCGGTATGGCCCCTTGACTGATCGCATATCATCTCTACAGGGCGACATGGCTTAAAGCTCTCGTGGAAGCTCGGGAAAGTGACGTTCAGCTCTGACATGCTATCACACAGGTCTCATCATCGCCTACGGAGTCAACGCCGCACAGAACTCCATGATGGCTTGTATGTTTTCGCTTCTCCATCACTGTTGAATCCCATGCTGACGAGCTGCTAGCCGACGAGTTCAAGAACGACCCGCGGAACCCCAACGCAAAGGCCGGCCATTAAGCGGCTAAGGGTGTGCTTGGAGGGCAGGGTGTTTGTTTAGGTGGCCCGCACCGCTTCGAGATCCGATCCGACGCAACTCGCAAGCATTATAGAGGAGGCTGTGTATTATAAGAAGAGCAATCGGGACAAATCCAACTTTCTCTTGCCAAAACCGTCCCTAGGTGCTCGAGCGACCTTGACCAGTCTCCCACGCCCGCCCTGCCTGATTTACCCGTGGACAATCGGATCGTCCACGGAGCCAAGGCCACACCAGGCTTCATGATTGTTATATCTCTTTTGCGGTGTACACCGGTGCCGCCGGTCGAAATAGTGATTACATATTGCCGCACTGAGGATGAGGAGGAAACCTCGAAGTGATTGTAGACTACAAGCGCGAATGGTGGCCGTGAGGACGTCCGTGCGACTGGCCGGAGTACTGGACGCCGCAACGACACCGTGCCGACTTCTCTGACTACTGTTCTTTAAGGCGCTGCCGATCACTGGCGCATTGCTCTCACTCTGTGGCAGCGTTCACGCCCGCCTATTCTTAGCAAAGCTGGCGCGAGTCCCTTCGGCATCAACCACGGCAAGCACCATAAATTGCATTCGTCTTGTCGTCGTAGAGACAAACCTATGACTTATGGCCCCGGAAGTCGAGCACTGAACCTCTAGTTCTCATGGCTGCTTAGTGTCTCTGGTGTTGCACTTTGTGGAGTTTCGCCTCCCCGCAAAACGGAGACGGGAATTCATCGACACACTTGAACAATCTCATGTAAGCGTCAAATGAGCAAGGCAGCCGCAATCAATACCATATGCCACCTCTGCCCAGAAGAGTCATATTCGGCCGTTCCAGCATCACCAACTTCACCGGATCGTTCTTCTCAGTCAGACTAATCAGCACCATGGGAGACAGCAGCGGAACACAGACGCCAACCGGGTCATCCGGCCCTGATAAGAAAAAGGCCAAGGTCGGTAACAGTGTTGCGAAGAAGGAGATCAAAATATTGATGCTTCACGGTCGGTAACTCCATTTCCTATGAAAAAAAAAACTCACACTGACAGAAAACCGTCAGGTTACACCCAATCCGGCCCTCTCTTCCGGTCCAAAACCAGAGCCCTAGAGAAGCTTCTCGCCAAAGCTCTCGCGCCCTCCAACCTCGTCCCGGCCCTCATCTACCCGACCGCCCCCAACCGGCTGCGTCCGCAGGACATCCCGGGCTACCAGCCCCCGGACGGCGAGACCGACGAGGACGAGGACGAGCACGGCTCCGAGATGGACTCATGGGCGTGGTACCGCAAGGACGAGTCGAGCGGCTCCTACCGCCTCCTGAACGAGGGCATGCTGCGCGTGGCGGAGAGCATCAGGTCCGCCGTCTCGGGCGCTTCCGAGCCCGGCTCGGCGGGCGGGGACGAGGAGCCGGTGGCCGGCGTCGTCGGCTTCAGCCAGGGAGGCAGCATGGCCGCCATGCTGGCGGCGGCGATGGAGGACCACCCCGCCCCTCGGCAGCAACCCCCCGGCCCGGAGTGGGAATGGGTCCGGGCCGTGAGGGAGGCGAACGGCAACCGCCCCCTCAAATTCGCCGTGATCTACAGCGGCTTCTACGCCCCGCCCGAGGAGCTAGCCTGGCTGTACGAGCCGAGCATCAAGACGCCTACGCTGCAGTACATTGGAAGCCTGGACACGGTCGTCGACGAGAGCCGGAGTAGAGGGCTTGTGGCGCGGTGCGAGGATCCCGTTCTCGTTGTCCATCCTGGTGGGCACCATGTGCCCGTCAGCAAGGAGTGGGTTATGCCGCTTGTGGGCTTCATCCGCAAGGTTGTCGTTGATGGTGCTCAGAAGTAGCGAGATTTTAGACAATTACCGTATGCTGGTAGAGAGTAGATGATAGATAGACACGTTTATAGAGCAGGCGCCGAGTCCATTTTACACTGCCCTAGTATTCATGGGGCATAGTCTAATGCCATACAATTACACGCACATCCATGACGGCCCGTTCCCTACCAGATAAGAAAGTATGCCGTCGACTCCGGTCTAGAATTCAGAAATTCACAGTGCATCGACCGCGCCTTACTTCGGCTTCTGACGTTGGGCAAGTTCAGCCTCCTAAGCCTTAGCAGCCTTCGCCTCCTTCCCTTTCTTCGACTTGCCACCGCCAGCAGCACCCGGCTGGATCCGAGCCATCATCTCCTCCTTGGTGATCAAGTGGTCAATCCGCTCCAGCAGCCCGAGCAAGCTCTTCATGTTACTGCTCCACTCGTTCAGCTGGTCATCCGCGTCCCTCGGCTTAGCAAAGCTGACAATGCGCGCCGGTCGGTCGATCTTGGCGTACACCGTCTTGGAGGTAACGAGGTCGCTGATGTACTTCTCCGTCTCGTCCTCGGTCAGGTCGAGCAGCTGCGTCAGCCGGCCCATCTGGATGCGGGTGTAGTACCTGGCCACGACGCGGACGTTGTGCTCGATGACGCGTTTGCGCAGGTCTTGCCAGCGCTGGTAGGCCTTCTCGTCCACGCCCGGTTCCGAGTCGAATATCTCGGTGCTGCAGAGGTGCGGGCCGAACATCTTGGATACCTCGGGCCAGCGCATCAGCTCGTGGATCGTGAAGAGCTTGAGCAGCTCGGCGTCAAGGGGTACCTGGGCGTTGCGGGAGTCGCGGTGGATTCTGTGGAGGAGGTCGTGCTGCTCATTGTCGTGAGGGGCGAGGATGATGAAGTAGATGATGCGCTGCAGGACCTGTGTGCGTACTTGTCAGTTATGTCCGCCACTGGAGGAACGAGGCAAGGGCGCAGCTTTGAAACTTACAGGCCGCAGCTTCTCTGGATCTTGTTCTACGGCCTCGGTATCAAGCACCTGCCTGTAGTGCTTGCACACGTCGAGGTACTTGTCGTCGTGCTTAGCCAGGATGATCTGCTGCTCGTAGTACCGTAGCTTCAGGTCTGTGACATCGTCCTCCTTCTCCTCGGGTACCTCTTCGCCCCTCTCCTTCTTCTTCTCGCGCTCCTTCCGTTCCTTCTCCAGCTGCTCCTCTGTCTTCTTCGGTTTCCGCGAAAGGTACCGTGTGCTGATCTTGCGGCTGAGGATGCCTGCCTGGTTCCAGTCGCCGCTCTCGATGCACAGCGCCACCTGGGCCAGGATAAACTCGACCTTCTCCCGTCTGTCCATAGACCCAAAGGTCTCGACTTGAAGCTCACATAGGATATCTGTGGCGGCCTTGATGTCACCCTGCTCCTTCTTGATGTCTGACAGGATCTTGGTGACGCGTGCTCGCTCGACTTCGACAAAGATCTTGCCCTCAGTAACAGATCGTAGCGTCTCAATGACTGAAAGCTTGGTCTCGAGGTCGGGTGTGTCGTCGAGGAAGCCCATCACAGTCTGGACCATCCGGGTGATGGCTTGTTTGAGCTGGCCGTGCTTCTTGGAGAGGACGAGGGTCTGCTCGTTGAGCAAGCTCCAGTTTCCAGCATTCTTGCATATTGTCACGATGGAGATGAGTATTCGGGATGTGGAAGCGAGATCTGATGCCTGGGAGGATAGTGAGCTTTTGGCACGCGGCTGTTAGAAGTAAGGCTGGCTGCTTACCTGGCGCGTTTGCTTCTCGAGGGCGGCGAGCTTCTCGATTGCTGCGTGAATATCCGTCTGTATTAGTATCTAAAGTCAGCGCTTGTCCAAAAGTCCTGGTGCACGCATCACGTCTCCAGTCATACCTTTGCGAGCGCCTCAGCTTCAGGGATCTGCTTGTCGACCTCCTTCGAGAAGTCCTTCTCTGGCTTCAGTGCGCCGTCGGACATGATTGCGGCTTCAAGAGAGTCTGACGGGTCGTGGCGGGGTGTTCCAATATGGCTCGTGGTGCAAAGATTGTTGTGAAAGACAGCTGGATGTGGTGGACGGCGGATTGGTTGTTTGGTACTAGCCTTTTGGTAGGTATTGGCTGTGTATTTGTCTATTGGAGTTGCCAGTTGCTTGGAGCTCGAATATCCAAAGTGGACCACCAGCAAACGCAATGATGCTCTGCCTGGCACCTGCGTAGCTACTCGGGCGCACGGGCCACATGAGCTTGCCGCACAGGTAAGGTACCTAGGTACCTACTCTTAGTGCATATCACGTGACTTAGAGCTACATGCAGTACACTTGAAGCCACGCAAAGGGGGTTTAGATTGGCATGAAATCTTATACAGCGATCGTGGCTCTCATCTGTGTGTGCGTGACCGTATCTTCAGTATAATTGCCATTGATGTTGTGTCATATGCTTCGCCTCGCCTTCCATAAGTCCGCGTTATAGCAGGAGCCGACGAGCTGCCACTAGGCAGTGACAAGTGTCACCCCGTCGGCCGAATAACAACAGGAACCTGCAGCCCCTTTTGGACGTCGAGTTGGTCTCGAGGCCAGTTGGTCAACAGAACCCGCCCTATTATTGCCTTTGAGAGAAGACCGCGTGTTGGCTACTGAAGTAAACAGCGATCTGAGTCCCTCCCCCCCGTCACTCCAAGAATGCGGAATGAAGATCTTTAGCAACATCGAATAGGTGATAAGTCCACAATACATCCAGCTTGTTTCTCGGGTCGCCTCCGACATGGGATGGAGTCTCGAAGTCGACAGCATCAAGCTCGTGGACAGTAAGGTGAGCGCGAAGCGGGCTCCCGTCATCCTCGATAACCCTGATAAGGCCGACTTCAGGTCTCTTGGGACGTTTCCCATACCTGAGAGACATGATGGGTATCTCAAGAACAGAACATTCCGCTATGTTGCCAGATACACATTGGGAACAGCCGCTCCAACGGAGCATACATCGACTGCCGTAGGGGGGTTTCCGCGAGAGATGGTACTAACCTCGTTACAGCGATTATGGGCTCGGATCAGGCTTTGCGTGAGGATATGTGGCATTGATGATCAACTCGCTGATTGTTGTTCGATTAAGATGCATCAGAAGCAGGCTGCACAGTTGATCGGAAGCCAAGCTTAGCAAGACATCCAAAGGCAAGAGGCTACTAGAGAGCCTGTCCGAAGCGCACTCATTCACCAACGTTACGAACGGTACAGTATGGAAGTAATAATTGCCTTGACAAGGCGCGATAGTGGTTCGAGCCAAGCCAACCTGGCTAAGGTAGACAAAGAGAAGCCTGATATTACCCAGATTTGACGAGAGAGTTCCAGTTCCGCCATAACGTTCATACAATGGTCCAACCTGCCGTTGCGGGTGCATTTTCGTAGCGATGGAGAGGCATCCGCGAGAAACGCATGTAGATCTGCCAACAGATGAACACGACTGCGGTGACAGCCAGGGTGGCAACACAGTACACTTTCCCATTAATATCATCTTCGAGGTGGAAGATATCCGCTTGCCATATTGCCTGAGATCGAGGAATTGTCATGTTAGCTAGGGATATGACGTGTGCGAATCACACTCTAGATGTGGACTGCTCACAGTGACGAGTGTTGCCGGAAGAAATATCAGTGTGAGAACTCCGATCGTCTTCATGGTTCGGCTATCAATAGCAACCAAACGGGCAACATCCAAGGATATTTTGCTTTCTCGCTGTGCAATGAGACTGAACGACTTTATGGACGGTGCTTGTGTTAACAACAGAACACGTAGGTGTGGGACCGGTGCGTATACTCACGGCGTTGATTTGACTGCGATGTCGCTCCCGAATCTCTGTAAAGCGGTCTTGCAGACTATAGCATCGTGACTGCGTGAAGCGAATGCGGTCTTCAACCACGGCTTTCGCCCCGGGAGCTAACGAGGGTAGGCCATTAGACTGCCTTGCCGAGTCCACAGCGTTCACTGCCTCCAGACAGAAGTTCGCGTAGCGAATGGCAAATGCCATGGCATTCTGCCCGTGGCTGATCTCCGTATCTGTGGTGTAAAGCCGGGGAAGCAGCTTGTCGAAGTTACTGAGTTCATCGAACGGCATAGGGGCGAAATTCCGGAGCTCCAGCGGGGGCTCATGTGGCATCAACACTCGGCTGTTGGACACCTGTTGGTACAGAGCTGGGTCCTTCATCAACCAATCTGGCGGCGCAGATCTCGTGAGGCTCTCGATCTCGTTGACTTCAAGCCAGAGTCTCGTCACCCATGTCTCCCAGGACTGGGTGCGGTAGTCATATATGATGCTCAGCAAGCCAAGGGGGTTCGCGCGGAGCATGGCTTGGTTTGCATGGCAGGAGTGCCGGATGTCGCCGAGATCTTGTTGCCTAGGACAGCACACAAAAGCGACGCAGCTAAGGTCAGAGACTTGAATCCTCAAGATACAGATCACTGCGCGCGAGTTGGTAGGAGCGCGAATGAGAAGAACTGAAATATAAGTTTATCAGAGGACGAGCGATGTTTGCTGAGGGACAGGCAGGCTAACTAATAGCTTTGAGATGGAGCAGAGAATTGTCGTACTCGTAGGAATACGAGCATTGCGGCCTCAGAGTTGCGTATAAGCCGGCAGAGTGAGCATTGACCCCTAACAACCTGTTGAGGGTGTCAAATTCAGCTGTTCCAAACCTGTTGTTTGAGATCTGTATAGGGCAGTCGTGCTTGTAAGGATCGCCACAAGCTGTCAGGAGATAGAATACTGGTGAGCTCGATGTGGTTTGAAACGCTGACTCCTGTGGTTCGAACGTCATGAGCACAGCCCTATCTGCGAAGACCATCACTGTGGAATGCTTACAATGGCAGCGATCTTGCGAGCCAATTCGCCCTCGCGCAAATCTTCTTCTTCTGCCTTGTCTCTGGATAACGTCCAGCACTTGGCCCGCGTCTCCATCGCGATATGGAGATGACAGGTCTCATAGGCAGCTGGGAGGGGAGGGAAGCACATTTTGAGATCTGCATAATACGCCGAAACAGCCCAGACAAGATAACAGTGTTCGGACAATATCTTCAGATACGCCCGGAACTGTGCTGTTTTATGTCTGATATCTATGCCCAAGGCTGCGCCACTGACGAAAGCACATGCGCATGATGGCAGTAAGGCTGTCTATGATTCGTTCCAGCGAAGCAAAGCGGCTAGGGAAGCAGGCTGCATGGTCAAGAAATCTAACCACCGTCATGCGAAATCCAGCATAGCAAGAACACAATTGCCCGCCCTAAATGAAGAAGTCAATCTTATGACTCGAGAGGGAAACATGTCGGATGGGAAGAACATTGGAAAAAAGGCTTCCCAAACATGCCTGAGAATGCAAGGGAGTCGAAGAGAAGGCAATGAACTACCTCACCTTAGGTACCTTACCTACTTACCTACGCCGCTGTTAAGCGCGCATGTGCAACAAGCGGAATCCAATGACCAACGTCGCCGAAAACGAACAGAGTCTTCATTCTGGATAGTACCTGGCAAGCCATTTTGTCTGATAGGTGTCGCGTATCGATTTCTGGGATCTCGAAGTGTCGTATATGCTGTACGTGCCTTCCAGACAGCCACCACAAGCCGCAACGTGAGTGTCGTCTCAGTCATGAGTGCAAGTTTGGATCTGATAGCTTCGATGTTACAAGATGCGCAACATGTGGCAGCATATCCATCCACTGTAACGACGAACCGAACACTCTTCTCATCAGGAAATCCCGGCATTACAGCAGGCATGACTGCTCCGGACGGCCTGGCCATGAGGAAACTTCAGTAGGCTGTGTTGAAGCCACCTGACATGCCTGCCGAAAGGGCTTCATCTGGGGCGTCGAAGACAGTAGCGTAGTTTAAACCCCGGAATAAACAACCTCAAGGGACAACCTCAACAGCCGCAAAGCCCTTTCCCTCATGTTACTCCGAGCAGTGTGGTGTACGCCCAGTATCTGGTCACAGTTTGATATCAAGCGACCGTGCCATACCTGGGCAAAATGAGGGACAATATAAGTGACCGCCGCGCGGAGGTGGCCAACACGTATACGGTCTGTGAATGATATCTCGCAGGTTGGGTTGATCGTTGACAATTCGGGGAGATGCCTCTTCAGCCAGTGAAGGCTGTCTGTCTCCTTGAACGATGTCAGCATGTTCTGATATGTACCGTATCTAATAACCACTTGGCTTGGACGTCGCCGAATGCTAGTCTTCCGCAGTAGTATGCATGTGATGACTGAAAAACAGAAGCGGCAAGGCACTTTATTGCCCAAAGTGTAGATAGTTAGGACTACGGCTTGAAAGAGAGTGTCGAAAATGAAAGAATAGATTAGAGGAAGATTTCAACTCCGAAGGCCGCTCACATCGGCGTTGGTACGAACATCTTGCACTTCACCAACCTTAGGTCATCTCACGGCTTACAGTAGTCCTGAGTCACAGGTGTCACCACAGTCCTTGTCCAAGCGGCCGCACCTCTCTCTCCCTCGTTACCTAACTCCCCCTTTCCCGAGCCCAAGTCGACTGTGATGTGCTGGGCAAGTTATTGGGGAAGCCACGCTCTCTCTACAGTGATAAACTCGGGATCTGAACACCACTTGCGTGTTCGAATGCCGCTGGAAGATTGCCTCCGCCAAAGATACCTGTGAATTGGAGGGACGTTATAGAGCGCGGTATGCCACCACCGGCTAACGTGAATTAACCTCGGGAGTTGACAGATATCAAACAAGGGACGCAGCATGTCCGCCTGTCCGAATGTACAGTACAGTCGTATTGTTGTGTCGTTTGTTACCAACCAACAAATTTAGAACTGGCGCTATCGAGTACAAGAATTCCACATGCAGGATTGTTGCACTGTCGTCAAGCCCACCTCAGCTTCTCCACACGGGGAAGCAGCTATCGAAGGTGCCCCGCATGAAGATATCTCAAGTCAGGGGAAAACCTGCATGACAGATGGAGTCTCTGGGGAAAGCGGGTCAGCTCCTTGTCGGACAGCCCTGACTGCGTAAAACTTGAACCATCGAGATCGCGAGTGACAAGTGAGAGTCCAGACCTTACATACACTTACCTTGACGCATGTAGGGGATTCAGCACAAGAAACATGTGTAAGAGATTCAAGACGGCGACATAGCCATCCGGCACTAGCCGCTACGCGATCCACTTCACAGCTTCGGGTTGCTAGTGGTTCAGGTTCGCCTTCGCATGATAGAATCGTCATGTCACGAAAACCAGGATCGGTCCGTATGGTCGGGATAGCTTCATTCGGTGTCTCGATCGAGGCTAACGTCCTTTCGGGCCGTTTATATGGTCTGGAGGTTCGTCACAGGGACCGGCATGCGTTGGGATAAGGTTGTTTTTAGCGAGACGTGCCTGCCATTTGCTTTCTGGAAGCATTCTGCTGGCGCTAATGTTCGAAAGATGTAGCTAGCGTCAGCCTCTATGTGGGGGACAGGCACGAAACGATCTGGCGATTTATGGAAGTCCTTGACTCCTTGCTGGGGTGAACTTCTAGGTTGTTCGGTGCACAGCACCGACATCAACTCATAACCTGGAGTGTAGCGTGCTTGTCGGGGTTCGACTGGCGTGATTGTATCTCTCGGATCGTGTTCCTATGTCTTTTTCAGTATAGCTCTGGGTTCTAGGCCCAGTCCACATACGTACCTTAGCAAACAAACTGGAAAGCACGACCGAGTGCGGATCTACTCCGTACACTCGGCCCATCCGCCGCGAGACCTTACCACAGCGACCGTGTCTAGCTTCGCCAAGCAGACTAGATATATACTCGGTAGCATCCCCGTGGGGTACACATACATTCAGCGAGCGAAACTGCCACGCTGCTCGACCGACTACCTGCGCAGCCTGCTAGATCTCCTTTAGCTGGCCCCGGTGGGAGTGCTTTGACACTCTGTCGAGAGTCAATAGTTTTATTGGCGTCGATAAGGTCTGACCAGGTTAGCGACGTGGAGTCCTGGGCTTGTCAGTAGAGGGCAGTGGCGGCGTTTACTCTACCGGTCACTTGATATTGCTTCACCCTTTGGAAACGGCAAACCCAGCATTCACCTCGATCGAACCTTCCACTTATATCGATGGCGTGCCCACGTCCATGATCAGCCGAGAACATACATCTGCTCCCACCTCCGCAGTACCACTCAAACTCATGAGAGAATAGTTAATGGTTACAAACGAAAGCAGCAAGCAATTCTGATCTGAACACACAACGATGTCCGAGCAGGCAAAGGACACCGACAAGCCAACCGGCGCCGGCCTGGCCCTAGAAGCATGGGCACAAGGCTTCATGGTCGGCGCCTTGGTCATCATGGCCACAATCACCATAGCCAATATGCGGCGCGGCGCCATCCTCCACAAGCTGGTCCTGATCGAGCTGCTCCTCGGCATGCCGCACGGCTTCTTCATCTTCTTCGAGCCGCCGGTGTACAGCTGGTACCTGTCGTGCAGCGCCATACCGCTCAACATGTCCTGGAGCCTTCACAACTTGGTCGCCTGGATGAAGAACAAGCCGTTCCTGTCGCGCAAGGCCAGCTTGATCTACATCGGCACCGTCATCGCCGTACAGCCGTACTGGGTGCTCGAGATCGCGGCCAACTTTACCTATTTCAACAAGATTAATGACATGTTCATACGCACACGTCCATTCGAGGCATTATGCCGGTAAGTCACTTGACTTGTCCTGCCCTTTCTGAACTTTTCCCCTTCCCGCAACGGGCCACATGCCGCAGTGGACTCGTGATATCGGAGGCTGACAGCTAGCTCCACAGCGACCCCTGGTGGATCTTCACAACCGTCAACCTCTTCTGGAACATCAAGTACCGCTACAACTTCGGCTTCGTGGAACTGGCCCGCATCTCGCCACGCTTCGCCGTCATGATGGCGAGCATGTGCGTCAGCATCGTCTTCATCCTGATCGACATACTCTCCGTCACCAAAGTGCTCACCTTGGAGCTCGCCAATGGCATCAACCCATTCTGGAAGCTCGCCTTTGTGTTCAAGTGCCTGACTGACACCATCATCCTGGACGACTTCAAGACGGCGCTTGACAAGCTCAGCCGGTACAAGCTGGACCAGATCCGGGATATCTCGGGGGCGTCAGGAACCCACGGGACGGCGGCGAGGGACCAGTGGCTGGAGCTAAGTCGGGGGAGGTCTGAGATTACGAGGGGGAACGGCCCGAGCGGAGTTACGCCGTTGGGTGGAATTAGGGTTGATGTTGAGACGCAGATCGAGAGGGCGGACATGGAGAGCACCAAAAGTGCCACACAGAGGTCGATAGAATCCACGAGCGAGATTCTAGGCACGAAGGGTGGAAAGATAATGTGAAAGGACAGACTCGCGGCTGACTGGCAGGACTGGATAGGCTTCTTGGAAAGCAGGGATGGGCTGGGGCGCATTGGCGAGGCGTTGTCTTGGGACTGGAGATGGACGACTCCCCGACTGTAGGATATCGGATGTGGAAGAGACCGCCGAGATCTAATTTCCAAGTGAGCAATTGGCTCGACTGCCTGTCACTGAATTCTGAAAACTCGGTTCCGATTTGCTGCCTCATCTGCTCATTTACCGACTGCCTGAAGGTTGAAGTTGGTGTTAACCAAAGCCACTTCGGCAAGTGCCGCTCTGCGCACGGTCCACAGGGACGGGCCAATTGATTATCGTCACAGTTACCCCGCGAAACGCCGACGCGTTGGGTCGCGATAGCTTCAAAATAAGGTACCGTCCTCTTCAGCACGTACCTCCACTTACCTTATTGGCATTGGTTCTTTCCCCTGCAACAGCCGCAGTTCCTTTGGCTCAGACACTCTCTACATGCAGTATCAGGACCTGCGCATGGATCGGACCTAATGCCCTCATAATGTCGCAAACCACATCATCCTACTCGGACTGTGTCGCCTCACTCCGCACATCCCTCTCCTTCCTCGAATCCTCAGTGAACACCCTGGGCAACGGCGTGGCAGATTTTCCGCGACTAGTGTCGGTCCTTAAGTCGGTCCGCGTGCGTTCTTCCCCCGCAACACCCCCTGCCAAACCCCTTTCTCTTCGTTGATACTTACTTCTGCGCCTGCGCAGCACTACGAACTAATCCCCACAACAACCCTAGCCCAAGCCGAAGCATCCCTCCGCGACGAGATATCCCCCTTCATCACCCTCCTCCTCACCCGCGCCGAGCGCCAGCTCGAGCGGCAGGCGCGCAAGATCGAGACGCTCAAGGCCAGGTCGGAGCTCAACGCCGGCCGGCTGTCGTCCGCGGGAGACCCAGCACCACCGGCGCAGAGGGGCAGGAAAGGGAGTGCCGGGGCCGGGAGGAAGCTAGACGGCGAGGCGGCGCTGCGGGCCAGGGTACTCAGGCAGAGGAAGGAGGCGCTGAAATACAGCGTCGAAAGGCTGGAGATGGAGGTTGCACAGAAGGAGAGGGAGTTGCGGCTGAGGCTGGAGAAGGCCTGAGAGAGAAGATATGGGAAGAGGAGCTAATATCTGGCATTGAATGGCCTGACGGCCGATGTGGATTGGAGCTCGGACAGTGGCGTCTTCACAGGTGTCCAGCCGAGCGGATGAAGCAGCCACGCAGCGGGTGGCTGGGAGACGGCACCCCTAAATTATCGACCCGCCGAGTGCTGTGTTGGCAGACTGAGATATCGGATTACCTCGGAACGTTATAACGTAGGCGGACACCATAGTTCGCCGATTTCGATGGCGACGTCTGGGAGGGTCGGAGTGAACGCCTGATGCTACTCGTCTTTGGCAGCGCCGCGACGCTGTAATTGAAGAGTGGGAGCCGTGAGTCGGCTAAGAGTCCGCGAAGGCTCAAATGACAGGTGCAGCCATTGTACGTTTTGCCAATAAGTGGTTGCAGGAGTTCCTCATGTACCGAAGCAGCTGCTCACGGAGCTGGTGGTGGTAATGGACGGATAACCTCACACGTACCTTAGAGCTTGTTTCGAGAGTTACTTCGTTATGATGATAGCCAGCTCCCTCACTACGACGTCAGGTCATACGCACTCGCCGGTCCGACATCCTTCGATGGATGCCGATATCTTCCAGGGTCACTATTAGAATCCGTCGCTGCCTCCAGCAACTTACATCAGAATTCAATCTCCATGTTCACCATCATGTAGAGCGTTCAGAAGCCATGCAGATACGCCGGTTCGGTCTCATTTCGATTTCAGATTGTGCGAGCTATCTGTATCGGTCCGCCACACCCGCACGCCTTTCCCGTTGCCATAATTTCATAATCCCATTTCAGCCACACGGACAAGAAAAGAGGAAGCTATAAAAGGGCGCAAGTCCGTTAACAAAAGGATCCCAGAAACTAAGTGTAGACGTTGTCGTGCACATATACAGTGAGGTTCGCCCTGAACGCACACGAATAGGGAATGTAAAGATAATAAAAACGCGGTAGAAAAACAACGGCACAGCAGCCGGGGTCAAGAAAGAAATAAAGGAAATAAACCGACGCCAGGTGCAGCCTGAGCGTTCCCAAAAAAGTGTTTTTACTCCATCCAAAGTCGAATCAATACCCATGTGCATCCGTGGTGCTGTATACCCGGAGCTTCCCCAGCAATCGTTTGCCACGTTGAAGCCGCATTGATTCGAAGCCTGTCAACATGCAAACGACAGGCGCCTCTCGTTGTCCGAAGTGATCCATTCGGTCGGGGTATAAGAACGACACCTGGTCGAGAGGCAGAGGGGATTCGTTTTAGATATTTCATCGTCTGGTTTCGTCTCACCAGCCACTGCATAAATCCGGAACCAGACCTAACCCAGAACCTCTTTCACCAAAGCGTCCTATAAGAGGATGAGGTAGTTGCTGGGGGCGATGCCGGTCTGGCCGTTCTCCTTGCGCGCTTGCCACCACCGGCCGCTGACGTCGCTGACTTCTAGGACCTCGTGCTTGGAGAAGGATATCTCGTTCGCGTCGTCTGGGTTTGCCTCGTAACTGTATATCGCCTTGGCGCGGTACGGGTACTCGGTCGGAGGCACGATCTCACCTTCTGGTGGCGATGGTGCCGCGATGGGCTTGGGTCCGGTGGCGGTGCCAAAGGCTGGAGCGGCCGTCGAGTTTCGTTGGGCAGCGCTCGCGCCGTTCATGCCGCCGACAGGCGAGGGGTTCTCGAAACCGTTGAGCTGAGCGGAGGTGTACATCTGCGGTGGCTGGACCGAGGTCGACGTCTCAGGGCGGTTAAGGCCGTAGCCTGTGTTCATTGTCTGGCGGTTAGTACCGTTGTCCTTGCTCAAGGCGAAGGAGTCGATGTATGCGCGCGGAACAGCCGATGGCGCCGAGCCGAAGTAAAAGATCCAGACGATCTGAAGCACGACTGTCAGTATCCGCCAGATGGAAGTGGTGACCGAATACATACAGTGACCATCGACAAGAGAATGAACCCTGCAGCCGCAGCTTCCTTAGCGCCATTCGACGAATATACAAGGCCATTCACCGACGACGTTGTCAGAACGAGGCCGGCAGCGAGGTAGCCCGTAACGGCTACATGGTACGTCTGGATTGCGTCCGACGCGACGACAACGAAGACGCCAGCGATGACGAAAAAATAATACACCACCGTCCACCAGGAATATGTCGGAAATGACGTCTTGGTCTGGACCTGTGCAAAGATGCATGCGAAGAAGGAGATGATCCACGCAAGCTATGATACGCAGTTAGCACAATATAACGTTTGTATGGAAGGACGAAAACCCCCCGCGAAGCTCTCCTGACAGAGCAGCCCGACGTGCGCTACAACAAGACGCATGCGAAGAGTGCCGAGTGGTACATACCGCTGCTATTGAAATGGTTGCGAGAGCGAACGGGTCGCCAATGATGTTCCCTATGCTGACACGTTTGCGGCCGGAGCCGTATTGCACCCGCGAGTTTTCCATTTTCCTGAGCGATGGGGAGTGTAGAGAACCGTAAGAGGGCATAGAGGCAAGTTTGTGGATGGAACAAGGCGATAGCCTGAGAAGCGTTATGCGCAAGAAATTCGATCGATTTGAACGAAAATGTGGCGATGTTCAATTCAATTGATTCGAATGCTGCAACAAGGTCATGGGGTGGTGATCCGAGAGTGGCAGTGTTATTAGATCCGATGGAGATAGAATCGACGGGTGGTTGGTCGATGAATCACAGCAAGCCTCGAGCAGAAAGGAGTGACTGGACTGGGCTGGTGATTCCGAATGAATGTGATTGCTGAAAGTGGCTGGAAGCTGGCGGGACACGAACTGGCAAAGTCGTGACAAAAGTTACAGAAAGCGTTGTGTGGAATGAAGTTTTGGAACAGAAATGAAGTGGATGTGAGAAGGTTGGAGTCCTTTTCGTGTCGGGTCCTCCAGGGTATCGTCAAGATGGATTAAAAGAAGTCGCTTTCGCGGTTTCCGTAGTGGCCTCTCTCTTGTCGCACTTTCCAGTTCCCAACTCCGCCGATCCTGGGCTGCCGCGTTCAATGGAATCCCTCCTTTTCTCGAACCTCTCCCTGCCGTCAACTCCCAAAAGTCGTAAGTTCCCGTTACGCTCAGTTTACAATTCGCAGTACCAGCCAGCGTGATTCCAACTGCGGTGAATGGCCGTGCCGAAAGGAAGGGAGGCGTGCTGATGGCTCTGGAGAATCGAAGCGTTGATCAAGGTCAGGGAGAGGGAAGGGAGACGATGGATGAAAGGGAGGGAAAATGGAGGGTGGTCAAACCGTGGGAAAATGGGGGTGTCAGAGACAATCAACGCATCTGCAGGCGGAAGGGACCAAGGGCTGCGGGTTGCGGGAGTCTGGAGATGGCTGGCTTGCACAGCCCGGCCACAGTTCTTGGCACGTTGCTGGAATTGGCTTTTCGCTGGAGAGTAAAGGGTGACAGGGGCATACCATTGGCTGTCGTATCAACTTTGCACTGTGTGTCGAGTTCTGGGAGGGCAGTTCAGTCAAATCTCTCTGGTCTTAAGCGACTCCTTTCCGCGACCACCACTCAGATTTACCCCGGCAATAATAATTACGTTGCCATTGATCTCGAATCGCCTACGTCAAGGGCGATCCTAGGAAACAAAACGTTCATTGTCTTTGTTGGGTATGTTACAATGTCTCCGCCTCCAGTCTTCTTGTTTGCTACTGGGCTCAGTGTGGCCGGACACGGAGTCGTGAAGCCAATTTTTAAGGTGTTTGAGGTTGACGGGGAAGTGGACATCTGTGTGGAAGCTGTGATAGGCTGCCAGAAAACGGAGTGTTCGGAGCACTTGAGGTCGGCTTCTTTGACTGGCAATGACTGAGGTGGCTTCCGAAACCATGAAAGAGACCAGCAGCAAACCAAGCGCCTATCTACCACAGTAGGCTCGGGACTTTGGTTCTTCCTGTTCATCAGCATGTCAGTGCTTTCCACTTTCTCCTGGCCCAAACAGAGGAGACCAAAGGGGGTTTCACGAACAACTGCATCCTCTCGCGATTGTCTGCTGCGTAGTGCGTCTATTGAGCGAGAATTCCTTCTGGCGCACAGCAGCCCATCAAACACGGGAGACGTGCTGCTACACAAAAGGGCACCACACGGACCTCGCTGCATCGTCTGTGATTTCGACCACCGAGAAACATCTCGATCAGAGCCTGTTCTACTGGGCAAACCGTCCCACCACCTGACTAACGCAGGGGCTTTTCTTGTGGGAGCTACGTATACGGAGTTCTGTGTCCCAAGCGCTGAGAATGCTGCAGTGGCTATTGGAAATATCGAAGAATGAGGTGATCCACCTCCACCTGCCGCGTGTCTCTGACTTCCGCGACGGTTAATATGCCAGTGGAGTTCTATTTCCAAAAGTCGACAGGTGACACCTGTACTCCTCTCGAGAATCGGATGCTGGCTGGATGGAGCCCATCAGTCTGTCTTCGTATAGTTACGGCAGACGGCCGCCACACCATCTGGATCTGCAACAAGCATCCGCCGGGCGGAATAACCACCGGACACATACGAAAATCATTACCTTTGGGTCTAGGGTTGTGTGTGGTCATTCGGCATCGTCTTGAGCGTGGCAGAGGGAATGGCGTGTCCAGGAGTTATATGAGCCATGGGTATCGACCCCGACCTTAATCCGGTCGACATGTGCGTTGCCCGTATCCGCGTATATCTGTACATACAATCCGTACCTGGAAATAGGCTCGCGGCAAAGCCCGGTAGTCATATGTAGGTACAGGACAACAGTGCCGGTCCAATGGGGTGGCAAATAGTGTACGCATCAACGTGGCAAAGCGTGGCATCATCTACCAAAAGAAGGGTAAGATCGCTCGCGGATGGGATGCACAAACTGCACATCCTAGAAGGACGCTACCTGCAGAGAATTGGTCGCGATCAATCAGTTGAAACAAGTGACGTCGTCATATCCCTTATCACTTCCTCGACACTCAGCTCGCTACCGAGTTCATGATGTTGCTTATAAAGAGGACAGTTGCAGTCAGTCAGGATTCCATCTGAATTGTCTTCTTCTCTGCATGTGGATTTTTTCATTCAGCAGGTGATTCTACTCGTAGATCTTCATGCGTGCCTTGCACTACTGTGCGTGATGCGGTGTGCCGGAAGCTCATGAAACACGGCAGCGACAATCCCGGGCTGTGATAGCGACAAGCTCACACCAACCGTGCAAGTCCGTGACACTCCTGCGCATCCTGGCGACTGTTTTCCTTCGGTAATCCATGTTCAGCCCTGCGATCTTGCATCATATATTCCATGCACCGACGAGCCGTTGACCATTGTCCTGAGTTCAGAGCCGGAGGGAGTATCCAGCGCTTCCAGCCCAGGCCCCAATTCTCTGGGAAAGTCATCATGACCGACAATGTTTCGATCAAGGACCGCTTGTTGCTTCTCAAAGACGTGAGAACGGCCCGTGAACCCGGCTATCCTCTCCTGCGTAACTCCGCATTAAAGCATTCCTGCCGGGTCTGCCGAGTCGTGGAACCCATCGGACCCGGACTCGGCAGAACCCAGAACCTTGTAAATCTGTCCAGCCCTTTTGTCATAGGAGACATAACAAAATCAATCCGTGATGGGTGGAAGTGGCTGCAATTCTGTGCCGGACAGTGGACACCGGAACTCCCCATCAGGTCATAGATGGGGCAGAAACGACCCGCCAGAGGACCCAAGGACCCAGTGACATCCAAGCTGTCGCAGACATGGTGGTACAGTCTTCAAATCTCCAGTTCCGACTGGCGCCTCTTCGCAGCCCTCCTGACTGCAGCCTCGACCCCTTCCACCCGCGCCTCAACATCAGCCACCCAGTCACCGTACTTCAACATTCGCTCCTCATACCACCTTCGCAGCACCCTCTCGCTGCGCACCCGTAGAGCGGCGATTTCTGCCTCTTGGGCCATTTGTATGGCCTCCACGCCCTTCATCCTCGGTATAAGTGCCACAAGCGCTGCGCTAGCTGCCGCGTCCGGCACCGGACTGTCGGATTCGGATGTTGCCGCCGTGAGGGCTGAGGCAGTTGCCGGGTAAGACGTCGCGAAGGAGAGAACGGTGCTGCGTAAAGCGGAAGTGGAGAGTTGCGTTGGTGGGAGCGACGCGTCTGGGGCGGGGGTCGAGCTGAAGAGCGTTGGGTGGCTGTTGTCTGTTAAAGTAGTTAGCTACGAGTTCGCGTAAAGGTCAAATACTGCCAGCTGCCTACAGATCTTGAGAAGCTCGGCGTAGACGCGGAAGCGGGAAAGCAGATGGGTGAAGCGGCGTTCCAGGTCGCTGAGTGTCGCAATTGCTGGTACTGCTGCTGGCCGTGCTGGCGGTGTTATAGCGCCAAACAGAATGTGTTCGATCCGGAGGAGACGAGCCTCGAGGAGAGATATGGTCGAGAGCGTGGTCCTATCTAGCGTTTCGTCCATCTTGTTTGGGTGCCACGGGAGGACTTCCAGGCTGTTGGTTTCAGCGTCGCTTTCTGTGGTTCGCGCTACTTGTGCCCTGTACCGAGCAGGCCTTGCTAAGGCAGCTGCAAGCAATCGTTTGTTTGAGTTTGAGTCAAACAGATCTCGTCGGTGGAGGTTGAATCCCCATCGCAAGGGAGCTCCCCCGGATTTCTGGAGTCTAACGGTGAACGGGTCAGCTGAAGGTCAGTGTGGCCGATCGACCGGGGAGGCTAGAACAAGGGTCTGGAGGGCTAAGCCTGATCGGGACTAGCTTACTGTGCTAACGACCAGAAGAAAACCGAGTGGTCCCCTTTCCGCCCTGCGCTCCTGGTGCCTGGTTCTGCTGCGTCAGCGTTCCTGACGACTGCACATCTGTTCACAAACGTCGCACTGCTTCTGGTCGCTACAAACTCAATTCGCTGTCAACAAAGCTTATCATATGCGCGTCTCTGACATATTCTAGTTGCACTCGGGCGAGACATCGACTCCTGTGGCACTTGACACCCTCGTCTGCGCAGCCAGAGGCAACGGAGGGCGTAATACTCTCGCTCCGACGGGCTCGATCAGATTCATTCCTCGACCAACGTATCCCTTAGCCCCCCCCCTTTCCCCGTCACCCTGTGTGGGGTAGCAGTAGAGGTCGCCTATGCCGAATTATTCGACCATCTCAGATGGATCATCCTCGAGTAGGAGCGACAGTCCAGGCGAGATGAATCGACAGAGAAGGGCTCGAGCCCAGAAGGATGGAGGAGGCCAGGCCTCCGGGCTCAGCAGCAATATCAACCTGCTCAACACCAGTACGTCACGACAAGAAACTGGGGACGACTCTTCTCTGGTGGATAGAGGCTAACTTGTGCTAGTTGTCGGCGCCGGCACATTGGCGATGCCCGCCGCTCTATCGCATTTCGGAATAATGCTTGGCTCCATTTTGATCGTATGGTGCGGTGTCACATCTGCGTTCGGTCTTTACCTGCAAGCCAGATCGGCACGATACCTAGACCGCGGTACATCATCGTTCTTTGCTCTCTCACAGATTACGTACCCGAACGCCGCGGTTTTCTTTGATGCCGCCATTGCTATCAAATGCTTCGGCGTTGGAGTCTCTTATTTGATCATCATCGGCCAGTTGATGCCGCAAGTCATGCGCGGATTCGACAGCCGGGCAGACGATATCCCATTCCTCGTGGATCGTCAGTTTTGGGTCACTGCCTTCATGCTCGTGATTATTCCCCTAAGTTTCCTCAGGAGACTAGACTCACTCAAATACACGAGTGTTGTGGCTCTGGTATCCATCGGGTACCTGATTGTCCTGGTCGTTTATCATTTTGCGGCCGATTCCCATCCAGATAGGGGTGATATTCGTGTTATCACCTGGGGGGGACCTGTGGGAGCTCTGAAGAACCTGCCGGTGGTAATCTTTGCGTATACATGCCATCAAAACGTGTGTTCTCCGGCTTTTCGAACTCAGCGGCATATATACTAACTATATTCAGATGTTCTCAATTCTCAATGAGATCAAAGACAATTCTCCGGGAAGCATTGTCGGCGTCATCAGCGCTAGTATCGGCTCGGCAGCATCCATTTACGTTCTCGTCGCCATTACCGGCTACTTGACTTTCGGCAACAGTGTTGACGGCAACATCATCTCCATGTGTGAGTACATTTCCTGCCCTTCTCCACGCCGAGCTGCCAGTTGACGGTACTCAAGATCCATCATCTGTGGCCTCAACAATCGGCAAGGCCGCCATTGTGGTTCTTGTTACATTCAGCATTCCGCTTCAGGTTCATCCATGCAGAGCGTCCATTGACGCTGTGTTGAAATGGCGTCCAAACAAGTACTCGCGCCTTCCCACAGCCGCTCCAGGCCGTTCATCTTCACCCGGAGCCCAATCGCTTATGGGGTCCCCAAATGCCTCCGTCGACAGTCATGGGGGACCCGTCGCGCACATATCAGAGATGCGCTTCGCAATTATCACGACAGTTATTCTGATCCTCAGCTACGCAACCGCTCTGACTGTGTCCAGCCTCGACCGGGTCTTGGCTTACGTCGGCAGCACAGGCTCTACTTCCATCAGCTTCGTTCTACCCGGCCTGTTTTATTACAAGATCAGCGATCCGGAAGGCATACACCATCAACGTCTCACAAAAGAAGACGATGACGCTGATGCGGAGTCTGAAGAGGATCCCTTGGAGCCATCTGCGGCTTCGCTCGTGGAGAGCGTGGGGGGTCTCCAGTCAGGCGTCAGCGGGGTACTAGGTCGTCCTCGTTGGCGGTGGATGAGGAGATGGAGGTGGGATCTCGAACACCTGGAGACAGGGCTTCTGCGCAAGCTCGCGCTGTGCCTGTCGATATACGGCCTTATTGTCATGACTGTCTGCCTGACAATGAATCTGTTTGTCAACACAGCAGCGGCACACGAGGTGGCGGAGGCGAGCCTGAGCATATGACTGAGGCGTAGTTTCGTGAGGGCTTCTGGGAGGAGCACAGCGTTGGGTTTATTCGCATTTACGGGAGTTGGGTACAAGGCATAAAGCGGGTTGTAGTTGAACTTGGATTAGCATTGTGCGCATAGTTGAGTATTGTGACTATCAAAGCGGTTCATCCTGACCACAACTGGCCAAGTGATTCGGTCTGCGATAATGCCTTGATGGTGTTGTCGCTCAACTCGTCATACCGTATGCCCTAGAAAAGCGCTTCCTCCCACTGTGGCAACCCAGAGTAAAATGGTAATTAAGCTTCGAAGATGGGAGGCAATACTGTAACTCTTCTTGCTAACTCTTCTTGTTCCTTTGTAACCTATGTCCCATTTCAACTCCGGTCATGAGACAGCACATATATCTCTCCCACTTGTGGCTCGACTATGCATTGGTCACAGACTCCATTGGGGTGCTGGTCTTTGAAGAGTTCGTCATTGCTCTACTACTCGAAGGATGCTCGCAGCAGAGGCACCGCCTTTTCGACCTGCAGTTCCGGTGACGGTCATGCTATTGCCGTGGTACCAGGTTCGCCGTCTGGTTTCCATCTCCAAAGCGCGAAATGAAGGGGCCGGTGCAGGATTGACCCAAAGGTCGAGCATATTTACTTGCAATGCTGGTTGCTGTTGAGTAATGACTTCCTTCAGATTTTGGTATGCCAAATGATTACAATGCAGGCCCATCTCAATAACGCCATCCGTATGCTCCTTATACACATATATCTACACAGCAGTGAAAGCTGCCATATCCTTAAGAGGTCGTCGCTGCACCTTTTGTTTCCGTCGGGAGGGGTAGGGTAGGCGGTTTTGGCGGACCGGGGCGGTACTTGGGCTCGAGGATTCCGACCTTTTTGTCACATTAGCTATATTGCTGATAAAATCTCGTCCAGAAATTATGAGGGTGGAATACCATAGACAACAATCTCCAGACAACATCTGTCGGCTGCGCGCCGACGCCAATCCAGTACTTTGCCCGCAACGTGTCAAGCTTGATGTCTTTGTGCATTTTGCCCGAGCCGTCGTACGTGTCCTTCTTGGGTATCGGGTCGTAGGTACCGATCACCTCGAGCGGTCTGCTGTTGCGTGCGGTCCTGTACCACGGAATGTGTGAGTATGGAAATACGCAATATGTCCGCCCTGTAGAGCTTGGCCTACCTCGCGTGAGCAACGACGATGTTGTAGAAGGGTTCATTGACGCGACCGAAGCGCGCGAGACGGATCTTGACTACCATGGTGTGGTTGGATTCGTCTGGCGGAGCTCGAGTGCAGTTGCTACGGCGGTCCTGGCTTGGGTGAGGTTCGCGATGAGAGCCTCAAAATCTTGGGGCAATCTGTATGGCTTACCTAAGCTCCGCTTTCCGAACACTGATTTGCACTTTCCCCTTTCGAGGTAGTTGCATGGAAAATGTGGGTCAGACGTGACAGCTGTTGGGGACTTCCCGTGCAGTGCCAGGATCAATGAGAGGTGATGTCAACGTCACGAACTATAGCTCTCCAGGCAGATCGTCCACCTCCTTCCCTTTAACACCTTCTTCTCTTCTTCTGTTTCTTACTACTTCAATCCAGGAGAATATAGACTGGGGATTTTACGTTCAACCGAATTTAAATCTTGACAAAAAAAAAAAGGAAAACTCCTTTACAAGGGTTATAATGGCGTTCAAGGTCAGTGGTGTCAACCGGTGCGTACCTGCTGGCCAAGACTGACAACCACGATAGACACTGAGCGCAAAGGCCGCTGCCGCTCTAGACAAGGAGCTGATGAGCACCGGTGCATTCTCCATAGACCAGCTTATGGAACTCGCCGGTCTTTCCGTCTCGCAAGTTGGTTGGTTTCTCCTTCGCTGGGTCTTCGCACTGAACGACTGATACTTTGGCTAACCCAGCCCCGAGTTTATCGTGTCCATCCGCTTTCACAAGGCCGTAGGGTTCTCGTAGCTTGCGGTCCTGGAAACAATGGTTTGATCCCCATGCTCGTTCCCGATGGCATGCCTGATTCTAATTGTGTCCTTAGGAGGCGATGGTCTGGTTGCAGCGCGCCATCTCCGTCACTACGGCTACCAGCCGACAGTCTACTATCCCAAGCAGCCCAAGAATGATTTGTATCAGGTTCGTGCCGGCTCTCCACCTTCCGTGCTTTGGCTTTCGTTGGTATCGTTGTGGCAATCTGCTTCACTCCAAGTGCCATTTCCTATGGGGCGTTCTCCCTGACAGCTCATGCCGAGTTTTGGTGATACGCTTATGGCTCTGTTATCTCGTCTTTTGAAGTTCGTTGCTTCTCTTCTTCCTTGTCTCACTGCCGCTGAGCTCCCAGTTCGAATTTTCCCTCTCCCTAAACAATATGCTTTATCATGCCAATCCCTTGCCGGTCACCAATGCCAACATGGTGGAGCTATATCCTCAATTCGTGTACATGTCGCAGCCCCCTGAGCAGACAGTCCTCCGTCAGCATTTTTTGGTCGCACGTCGCTCATCATGTTCGTAGCGGCTTGTCAAGCAACTGAAAGACCTCGAGGTCCCCTTTGTCGAAGACTTCCCCGAGGCGCTGAAATCCACCGATCATGTTGTGGATGCCATCTTCGGTTCGTATTCCGGATAGTCGTCGCTGTAAACAAGGTCGCTTATGACAAGTTTACCACAGGCTTCAGCTTCTCGGGAGCAGTCAGAGAACCTTTCTCGGTCGTCATCCAGGCACTTGAGGAGACAAAAGTCCCTGTAACAGCAGTCGACGCTCCATCTTCCTGGAGTATCGAAGACGGGCCTCCAGCTTCGGGTGTGGGGAGCAAGTTCAATCCTGCCGTGCTAGTCAGCCTCACAGCTCCGAAGCCCCTTGTAAAGCACTTCAAGGGGCGGCATTTCATCGGTGGAAGGTTCGCAACGTGTCTCGGAGACAACCCCCCCTCCCCTTGGTGCAGGGTCGTCACTGACCTCTCGCTAACTTGACTAGATTTGTTGCGCCCGAGATTGCGAAGAAGTACGACTTCGAAGTCCCGGAGTATCAGGGTATTGACCAGTGCGTGGAGGTGGGCAACGGACAGAAACTCTGATTTCGAAGCTGCCATCAGAGGAACGATTCAGCCTCCAGAAGTGTAGCGCGCTGGCTTTCGAACCTGGGATTCCTTTTCGTTCCATTGGTATTGGCGACTCCCTATATGACGGCACATCCCCCTGTGCGGCTGTTTGGGCAGACGGGGCTTGGGCAGAGTCCTTCATCCATGTCAACCGCGTCAACAACTACCCCTCTCGGGCAGGCGAGGAGCGGAGGATGGTAGTTCTGACAGAAATGCACATAGACCAAGTACCGTTTCCCACAGACTGAGCAGTCGGCGGTGTACTCAGTGCACATTAAGTTCGTGGCGTGGAGATTTTGACTGAGAATCGGATAGTGTTTTGGATCTGAAAGGGGCCGCGTGGTTGTGGTCGACAATGCTCTGGCGACATTGACAGCTAATGGACATTTGCGTCTTACAACCCGAACAGGATATTCGGGGCTTCGACAATAAGTGTGTGGCTTGATATGAGAGACTTGCCGTTTCCGATCTAACGGCAGCAACTGGAGCCAATGGCTGCCGATGTGACGATACCCGCTCAAGCTGCGATTCGCTATCCTAGGTACCGGGCCACTCCCACTCTACTCCTGTGGTGCCTGTTGCCTGACCTGGTGTGCGGCGCAATGTGCTCTTGACAACTTCAAGAAAGGATGGAGTATTGGGTCCGTTCCCGGGTTTACTTCCAGTCCCTCTTATGGTCACAGTGAGCCGCACAGTGGCAAATATGATAAAACAGTGACACAGTAGGCGCAAAAGAAGGGCGAGAAGAGCGAAAGGGAGAAAAAGAAAGAAAAAAGCCAATGCTGACGGTCCTATGCAACAGCTGCCTTCAGCAACGTACGACGGCAAGGGAAAGATTGACAGGCTCGCATCCACACACAGAACCAAGGCAGGGAGCCAGCGCAGAGTCGTCGAACGCAGTCATTAGCAATCAGATTTGCGAAGTGTGGAAGATATTCCTCATTGGTGCGGTGGTGCTGCCCGCACAAATTGGCACTGCTACCAGAGAGACGTACGACCACATACGTGCTGGTGTGCTGTGCAGTTAGTTCCGCACTGCCCTCCTGGACTCGAGGGCTCGTACTGGGAAATGGCTACTGAGTTTTACTATGGCAAAGGTACCCTTGACCCTTATGGGGGGGGGATGGCTCTGTGACCTTACCGTAGTGAACTCGGCGTATCATTCTCTACCCGGAGCAAAAGCTCCTGAGATGGTTTGATTGGCTAGAGCGTGAGATCGCCCTTGCGCTGCTGTGAGCTCTTAGCTTGCTACAGATCGGAAAAGAAGGAATTGGACCGTTCTAGAACCCTTCTCCGTCCACTTCACTGTTCTTGGTGCCCTCTATTTGCAAATTTCTGATCTGCGGCGCTTTCTTCCTCTCGTTTCTTCATCTATTCGATATTCTTCGATGAGACTCGCAAATTTCTACAATCATGTTTTGCGTGAGCGACTATGCTTGTACATCTCCACCAACCTCTGTGGCCTACTGACCTTTTCGGACACACCGTCGTCTACACTAAGATGCTAGCGTGTCGTCAGCCCGTCCCGGCCGAAGGGGCACTTTTCTCCGCAGTTATCAGCGATCTGTGATTGGGAAATATGATTTGCCCAACTCGACCGGGTTGTTGTCGAACCACGCTTTTGATCGACCTAGCAACAGGCAAAGTCTGTGGCGGTGGCTAAACACCTTCAACGCCACAGTCTCTCTGCACCACGGTGGAGCCTCTCTGATGTGTCGATGTTGCCATCCTGCCATGCCTGCCATGATGGTACCTGATTGTGCACACGGCAAATGGAGGATTCCAAGCCTGTGGATCACTGGGGGGCACATGAGTGATGAGAATCATGAGATTGACCGTGCATATGTTCATGTACCTCATGCCATTCAGCCGCAGCGCGTAAGTGGCGACCTAGACTTAGTCAGTTCTGTCAGTCAAAGTTAGGTCATGCCTGCTTGGCCCATCCTCGGAAAAAGGATGAGATTGTTGAAAGTCCCATTGTGCAAATTGAAAATGGCGTGCCGGGAGCCCGGGAAAGACCATGGTCCCGCTGTGTCTAGTAATTATGACGTTGTTGCATCGCAGAAAGGGCTCAACGGCGAACAACCTAGACTTGCCCTCTGGGAACCGTATGAAAACCACGCCAACTACCTCCTCGGTTAGGTATCCCCAACACCGAGCTATCAATGGGCGCGCCTCATCCCACCGGTCAGTCAGATCGATGTCCTACGAGAGGAAGCACCCTGTGCAACAGGCGGCAAGGCCAAAAGCCAAGGCGGTAAGCGCTGCTACGCTACCGTGATATCGTTTTCTGCATGGCAGGCATCTCGTGTCTCAGATCTCGAATAGCTATTATGTGCCCCTATACTACCGCGTGCGGACCGCGAAGAAAACGATCTACCGATGTGGCTACACTGCTAATTTCCTGTTGAACGTATCTTCAAAGATCCCTCCTGAGTCCTTCGTGATGCAAAACACGATTCGCCAGACCATGAAGTCGTTTGGGGCAGGTTGTGAGTGGTCCGCTAGGCGCTTTAACCAATGGATTCCATCGGCGTAGTTCCGATTTCTTCTCCACTTTTAAGTATGGCCCGGTGCCATTAACAAGTTTTGTTAGGCGGCTAGGACGAGAAGGGGGAAACAACGCCAAGGGTAGACAACTTCAAACGAACCCGTCCTTGGTAAAAGGCTGACACAGCTCGTTTTGGCTCGTCGTCTTTGGGCTTGTCATATCCTGTGCAGGCCTCAAACCCTTCCGCTTGTGGCTGAAGCGAACTGCTAAGATCATTGTCGAGAATGCCGTATCGTTCACAACCAAAGGGCTGGTTTCTCGAGCGTTGGTTGACACAGCTTCATACATTATCGAGCCATTTCATGGTTCCGTTGGTTCAGACGCCCGAAACAAACCCTAGGGATGCTCTCACTTCGTAGGACATGTGAAAATGGGTGTGTGTAAAGGCGAACTTCCTTCCGATCCACATCTCGGGGCAAATGCTCCGGGGTGTTTCTCTGCTTCGGTTATGATGGGCGCATGGCACGTCGATGAACTCGCAACATCTTGTTTTTGACGTTATCAGGACCACGCCTGCACTTCACCGTCGCGATGCCAAGATTTAGTCCATCAAATTTCTGTCGCGAAGAAACCCGAGAACAGCGCGCAAGGATACTGTGCCTTGCTATGCCATTTCAGTGAAGGAGGCATGTGGCAGATATCGCGATGTAGAGGCCGCTGAGCGGCGACGAAGACTCGTCATCTTCCATTCGAGGATACGTGGCGCGTTTTGGTGGCACACGTCCCGAGGGAAGCCGCTGACACCCCCGAATAGGGGAAGGGGGTAAAGGAAAGAGATGTGTCTATAGTCTGTGAGTCTGGCGGCAAAGTGGCACTACTTCGCTAGCTTCCCCAAATGCTTGCTCCAGGCACAATGTCGTGACACGTCAATACCCTCCAGCAGCGGTATGTTACGGTCAACAATGATACCTAGCTAATACAGCGCAGGCGCTGGGGTAACTCTGTGAGTTCTCCTCGGACGATTGTCGACCAGCGTTTTTGATGTTGAAGCCCAGCATCGAGAACACGCGGGAAGGCAGCGACAATGCCATTCATCCAACACCTTGAGATGACTGCGTCAAGGACTGGTCCATGCTCACCCCCGACGTATCACCCAGCCTCTCATATGCTTTCCGTCGCAGTCACAGTCACAGTCTGAATCCTTCCCGGCTGGCCAGACCTCGACAGAGACTCTGTGACAGGACGCGAATTAGAGGACATTGGGCTTATCAACATATACGCCTTCCGGAAATATGTATGGTGATATATTGCTAGCATCTGTTCTATATCTCTCTATTAGACTTCTCACTCACGGCACACGCAGTAATCCGACGCACCCGCCCACCGGTCAGCAAGAGAACGGATCCGGCACCAGCCCGGCGTCATAAGCCTGGATGATTGAATAGACGCTCACATACATGCCAGCAACGCAAATGAAAGCACCGGACAGGACCGTCAAGACGCACATGGTAAACATGGGCCACGCCGATCTGAACGCATGATACCCACCCATCATATGGTACTCGTCGTACAGCCAGAAGAAGCCAGCGATACCATAGGTGTACCAGGACGCGAATAGACTGGCCGCAATACCGATCAGGTAGTTGAAGATGGGCACGCCGACGGCGAGCACGAACGCCAGCGCGTTCATGATGAAGATGAGCACCGTCCACGTGGCCCACCCGGCGGTGGAGTGGTCGTGCAGATGGCGCGTGCGGCGGAACAGGCGCACAAAGATCAGCTTGGCGGCCGTGTGAGCGTACAGGCTGCCGGCGATGAGGAAGTTTGGCAGGGCGATGCCGTAGGCTGCCTTCGCCCAGACCGGGGGTAGGGAGCTGAAGGCCGGGGAGGCGACGCCGGAGCCGATGTAGTAGTACATGACGATGGCGAAGACGACGTAGAAGAGCGTGGCGAAGCCTTGCAGGGTGTAGGCAGCTTTCATGGCGCCGCGGGGATCTTTCATCTCAGATATCAAGATGAAGAACATGAAATGGCCTGCAGGTTACGGGTCAGCATGTTATACGCCATCGGAAACGACTGCACAGCCACTTACCGGCATAGGAGAACACTGGGTTCGTGATGGCGATGAACGCCGTCGTGAAGTCGCTCGACCTGACGATATCGATCGATCTCCCCACGACGGGGTTGAGGCTCGCCCCAACCATGCCGACGATACCAGCTACGATGATGGAGATAACACTAGGAATGCTCAACCACGACAGCCTGTCCAGCGTCCGGGGCATGGAGAAGATCAGAGTTGGTATGGCGAAGAGACCGGTGTAGAACATCAGGCACAGCTTGTTATCCGACAGCGCAGCCAGCGCAATCTGCCCGGCAAGGAGCTGCCCGCCGGTGGCAAAGACGGCGAAGATGACGGTCCCGGCGCCCAGGATCTCGCGCCCGATCGGTCCAAAGAGAATAAAGCCGGCGTCGCCCATGGAATGCACTTGGGGGTGCCGCAGCTTGAACTGGATGAGGATCCAACTGGTGAAGGTGGCAAAAATACCCAGGAAGGCGATGATGATGACGCCGGGCACGATGCCGACGATGGCAAGACTGGACGGTAGGGAGAGCATACCGTTACTGACAATCTCGGCGATCATCAGGACGGCGACCAGCTGCCACGACAGGGTGCGGTAATGGATCTATCTGTCGGCGTCAGCATGCGGCCACGTCTATCCCAGCAACGAGTGCACGACTCACCTGAGCATTGCTCTCGTCGCCGAAGACGTCGAGCTCCGACGCATACACATCCCGCCCGGGCGCTGTAGTCCCCGCAGTCCCGGCCTCCACCTCCGGATACGTGGAGTACTTCTCGTCCTTCATGGTCGACGTTACGTGGCTCGGCGGAAATCAGGTCAAACGGTCAATTGGACGGGGGAAGGGGAGGGTTCTGAGATCTAGTAGGTCTCGGCGGCGCGACTGGAGTATTTAAACCAGCCAGGCATCATCGAACGAACCTCCGAATCCGATGGCGGGAACCAGTAGTAAATAAAACTGAAAACAGAGGCCCATAGCCCAACAAGCCCGTCAATAAAGCCTCCTACGTAAACGGTAGTAGTAAGGTCAACTCACCGTCCGATAGGGCGACTAACCATGACGGAGCCGCGATAACGAGAACCTAACCAACTGCGGTAGGTTCAGTCGACCACGACGCATCACTCTGCAGTTTGGCATGGGTTCGCCTCGACAGTTTTGGTACAGAATTGACGGCAGTTATCTTCCCGACGCGGCGGCAACCAATCCGGGCATCAATGACGGGTTATCATTATCTCGCTCGATTGTAACACCGACGTCGGGGAACCCCGCATCGCTAGGTTGGGGGCCAGTATAAAAGGCCAGGCTAAATCACTTGCTCGGAATGATGTTGACGTTGTTTCAGGAGCCGTTTCCGGGCCCAGACCCGCGTCCGCCGTGGCCGCTGAGGACACTAGCAGCCGACTACCTACGGCGATGCTTGAAAGTATGTACAAAGCTAGATTCAGTAGCGTGCGGTCCGGTTTGAAGTAGCACGCGCGCGACTGTGCAGGTGGTAGTCATGTTTTCCGATGATATTTGTAAAAACGGCCATCCACATATCGCCACGTGGGAATCCCGTTCCCGGGCGGCTGCACGGCACCAGGTACAGTACCTTTCCCCTGGAACGCCTCCAACATCGTGGTGCGGTCCCGGCCCAGCGGCTCGGGACTTTGCAACACTGGACTCCATGAGCAAGAGTGTTCTGGATGGTCTGCTCGATGACGTCTCCAAGCTCAAGAGGATGCAAAATCCAGAGTTGCAAAAATACGTACAACATCAGGGATTCCCTGGTGGTCACTCACCCCGAGCACGTCGAGGACACATATTCCAGCCCGCGAGATCCTTGCGCAGACAAGAGTCTTCAAGTGCCTTGGGCGCCAAACCAGGAGTTCCTACGGAAGCATTCCTGTCTGCGGCTGTTTTCCTGGCATGTGCCAGCACAGCCTCGATCACTGACACGAGCTTGTGCTTGGCCCCCCTGCGCATCGCCGACGTCCACGTCCGCATCCACGACATGGCCTGGCCCGGTAACAGGCACGATACTGCTCTACACGCCGCGCTTCTTTATGTCTCGGGTCACCAAGCTGGATCTGAGTCCATATCGTAGGGGCCGAAGTGTCGGGCCTCACCTTGCTGAAGCAGTTCATCCATTCGTCTATTGTCATAACGTCCACACTACTGCCGTTCAACCTCCTTGCCGTGACAAGAGCCACGGCCACTCACAATTGCCCGACTGGCACACGTCCTCACCGCAGAAGCTTGGCCCGCTGCCACATTGGCCGTCGGCGCTGCAACAGTCACCCCACTTGCCGGCGCACTGTCGGTTGCCGTGGGCCGCGCCGCAAGTGCCGTCGGTGCTGAAGACCTTGTCGCCTTCGCAGATCCCCTCGTAGCACGTGCCGCGCGCGCAGTCCGCTCTGAGTGCCATATTAGCTGGGACAGGGGGATCCAGAGGACGGAATCTTGAAAGGTAAAACATACGCCGTTGCCCCGCAAGTCCATGTCTCGGCATTGCAGCACTGGGCGCCGTCGCTGCGGCCGGCACAAGAGGCATAGTTGTGCTGAGGGCCACAGAAGCCGTTCTTGGACCGGACAGGTTCAATGACTGTTTTGTATGTTCAACAGAGGGACATCTCCCGGTTGGAAAAAGGTTCGACCAGGTACAACTTACATGCCTCGACACAGTAAAACGTATTTGGCTCGATGTTGGAGCAGTCGGGCAGGAGGGTCGGGTTCATCTGGAAAAACCAGGCGAGGCTGATGGCCCACCTGAGAGAGACCTCTTTGCACGAGTCATAGCCAGCGTCGTCGTAGGTGCGACCCCAGCCGCGGCAGTTGATGTCCCCAGGCTGGAGCGTCGATGCCTGGTGCGAGTCCAAGTGCCTGGGCATCACAACGGTCGAGGCGTTGACGTTACTCTCGGGCGGATCGGGCCAAGTGGTGGGCTGGCAGTCATTGCTGCCCAGCACCCCGAGCGGCTGCGAGAGAAGGGAGAGCGCGAGGGGCAGCAGTATAAACATGCTGGCGACGGAGGGTGAATTCGAAGAAGCCGGGCGAGACCAAGGGACGGTCTGGTCTGCATCGGTAGCGGGTAGTCACAGGGACAGGGGGCGCCGGAGAGGGGCCACTATTTCCATCCTGCTGGCGGCCCGAGGAGGGATCCGTCGAATGGGCTATACCTATTTAGTGACCCCTGGTCAGTGTGCTGCAATCGTACTGCTTCCCGCGAAACCAGGTGTAGCGAATCTGGCTTTCATGATAGGGTAGGCGCGCATTAGGTTGAGTGCAAAGGATCGCGGTTAGTATGGATTGAGAAGGATGTGATGGGATGGGATGAAATAGCTCCAAACTTCGAGACCTGTGTTTCTAGGGTGAAGAGGGGGAGAGATGGCAGAAGTTCATTCATTTCTTACATCGAAGTATGTACAGTACAAGCTTTTCAGCTGGGTATGCAGCCGAAAGCTTGAAAATAGTCAACTGATGACTCGGGACCACTGCATCATGTGGATTTTCGGGTTCGCCCCAAAGGTATGACAGCAAGCAAATAAGGCAGTGAAGCGATCTTGGCCGAGAGCTGGCCTTTATGCCTGCTGATCTCGCGGAACTTCAACACCCTGAAGGGTACCTAGCATATGGATAACTGCATTTTAGCTTTTTCATCCCGGCAGCGCAGATCTGATAGGATTTTGCTGAGGTGGGCAGCGCGGCGTTATCGATCAACCTAATTTCTTGTACCGGTATGTAAGTATTTCAAGTCTTGACCACATGCTCCGAGCCTCTTGGCCGTCCGGTGTTACTAGTATGATGATGAACAACTTACCCAAGGTGTGGCGATGTGGAAACCGGAGAAGGTTTGAAGGACAACTTTAAAAATAACCTCTTAAAGAATAAGTACATAAGACCCTCGCTGCCTTGGATCAAATGTTCCAATGCTGACCTCGAAGACCTTTCTGTATCAACTCAAGAACTTTTGTTGCAGCTACAGCCTACAAGTTCACCGCAGAACAGTGATAACACATATTCATTCACCCCTGAGACCCCTCATACAAATCCCAAGAGGTGTCGTACCCCCTAATCGCAATGCTCGCCCGAATCTCTTCACTCCCCTGTCTGCTTGCCTTCATATCTGTCGCATCCGCCCTCGAGTCGCCCCTACCAAACCACGACGTCCAACAGCAAGTTTGGACCGTCCCCATAACTCCAGGCGGCCCCGATGTAATGGTTGAAGGCACGGTCCAGCAGTTCTTGGCCCAAGTCAGGGAAATCAATCCCAACTATGAAGCCGACTTCCCATCTCAGGCTCTCGACCCCAGCCAGCGGCGGTCCGATATCAACAAGCGCAATTACAAAGATCACTTGATAGGCCGGTACAGCTGCGGTTATGATTTCTATGGAGTCGTGCTGGGTCGAGTTCACGATGAGCAAGTCCGGGAGGGCCTGGTTGATTATTTGGACAAGGTCACTGGCACCCCCAAGCTGGGCCCGGTCTCATGCTCGAGAGTCAGCTGCGATTCGGCGCAAGGCATCTGGTGGTGCAACCATGTAAGCTTCCTCCTCAGGGATATTCACAGTGTTTTCTGGCTTGCGTCACCTGGCTTATGAATGAATGGTTGACTGACTGTTGTCAATGCAGGACTCGCGAGAGAAGACGTTGGAGGGCTTCAAGGTCATTGCGGACGCTGCCAGGGAGGTGATGAAACTCTGCGTGCGCGGTGGTAAGGGCGAAGGTGCAGGCCAAATCGAGTTCCAGGACAACTGGAGTGTTATCTATCGTGGGTTCGCAGAATGCTAGACTCCTTTCGAAATTCCTGGGCTGAACAGGGGTGTTTCTTGCATGGAGAAGCGTGGAGCAAAGATACAGAGAATCACATGCACGCTCTAGTCCAAGGTTTGGTAGTTCAGTATTTGTTGCACTTGAATCTTCGGTAGCGATTGCCAATGACAGTTAACACGATTTGTCCCGAGTTTTGGACCGCTGCTTCTCATGGGCAGCCGAACCGTTTTCTGCAAACAACTGAGCACACTGCAACCTTGCTCTCTCATACGCTGAGGGTTCGATCAAAACAAATAATTTGCTTTCATAACTCGGCCGACAGCCTTCTTGCAAGAAGTTTATCATGGCCAGGTATCTGGATATGCCCTTGGCGCCTCGATCAATATCGACCGTCAACTGCTATCCATTGTCAAGACAGCAACCATGCGAACCACTCCTTCTGCCAATATATAAGAGCATCCGAGACAGCAATTCAAGACCATTGCGCCGGATCGGCATCCGCAAATGCCGTCCCGATGGCCAGGTTATCATACCACACCTGCCTAAACCCCTGCGTCCCCTTCATGCCGCCGTCATCATGCCAACCGTTCGCATACAGTCCCATGTGCCACTCGAACTCCCTCGAGTCATCAATCGTCGTCTGAATGTTGTACTTCTCCAGCACCTTCACGCCGTCGAACCAGATCTTATAGTACCCCGTCGAGTCACTCTGCCAGCTGGCCTGGATCTCGACGCGGTGCCAGGCCCCAGGCGTCACCGTAGCCAGGTTTGCGTACGTGGTGATGTGCTGGTCGCAGATAGACCCGTACTTGACGCGACTATACAGCTGGTCGCCGTACAGCCACACCATCGAGCTCGGCATCCAGTCGTCGCACCCGGTGTCGCTGAAATCGGCGATGAACTGGCCGATGTTGTAGCTCTGCGCCGGGGAGAACTCCCACGCGTCGGATAGGCGGAAGGCGAAGCCGTAGAAACCCGTCTCGCCACGCTTGTAGCCTGTCCCACGGTGCACCTCGGCGTGGTACCGGCCTGTGTAGTTGGGGTCGTAGGTCTGCGTGACCTTGATGGCGGTGCTACCGGCGTAGACGACATTGGTCACTTGGTCGACTGTGCCGAGATGCTCACGCAGGATGTTGTCCCAGCCCGACAGGGTGCCGGGGTTGCGGAAGGATGGGGTCGCCGTGACCGGGAGTGCCAGGAGCGCTGCGGCTGTTGTGAGGAGGAGGGTCCTGATAGACATTGTTGCGGGCATTCAGTGTTGGAGCGTGATTGTCTGAAATGTCTTGGCTGGTTGACGAGCTCATGGCCGGTTACTGCTCTGGGTCTGGGTCGGAAAGGCCTTTTTATACACGTCGGGCCGAAAGACTTATCGACTACAATCCCGACGTCACATTGTACGTAACGTTCAAGTTTTGCCAACGTTGCTATGCCCGCAATCCATGGTAACAATGCAGGGTCGACTGGTCCATGATACTGAGCTAGAGATCATATGGTGTTGATGACCGTCTTTCAGTGAGAGTCTAACTGCTTCGTCTCGCATGCTCCGTCTCGTCGATGGCGTGCGGCGTGCCGCTTCGTGCGACCATCCATGTAATCAGCTCTCTCAGCACCCAGCAGGGAAAGCAAGGATGTCCACATCAATGCTATAGTAGACTTAGTCCCTGCAGCGTCGGTCATTTTTGACAATGTAAGACCTCAATATTGTCTCTGGATTAGTAAGTGACGTCTCCATGAGCGGTCTTCTGTTGTATGTACATGGACTGAACATGGCGATCCCGCAGTAACCGCCGTGAGATTAGATTCTGATTGAGAGGCATGGGCCCTGGTGCTCGGGAACAACCTTATTAGTGGAATTTTAATTGTTCGTCAGCACTGAAAACGACCCCCGGAGACCCCTACCTGCGATCACCAGACGCCATTTATACGAACCAGCCAACAACAGGAGCCATTGCACTCCACTTCTCCAGACCAGGGTAAATGTTACAAATGGCGGTAGAGCAAAGCGAATTGAGGTGTAATGTATGCGAGAGTCGAGATACGACACTGGGTCCTTCCAACGAAACAACGAAACCTTCGCTTCAATCGGCTATCAAATTCACATTCGCCGCTATCGTGAACCGTTCAGACAACCAATGGTCATGTTTACATCGGCCCGTTGCCCACATCTGCTGTGCGACAATCGATCAGTCTCAGTGGCTTAAATGCTTCTTATGGCTGTCGGGTCACCCACGTTATATGCACTGTAGGTAGGAGTGAGATTTTTTTTTGGTGCCTGCGGATTGATGTGCGGTTCGTATTTATGAGCCAATCATAGGAATGGCGATGACTCCAGCTATCACACATAATGATGCCTTGAGACCCATTCTTTGTCAAAGGCTGAAAATACTGAAAGAGGAAACCGAGGCGGGTTCATGCTCGCGCCAGTGCTGCTTCAAGTTTATTTCAGTGGGAAGACTGCGGTATGCCCATGACCAACTCGACTTCGGGAGGACCATCAGATCATTCAACATACAAAGGAATCTGTGCAACGTCACGATATTGTACGAGACTGAAATGGCTAAGACTAATATGTGAGTGTTGATGATTGAGAGATGAGCCTGCGACTCTCATGCGTCTTCTGAATGGTCAACCCGTAGGACAACCTTGGAGAAATGTTTCTTCTCGTTCAGGCGTCTGTAGGCATCTTTCGCCTCCGCCAGCTCAAACACAACATCGTCCACAGCAGGCTTAATGCCCTTCTCGTCAATGTACCTTATCACCTGCTTCAACTGGTTCCGGCTTCCAAGCAGGATTCCACGAACCCAGCAGGTATGCATGAATGCCTCAAACAGAGGAACAGGCTCGGATTTACCTCCCACAGCTCCCGCCAGCACAACAGTGCCGTCAACGCGGACGGCTTCCAGAGACTGCGGAAGTGTCTCGTTGCCGCCGACATCAACGATAACGTCAAATCCTCTCCCATCCGGTGTCAGGCTCTTAGCCTCTTTACCCCAGGTGGCGGGGCTGGAACGATAGTTGACCGTGTGCGCGGCTCCGAGCGCTCTTAGACGAGTCTCCCGTTCTCCGGTCGATGTTGTAGCAACAACGGTAGCTCCAGCCGCCACCGCAAGCTGCAGTGTCGCAATGCTCACACCGCCTGTGCCCTGAACAAGAACCCAAGTATGCGGCCCTGTGTTCCTGCCCTCGGCAGGGAAAAGCGCGTTCCAGGCCGTTGTCCAGGTACAGGTTAATGTCGCCGCCTGCAACCAGGACAGAGACTCGGGGGCGTGAACAAGGGCCTTTTCTGCAAAGACGCCGACGGAACGCAGTGTCCCATCGGACCCCTGGCCCATCATCATCGGAGCATCCGGAATGCCTGGCAATGCGTCGTCCCCTCGCTCTTCCGCAAGCTTAGGTCCGGACCAGGTAATCACTCTGTCACCCTGGTGAAATTCCTGAACGTGCGAACCGACTGCTAAGACCACACCTGCACCGTCACATCCTGGTACGACAGGGGGCTGAATAGGTCCATTGATACCCTAGTTCCAACGATAGGGTCAGCGAAAGAGAACATGTCTTTCATAGAAGCAGCTTGCTCACATTTGGGTCTGCAATTTGTATCTCACGATAGTTGAGACTAGCGGCGTGGATCTTGACGAGTACCTCGTTGGGGCGGAGCTCGTTTGCTAACGGTGGGATTCTGACATGCTCCTGATATTGGAGGGATCTCTCGAAGCCTTGCTGGCTGGCAAGAATCCACTGTCTAAACATGATGCGGTCTCGTTAGGGTTGTAGGAAGTCTCACACTCTTTGATCGTAAGGTGCTGCTGCGAGTGCAGAGGTGCGGAGTATAAAAGTCCAAGTTTATGCGAAATTGTGAACAATTCTTCTACGGGAAACATGATATTTATAGATCCCCAGAGTAGGGAACATAGAGTGAGAGTATGAGACTACCTACCTATATTCGGGGCCGTTGCTACTTGCTAACAGCCTATCCACTCACATCAACGGAATCTCATTTTCCTATTCGGGAATAGCACAACTGTATCGAGTCTCGCTCTCGCAGCGATTACAAATTACCAATCACCCCCAAGCCAGGAATTATAGCACTGAATGAGCTCATAATACCCATCACAGACATGGGCAGACCTGGCACAAGCCCAAGTCCTCCTTCACAATTGAATTTCCTAAAGCAGGCATTGAGAATGCCCTTCACATTTCTGAATACCACCGGCACCCCGGAGCTGTCTCGGTCGGACGCAAAGCGGATGCGGGCGCACATCACAAAGACGAACTTTGCTAACAGACGCCAGCGGTTGAGGGAGTCCGACTCATATTCGCCGAAGTTCAGGTCGAGAAAGGCTTCACTCTTGCAGACTGCTCGACAATGGAACTTGCTGCTCGCCACACCACCTCAGGATACGTATCGCTATGCTCAGTATCGTAAGCATATCTCGGTTCTCGAATCGACCCAACGCATCGCTAACCACCGATAGTCTCCCAATTCTGGTCGCTTGTTATGCTGAACGGCGGCCGATTCCCCCAAAACTCCGAGGAAAAAGCGTTCCTGCAGGACATCGCCTCTGAAGCTGCCCTTGCCGAGGTCTCCCTGTCCATAGGCATGCGACACTGGTCACCAGACCCGCTAGTCCAGGAGAAAGCCGTAGTTCACTCGGGCAAAGCAACCCGTAACGTCATCCAACACATTAAGTCAGGAACAGCCCACACTAGTGCTGTTCTGGGAGCCGTGCTCAGTATGGCCATTGGCGAGCGTCTCATTAACAACACGACCGTTTGGAACGTTCACGTCGATGGGCTGGCCAAGATAATCACAGAAAGACGCGTACAAGGCGAGCCTTATTTGCCAGCCTTGGTGTGCAATTTTCTGATCTTGTATGTACATACACCTCGTTCTTTCGTACGTTGAGATGGAGTTGACTGATACACCGTTAGAGACTCCGTCAACCACGTCTTCGACTTCCCCTTGGCATACCACAGGAAGATCGTTGAGGCAATACGCCCTTACGGCAACCAGCCTATCTGCGAGGTCGCGGATCTCTGTGAGCGCCTCATCCAATTCCGCAAATCGGTGGATATCTCTCGTAACAATCCACCACATGCGCACTTTTGGGCTAGACAAACCGAAAACGACTGGAGCAGCCTGCTATGCCGAGTTCGAGCCCTGCGGTCGCGAGACTGTCCCTACATCCAAGCAGCCTCGCGAGCGATGGAGCTGGTCCTGCATCTGTCCCGGGGCTCCGACTCGCAAGCGGCCAACCTCACACTTCTCGCAGGTGAATTGAAACACGCGTGGTGCGCGCTACCGGTCAGGCCATGCTTGTTCATGGAACTGGCATCGTGTCAGCTGATGACAGGGGCCGTCGCGGCAAGTGAAGGCTCGGAGGTCAGGGGGTGGTTTGTCGCAAGGCTACGGAGAGCGGTGGTGACGTTGAGGTCTCGGGGGTGGGAACGGCCACTGGAAATTGTGGAAAAGGGATTCGTTTCCGGCGATGGATTAGTGGCACGTTTCAGGGTCATGTGGCAGGAGTTGGACGGCTCAGGTACGGATGCGTGAATCGAGGGGTTTTTCTTTTTGCAAAGTGCTTTGTTAACATGGAGCGTGTGCGTAAGCTAATCCATCCATATCCCCGTTCCTCCGTGCCTCTCCTCCATGTACAGCTTGGCAACCCAGGGCTCATATTGCTTGTCCAACCTCCCCTAACTGTTCCTGCGGTACTTCCAGGCATCTCTAGACACTAGCTGCGAATCTGAGTGGTCAGTTAGACGTTATCCTTTCTTTGCAGCTGGGAACTAGGGCTGGGCTAGAGTTTCCACGAGACTCACATGTCTGTCGCGGGCTTCAGTTGTCAACACGGCCGCTTTTTCGGGCCGCTTTGGTGCACTTGTTGCAGGGCTCCTTGATGAAGACGTCGCGCACTCTGATGTGCGGAGCCGGGGACGAGCATAGTATCGCAGCCGTCGTGTTGTCGCTTATCTTGAGTCCACATTTTTCTGTCTTTGTTGTGTGTACATGTCTACAGGCCATGGAGATAAATTCGTAATGACCGCAATAGCATTTGCTGGGGTTGGTGTCCGAGTTAACAAGGTGACGATTTTGCTTAACCTGATGAGGGATTTCTTTCTCTCCGATAACAATCCATAGGCCCGGCTGTCCAGACATGTCGGCAGTTCGCTGGAATCTCGTTCTCTATGGGTAGAATGTATTGTGCTGTCGATGTTGTGCCAAGCGAAGGTCAGAGGCTCTCGGTGTTGCTTGCTGTTGAGGTGTCTGAGTGTGTGGTTGCTGGAGAAGTGAAGACTGAAGATTATCGGTTGATGAGAAGCACGAAAACAAGCGCTCTAAATACCTGGCAGTGAGATCCTCATAGAACTGGCATCATTATCCATCAAGTTCATTCTGATTCTGAACTAACAGAAGAGGTCGGTGATCAGACTGGTCTCAGTTGTGGAAGAGGCGATTCAGGGGCTGATACTCCGCGAGAATTGTTTGGGACATCTCTGATATCTGACATGTCTGACTGAATATGCAGCAGTAACGGGTTATCCAGGTGACGAGAATAAGACACTGATCGATACGTCAGTATCCTTTGGCATGGCCGCATGGGATTGAAGTGGCAGACGAGGTGGTGGTCAGGCTGGTCCCAGTTGTGGAAGAGGCGACCAGGGGCTGACACTCCGTGAAAATCTGATTGGATTTGGAAACAGGTATCTGATATCTGATACTGTTGACTACCTGTCTTCAGTTGGCAGCGGTAACGGGTTATCCAGGTGGTCCGCATAAGACGCTGATGCGATGCGGTAAGGGACCACCAGCTTTGAAACCGTTGGCCATGCCGTATTGCCTGCACTCTGGATTAGTTTCTTTCTTAAGGAGTAAGTTATCTCTGTTTTTCCCACCCTAGTGTCATATGCTAAGACAGTGCCTTGACCTGTCGTTTTCATAAAAATAGCTCGTCTTTGTACATCGATATCCGCCACGGTGGTCCCCCCCTGGTATTGACAATTGACAGTTGGCATTACCAATGACGACAGAACGTCTTTCTCACTCTCTATGCAAATTTATTTGGGTTCATCGCCACCTCCTTTGTCTCTATCTCTTGGCCAACTGCCAAAGATGTGCTTAGAATAGGCCGTTTCTGATTTCCACTTTTATCGTTAAACATGCATCAAAGATCTGGGCGGCTGGGACATGTTTTAGTGGCGTCATCTTCTGAAGTGAGAGGGAGGGACAGACAGAGTTGTCACAAAGAATCTAGAACACACGTTAGACTGAGAGGGAAATGGACGATCTGGTCAACTATACCATGTTTTATTTAGTCCCCCTCGCTTTATCCTTAGATAGTCCGCAAGCCCAGACCGTTGCCGACATTATTCTCAACTAGAATACACTCCAGTCTTTGATTTCCCTTTTCACACGCTGTGACGCTGCGAATCTCTTCTTCTGCCGCCTCCTCCTCACTTTCACCTCAACGACTCGGGCCTGCTTTGACACTCCTGAGTTTTTTAACATATCGTTTTTGGTTTTGAACCGCGACATGTTGCTGCACTTTTTTACGGATCCCGTTTCCAGACTTGCCGTGTCGGAGGCCTGGGCGGATACGTCGCAGTTCCGCGGGCACCGGGACTACGAAATACGCATGTATGATGCGGATTCAAGACGGTGGATTGAGGCCACCTGCAGGAGAGCGGCCGACTTAATGTATAACGAATGCGCATGGGCACAACTGGGAGACCCGATGTTTTTCAAGAAGGCCGCCCCAATGTTTGCAGCGATCAGAGCAGAGCTCGACGCTGGGCCGCCAAATCTTACCGCATTGGTCGTGACACTCGACGGACAAGTCTTGATGAGGTCGACTGATCCATATGACGATACAACACCTGGCACGCACTATGCTCCCCTGAGCGACTACCAGATCCCAGCCCACACCAAGATACTGGCCCGCGACGAGCTCGTCGAAGTCAGCCGCCTCAGCGCGTTTGCCGACATCGTCGTCCCCGCCTCGGCCTCTCCTACTAGCCAAGAACGCCTAGTCTTCAAGTATTACCTGCAGGTGTTCGACCTCCAGAGTACTTGGAACGCCATTAACATCGGGGCCAGGGTGTCCGACCATCCCCACATAGCTCCCGTCCGCCATATCGTTGTCGACGAGAGTGACAGGTCCCGGGTCGTAGGCTTCACAGCCCCCTTCTATCCTGGGGGCACCCTTGGGCAGACGAAATACTCCCGCGTGTTCAAGCTGAAATGGGCTAAACAACTCTTCCGGACTGTGGACGACCTTCACCTCAAGTACGGGATCACCCATTGGGACCTCCACGCGGAGAATGTGGTCATTGACCCGGAGACGGACAATCTGATTCTTATCGATTTCGGATGTGCCAGCAAGATTGGAACTCCGGATTTCACGAGGCATCACATGGCAGCGATAGAGCCTCGAGCTCCGCACGATCCTCTCGATAGCGTTGTCTCTGATATCCGGGCCGCCATTGAGATGGTCTACCGTCTCGTCGCCGGTGTAGAACATTATCACGAAGACTCACGCGGCAATCGAACGAGGGTCGAGGTACCCATGATCAAGAAAGGTGGGTGGGTCAAAGGGCCGGATGTCAGGCTCGACAGTCCCGTCGAAGACTACTACAGGCTGGTCATGGACTGGCTTCACGAGCGTAACAGCGGCCTCAGGATTACCCAGCACAACCAAGCTTCCGAGCCCCTCAACTACCCGGATTACATGCCCCCTCCGCAGGTCGATATCGATGCATATGAAAAGATTCAAGAGAAAAGGAAGGCCGAAGAGCAAAGTGGCCTGCCTGAGAACTTGTTCCTGCTTCGCGAAGCCGGCTTCAGTATCAGTATCGACGGTCTTATCCAGCAGAAACAAGCCTCCGAGCCCCTCAACTGCCCAGATGACATGCCCCCTCCACCGGTCGACATCGATGCAGATGAAAAGAAGAAGAAGGCCGCAGAGCAGGCCGGCCCGCCCGATGGATGCTTCCCTCACGCTCCGCCGCCTCAAAGGCTTCCAGTGCCGCCAGTGGTCATCCGCGAGGAGGACTCGCTGGAAGATATGGACATTGACGACGACGAATTGCCTTCCACACTCTGGTGGTCGGATGCGGCCCCTCCCCGTTTGCCCCCTGCGACGGGCGGGAGGCACTTCCTGCGCGTCGACGCCCTTGAGGCCGGCTGTCCGTTCGGACCGTTGCTAAGCTGGGAACGCCCGTCGACGGCCCACCTGGACCGCACGCGGCGGCTGCTCGCAAACGGCAAGTATGAGGACGTGCAGCCCGCCGGCGCCGACACCGACGAGAAAGCCAACACGCGCAAACGCAAGGGCAGCGGTGAGGCTGCTGCTGAGGAGGAGGAGGATGAGGAGGAACGAGACGGAGCTGACGACGACGGAGGCAAGACGACCGGCAAGGCAAGCGTGACCAACAACACCACTAGGCGAGGCACCCGCTCCGCCAAGAAGGGAAGATTCGCCGCGCCACCGGTTCTCAAGATGGAGTCGAAGCCGAAGCCCGCCCTCAAAGCCGCAGCACCGAAGAAGGCAGCAGCTAAGAAAGCCGCAACCAAGAAAGCAGCGGCTACTGCGTCTGCGTAGAGACATGTTTCAAATTTTTATTTTATTTTTTATTTTATTTGTTTGCGGTTCTTTTGGTTGCTTGATCACGCTATTTTGCATTGTTAATCATAGATCTAGAAGAACGTTTATGAGTGGAGGTGGCTTGCATTCTTTCTCTAAGCCGTGACTTTGTTCTCCCAGTTGACAAACGCAGCGACTCGCACCCTCTTCTATAAGGCCAGAAGTCTCGTCGCCGTTGGAAGGGATACATCATGTGCATGTCCGTTTCGCGGAGGCCACTTCTACCCCGTGATTATATGCGTAGGACGCAAAAGTTCGGAAGTTCCTAATCACTCTTGGCACTCAAAGGGCTTGCAATCTTATGTGACGAGCCGGCAGAACTGGGAACAAGCCTTGATCCGCATTGCTGGCGAGGAAGCCGTGTGAGGGAGAGACATTCAGAATCAAGTGCCATTACCATAGTACCGTGGCACCCGGAACAAAGTAGAGAATGAGAAGCACACAGGTACACGGGATGTAGACCTAACAAGTGTGTGGAACACCATCAGACTACTCAATTCGCCTCGATGCCTCCGTCACACCTTACCGAGACGGTGGAAGCAGATCCATGAGTCTGGAAACCCGGGGATCGGTTTACCAATAGACCTTATATCACTAGGCCTCGAAGATCCCAAATAGCAAGCCCGCAGTCCAACCCCTGGAGTGTGACCGTGGGATTGGAACCATTGCACCTCTCGAGAGGTATGTAAATGTGGCCACGGTCTGAAATCCCAAGCACACCGGCAATTCGCCCAAAGAGAGACCGCGTCCTCACATTGCTGAGTCCACCATATTACACTCTACATCTCATGTTCCACTGTGATCTGCCCTAACCGCGAAAAGAAAGTCACGACAAACCTCATAGTCATAGGCAAATGGAGAGGCACGTTGCTATATCCAGGGCAAACCCTAAATGATGCTTCACCGTGCACCTCCTGAGTCGGAGCGTGCCTAGCTTCATTCTAGAAACCATCAGAGATCCCATCAACACCATCAAACCATGCCCCAGACGCTCATGAAAGCAAAACGGGTATGGTGTGTGCAAAGTATCCAGAATCCCACCAAAGTGATGAAAGAAAAGAGATATTATAAAATATAGAAAGAAAAAAAAGAAAAAAAAAGGAAAGAGCAGTCTGTTCTGCAAAGAGTGTTATGTGGTAACTTTCGTCCTCGTCCCGCCACACCTTCGCACTCGAACCTCTGAGACGAACCTCTGAGATTACCGTTGACTACCGGCCCCAACCAATCGCTCACGCCCACAAAAGACACCACACCACCCTAATCGTCCAACCCAAACATCTTCCTCAGCGCCCCAAACTTCTTCTTCTTCCTCCTCTCCCCCCCGACAGTCCCTACCACACTCCCCTCCCCGATCCCAATCAGATTCGAACTCGCCGTCCTCCTCTGCCCAAACGCCGGCCTCCCCGCGTCGCCGCCGCCGCCGCCGCCGCCCATGGTCCTCGTCCCCAGATTCCCGCTCGTGCTCGGCCGCTGCTTGCCCGCCCCGTTCGTCGGCGGCGCGTGTTCGCTAGCCCCCGGCGAGCCAAGCGGCCAAGCGTCGCCCACCACCGCGTCGAGGGGCATGCTATGCGTCCTCTTCTGCAGCCGCGGGCTCCTCGGCCTCGGCGCGCTGCCGCCGGCGGCTGTCTCCTCGCTCTCCCGGTCGAGGTCGCCGCTGCGGCGGATCTCTTTCAGCTCGTCCGCGCTGCGCTCGAGCTTGGTGTCCCGCCTCGCCGCGCTGTCCATTACCTCCGGCCGCGCGATGCCGCCGCCCGCGCCCGTCTTGTTCTTCTTCCGCCGCAGCACCGACATGAAACTGCCTCTTCGAGAAGACGCCTGTGGCTTCTCGAGCGGCGAGATCGGCGGCGACGAGACCAGCTCCCCCCGTCCGGAGCGGGAGTTCTGCCGTTTCGGCGCGAGCGGGGACACCATTTCCTTCTCCTCGTCGTGGCCGAGATTGTGGTCTTCCAGGTCCGATTCTTCCCGCTCTTCCGGGAGAGGGGGGCTGAGCTCCGGCGGCTGGTACCGCCGGTTGGCCTTGCCCCAGTCGACGTTCTCGGTCCCTTGGCGGTCGCTGGAGCGCATCGTCTTCGGGATCGATATCGACGCTGGTGACCGGATGTCGTCCTCGTCGCTCGACTGATCGAAGCGGCTGCGGAAGGTTCGGCGGCCGGTGTCCTCATCGTCGCTGGAATCGCTGAACCGGCTTGAGCCAGCCTTGGACTTGGCCGAACTCTTGCCAAACCCACCAAAGTGGATGCCGCCTCCACTGCCCTTCGTTTCCTTGGTCGCTCCACGCAGGGACTGGCGCATACCCATACCAATACCGCCAGACGGTGCGGCGCGGCGCGATGGCGAGGGGGGTGACATGGATCGCAGCGAAAACCTGCCCGACGTCCGCACGGTCCGTTCGTCCTGTGCCGGGGACTGTTGCCTCAATGTCTTGCGGAAGCCGAAGCCCCCGGATGCAGGTCGCGATGACCTCCGGAAGCTGCTCTCGCTGCTGTCAGAGCCGCGGCGCCTGATTGGTGGGGGTGGGTTGAAGCTGTTCCTCGCTGCCACTGCTGCAACGGGAGGTGAGCCCACTCTCTGGGGGGACCTCATCGTCGTCCTCGCGGCAGCCGGGGCTTGTCCAGCGGACGCGGACCGAAGTGTCTTGCCTCCGAGGGCGTGCTGCCTAGGCTGCTCCGATTGCAAAGGTTTCGGCGCTGACCCATTGGTCCGCATCGACGCCCGCATCTTAGGGGCCGTATCAGAGTCCTTGGGCGCAGATTTTGTCTTCTCCTCCGGACGGCGCGGCACAGAGTGATCGGTCCCCGCCTTGGTGCCGGGCTTGATCATGTAGGTGCGCTCCGCGTCGCGGACACTCTTTTCTTCGGCCTCCTTTTGCTGCTGGGTAGCGATCGTCTGCTGAGCCATGCGAACTGCCAAAGCCTTGCGTTCAGAGTTCCGCCTCTCAATGGACTTCTTCTTTTTGGGCTTCTGGGACACTTCGGCAACCTCCTCCACATCGCCGTCGACGCCGGCATCGCTGAGGGCTTCTCTCTCCAGCTGTGCCCGCTTATCAGCCGTGAGACTCCGCCAGTACTCCTTTGCCTTGTCCCAGTCCAGGTGGGCTGGTTCTCCCGGCTGGGTAGGCTCGACTGCGGTGGTAGCCGTCGACAGCTCGGTCCCCAGATGAGGAGCTGCTTCCACGACTGTTGCTCTAGTTTCACCTATCATAGCTTGCGGCGTTGTGGCCGACGGTCGCGACTCAGTTTCTGTTTTCTTCCCGGTGCTTGGTAACGAGCTCTCCACGACAGCATCTAGTGACATGAACCCTTCATTATCGGTATCCGTGAAGTGGTCCGGCGCATCGCTGTAGATGCTGCTATCGTCGTCATCCTCCTCCAGAACTTGCGTAAGCGTAGCCATGACTGTGGCCGGAGTCTGTGGTAACTGTATGCCTTCTTGAGACTGAGGCGCAGGCTCGAATGCTACCTCGCGTGTAATTTCGGTAGATTCCTCGGTGTCGTTCACCGCAGGATGCTGAGAGGTTTCGTCTACCTCCGTCGCAGAAGGTTCCGAGTCATCGTCGGGAAAGCCACCGGGAACATCGAAATACATGTTGGCCGGGATCCTGGTTGGAGGCGGCGTGGGTGTTGACACAGAGATAGTAGGAATGGCACGTTTAGCAACCATGCCCTTTCCCTCAGCAACAGACTCTGCGTCGTCAAATCGCCCTTCTGAGGACCGAGCAGAGGCGTCAAGAGCACTAGCTTGAGTTGCGGGCTGTGAGGCCCCTGATGGTGCATCAGGTCTCTCAGCTGGCGCCTGAGTATCTGTGACAATTGCATCTTCCTCCTTGCGAGTTATCTCTTCGTGGCTAGCAACCTCCGCTTGGTCGGCCTCACTGCCCGAGGTGTCGCTCAGATATCCATTGCCCTCAATGGACGTCACAACAGGCGGAAGAGGCTCTCTAAACCTCGAGGTGTTGGCAGGCATCTTTGCTCGTTGATCGGACTCCGTCTCGGTGGTTACTGCAGACTCGCTGCCGGCTGCCATAGCGGTGAGCGATGTATCCGTTCTTAGCTCGTCACTAACGTGAGGTATGGCCGGTAACGAGCTAAGGCTCGCGGATGTCGATGGACTAGCAACCGGATCCATCACGGGTCGGACAAGGGGACGCTCCTCATGCCCAGCCACATTGTCTCTCGGCTTCTTGTCTCGAACGCTACCAAAGCTTGGTAACACCGGACGAGGCTTCATGACCTCGTCGTCATCAAGGCTCGCCATCTCCGGCTTCTTGGCACGCCCCACGCTGCTGTACCACGGACGGCGTGCGCTGTTCTGCGGACTTGTAAGGATGGGGGAGTCGCTTATTTCGGGACTTGGGGACTCTCCAACGACCACAGTATTGCTGTCATCAAAGCTCACGCGCACAGATTTCTTGCGAGCGAGGGCCGCATCCTCGCGCTGACTGAAACTCGTCGATGCCTCCGAGATGTTGTCATCGAACGAGGCACGGCGGTCTGGGCTGGTACTATTCTTCAATGCAGACTTGCGGGGGGACACCGAGCGAGGTGGCGGGCAATGCTTGACCGTCAGGTTATCCTGCACGGTGCTAAAGCGAGCTGTCCGTGCCGGACTGCTCGACAGAGAACGTTCACGTTGGATGGTGTTGCTTGTTCTCCTCGCCTGGAATGGGGTGGTGGGCTTTGGCTCTGATGCCGGGGATATTTGATTAGGGCGCGATATTTCGTTGGTATGAGGCTGTTGAACAGGTGTTGAATAACTTCCTGGTGGTGCAATCGCAACGTTCGGCTGAGATTGTTGCTGGGATTGTTGCTGGGATTGTTGCGATGGTGGTAGATGGAAGTCTCTGCGTGAGGACGCTGCATCCGAGGCATCGGTCACGGTATGGCCACCCGGCGATTGTGGTATTTCATCCTCAGGTTCTGGCTCCTCTTTTACTGTCGAGGGCTGTCGGCGGACACCTTCGCCAACCCATGTAAACTCCCGTGGTCCAGCGGAATCAGCTTCATGTTCGTTCGTTGCTGGTGGTGGTTCCTGTTGGCGCTGCTGCTCGGTCTTGGTCGCCTCGGATCTGGGAGCTGATATGAGTGATTTCACGGCCGGCTCTTCGTCAGCACCATGTTGGCGCTGTTGAGGGGGCTCCTGAGGGGTTGGGTCAACTAGATTCTGGGCAGCATGGGTCGCGAAAGGCACACGGCCAGTCTCCGTAGGCTGTTCAGCCTTTGGAGGACCGTCGGTGAGTGGAGGCTGAGTCGGTTCTTCCTGTCTCGCGATTCGACTTGGGAGTGGTGTGGCTTGCGGCGATTGGACATGCTCGTACGCAGCGCCAGCAGGAGAAACTTTAGTGCGCCCCATAGTCGCTTGCGCAAGATGCGTTCCAGTCATAGCAGGCTGGGGCTTTTTCTTACGCACCGAGAGTGATCTCGCACTTGGGCCTTGTAGGTCATCATAAGAAGGGGGCTCGCGTGGAACCATTCGTCTCGAGTTGGGATCGTAGACCATCGACTGAACGGCGTCCGTGGAGGCAGGCCGCGTCCTGACCGACGAAGACCCGGAAGATGCCCGCTTAGCGGCCTGATGCTGTGGGCGCGACGGCTGTGGAGATTCATAACCTCTGGGAGAGACTGGTGGAGATCCAACTCTGACCCTGCTAGGATACGAGAAGTTGATGGAGGAGCTCCTGCTGTCAGGTCGTTCCTCGTCTCCAGGATGCGTGATAATCGGTGGTGGGCTCAGCGGTGGACTTGCCATGGCAGCATCTGACGTCCTGACGTTATCAAGGTCGCCGACTTGCGCAGCGCCGAACCAAGAGCCAGAACCGGACTTGCCAAGTGTCTCAGAGGCAAGGCGCAGTGGAGGACTTGCAAATTGGAGACTCTGGGTCTTGCGATGTTGCGCATTGCCCATCTTGTCGACATGCTTCGGCAGGGCAGGAACTGGCGGCGCAGGCTCTCGTGACCGTGTTGTCATGTCATCGCTTGCGCTTGACCCTGGACGTCGAGCAGCGGGACTTGGACTCCGGAAGGTCCGTTCGGTCATGGAGGCGCTACTACCTCGTCGTTGTAGCCCAGGTCTACCTTGAGCATCCTGCGCAGTGCCGGATGACGACACGGACCCTGTTCGACGCATGGTACGCTTGGTCTGGACCTCGGCAACGTTGGTCGGAGTCATAGGACGCGCACGGAGGGCGGCGGCGGCTGCTGCTGCTGATAGAGATGGCGCTTGTTGCTCGCGACTCTTGAAGACGGCCGCTGCGGCCATGGCGGCATTAGGGTGGACTGAGGCTGCCGTCAGGGGCTGTGTTTGTGTGTAGGACAACTGGTCAGCTTCAAAGTCTTGCTCGAGAGAAAGTTTCTGGAGCGTGAGGTGGCGCGATATGATTTCTAGCAAGGGAGAGGGCAGCCTGAGAATGGAGCTCTCAGGGCAACAACAGCTTAGCATGGACTCGGCCCTTGGGCAAAAAGCACATCGCATCCGGGAACCGAAACATAGACATGCTGCTCAACATTGCGTGGAGCCACATCGCGAAAGTAGTGCGACGAGAGAAAGATATAGTGCAATCTTGGCACAAGGTGGTGATGCTGGGGAAGAACCAATGACGCCATGACATACCTGCTTTGGAGGAGGCCGATGCCTCCGCGAGCCAAACATTGTGACTAGAGGTATGTAAGCCCGCGACGAAACTAATCGTCTCTCGGAGCTGCTGTAATAATCGAGAGCATTGGTGCTGCAGATGCCGATAATAATTCACTACGCTTGATAATATGGGAAAGAGGCCCTCACACAGAACTCACCGCGCGGTAGATGTTGAGGGATGAGAATCAGAAGTGATGAGCCCGAATAACGCATGATAAAAATGACGAAGGGTGCCCTGGTCTAGCCACGGGCAGCACGGGCAGGTAAGACCCCAGGGGTCTCACTCCCCAGAACTTCATTGGAGAGCCGAGCATGGAGCTTACATTAAGTGGGTCCATGTACTAACTGAAAGCAGCCGTCATGAGATGAGTGACGTCGTTGTTTGCAGTCAACCCGATAAATGCATATCCCGTCTGCATATGTTATTCACAGTCCTGCTCTGCTACTCGCGCAGAGTACCAGGACGAGTCGTGCAACGGCAGCAAGCTGCTGTTGTTTCAAACAGACACAGAGACAGCATATACACATGTTCATGAAAGAGAGGCGGACAGCTTCAGGTATATTAAGTTGGTGGCAGCTCGACTACCCTCGAACAACAAATCTGAGCTGTACCGGGGGCAGCAACAGCTACCTACTTGCTTGACGTCTAGGCTTACCAACATCGAAGCACAACATGGAATGATGAGTGGATGAGTTGCAATTCTTGACTATGCCATCTCTGACCTCTTGACCGTCTAAGCTACCTAGTTACACGATGTTACGCTGCTTCTCACCGCAAAGACACGCTCTCCCTCCACCGCTGTGATTGTGCTGGTGAGACTGCGACACCATCAGCCAGATCCGGAACGCTCCACGGCCGAAAGGAAGAGAAGAAGGGCGCAGACACCACAGCATCCAAGACACTCCAGTACGGCGATGCCTCTCCGCCATGATCCGTGGTTCTTCCTCTCGACGGACACCCGGTTCCACAGAAGCAAAATCTCGCCATCCAGCTCCCGTAAACCACAGCGCCATCTGCATTACACCTTGCTGCTAACTCCGACCCTTCTCGACGATGAAGGAATGGGCATATTCAAGCCATGGCCACAGATGATTATCATCATTATTGAATGGCGACTGGGATATGTCATCTTCTTCTGATGTGGACACACTGCCTCGAAAGCCAGTGCCCCCTCCGCTTCCCATCATCAGGATCTCTTCGCCTGCCGTTCACGTTCTCGACTTTCGAGAGTTTGAATTTCGCGTAGTATGTCTTCATTTTGCTGGTCTAGTTTCTGGACAAGAGAAGCCGTAGCGACGACAAGGTTGAGCGCCATCTCTTCCTAGGAATCATGCGTAGACACGCGGCCCTCGGCGTTTGGCTGCGGTCCAGTCGGAGGCCGCAAGGGTCGATGTCCTTCCATCCCACCACCCTTCGCTTCCCGAACTGCAGCTGACCCGCCATCCTCCGTCCCTTTCTGCTGGCCGCGATCATCATGATCCTCTTCCTCGTGGTACTCCTCGCCTTCCAGTTCCTGATCGGGGTGTGGCGCAGCAGGAGCCACATTTGCGTCTCCCTGCGGCGTGGTGCGGTCCTGAGCGGGAGCGCTGGTCTTCGAAACGGCAGGCTTACTGTTCTTCTTGCCCTTGCGCGACTTCATCTTTGCTTTCTCTAGCAAGCGCTGCCTTTCTGCAGCTTGCTTGCGTTCTCTGCGGTCCTTCAACTCATACTTCCGAATGAGAGCCGAAGGTGGCCGTCCAAATATGGCCTCGTATTCGCAGAATTCGCAAATCCAGACATCTTCATCCTTGGGCGGATTGCGTTGATTCGCGAAAAAGGTGTCTTCACGTCGATGCTTGGCGGCCAGTGCGAGCTCCTTGTTCAGACGTTTACGTGTCTTCTTCGGCGAGGCTGGCGCAGCGGGAGCAGGAGGAGGTGCAGACTCCGATGGCCTCGCCGCGCTGCTCTGCGCCGCCTGATCCGCCATTTGTCTGGCTGGGAGGGCAGAAGATGCGTATGCGGCCGGAGCAGAGAGTCTACCTCCGTTGTCTCTGGTTGAAGCACTTACGTGGGGTACAGCCACAGTGTGTCTGCGATCCGCACCAGGCCACGCCACGCTACCGGGGACCTGGGACTCGCAGGTAAAAGTGAATTGGGTAGTAGCTGGTTCAGTCTTTACAAACTGCCGTTGTTGTTGCTGTTGGAGAAGGCTGAGGTTTTCTTGGCCGGGATGAGGCGGGAGTTTTTCTGCATTGGCGATGGCAGTGGAGATGATGCCAGTGTTTTCGGCTTAAAAAGAGAAAAGAATGTTAGTTAAAGGAAATGTTTGATCAATGGGTTGTTGAATGAGTGAGGTCCGGGTATGAAAGGGAAGTCTCTGGTAAAATGATGATGAACGGTGGGGGAGAGGGAAAAGAAAACATAAGGCCCGTAGAAGTCAACGGCCACCTCAAGGTTGCAGCGTCTACTTACTTGATGGCGATACCCACTGCGAAGCACGCAGCTTCCCGTTGCGCCCAGCCCAATTGCTCGACGAATCTGACAACGCACGCAACGGGCTCCTTCCGTTCCTGACGCGACCGTATCGACCTCTACCTGGCCCAGAAACGTTGTGAGTATTGCCAAACCCGCCTGGCCCGTAGTAGCTGCTCGAGATGGGCGACGCAAGTTCTCCATTTCCCTCGATAGATTGGATCGGCGTGCCGGGTGATTCTGGTCCAAGCATGCCGTCGTGGATGCCGTGACCGCCGTTCAACGTTGTCTCGCCAGCAGTGGGTATCTTGCGCTTCTTTTTATTGTTGGTAATCTCAAACGGGTCGTAGTAGCCGTCGGCGGAGGATGCGGCAGACTGCGGTGGTTGCGCGGTCGAGTGGTTGGCATTGTCCTGCTGGGCTGATGTCCGACCTGGCCGGGACATAGAATCAGACACTCTTATCGCTAGGGTTGCAATCTTGCTCATACGAGCTGCGTCATCTTGGTGGTCAAGATCGAGCCCATTTCTACCAGCCGGTCCTTGTAACCCGGGGCGGGACTCGCGCCGTCCGTAGGGAGCTGGCTCGGACTCGTCGTCTCTGGGACTGTAGGGGTAGTAGAACAGAGGCGTCGTCGTCTGCGGAGTAGGGGGGTACTGAATGGAGTCTGCTGCATCGGGCGAGAGTCTCTCACGAAGTCGACGCTTGGGTAAGGGCCGGATTGGTCGGTCCGGGAACAGCGATGACACCGTATCTGCGGACATTGTCGATGAGCGGTGTTCTCTTCCTGTGTTTGCATTGTCAGTTCGAGCTCCACGGCGACGAGACAGTCTCCAGGAAGAGAGAACGAGTAGGAGGCAGAGCAGCATGACACCCGAGACAAGTCCGACCAGGCCATACGGAAAGAACTGGTCTGGATCGTCCACATGTCGGGCATGATGGTCTCGTAGAGCGAGGGCAAGCATTTTGGGCAGACCCGATGCCTGATCTCGTGGAACTGCGAGAACAAAAGAGCCTAGAATCTAAGCCTGCCAGAGACATGGAGAGGTGGAAGGTGCCAAGATCTCCGTCGTCCAGGCGCTTTAGAGACTCGGACCTGCCACGGTGACTCAGGTTCTTTGGCGGAGCGAGGGAAAACTCGAAGTTTTGGGGTGCCCAGATTGCCCCCGTGTCTCCTCGGATGTGGAAGGTGCGATGCGGATGAGATGACCTACCCATTACATAGCACTTGATCCAGTTTCCAAAAAGAGGAATTGTTCAAAAACTCTCGCTGTCCACTTCAACCTCCAGCGATCACGACCAGCTTTGCCAGCAGAGCCAACCCAAACCACACCGTCCTGCGATATTCGGGTACAATGCCGTCGACAATGTTGTCGACTCGGTCGATCGATGATACGGTATATATTCAATGCTCCTTCGTCGTCCGTCGGATCGGTGTCGATTCGAAAGGATAGGTTCCAACTCCTATTTCTGCCCAAAGACTCATCAGATATAGATTCCACATGTGGGGGATCCAGACAGAAAGCCATCACGGAGGAACAATGGCTGACAAGGCCCACGGCAGGCAAACCGGTGCAGAACATCCGCACCAGTCTTCAACGTGCTATGCAACACTCGCGAGGTCTGTAGTCCGGACTGGGCATGGAACAGACATGGCATGTCGACGAGGCAGATGGTGGCCGGGGCAAAGGGGAAACTAGCTGGCTTCAACCCACCTTGATCGATTCTCCAGCTGTTCTCCGAGTCTACGATCTGCGATGCTCCAGAAAAAGGAGCTCGGTCGAATCGAGGGGGGCAGGCCTAGCGATACAACAATTATCAAGGCACGAAGAGCAAAGATGAGGGCGGACGGCTGCTTGTCGTCGTCGAGATTGATTGCAAATGAGCTCTGGGGTTTGCCATCGGTTTCTCTGATTAGGAGAGACGGTGTTCAGTGCTGCCAGGGCCTAATCGAAACGTGTTACATAAGCCGGCTACATCCGCAGGTTCTACGCAACCCAGTCGACGGTGGAACTGATCACGGGCTCCACGGATATCTGTGCTAAGCGCATGATGGACATGAAATATGAAATATGTTGCATAAGGCGGGGTTATCGAGACGTCCAAAGCGTCGGTGGCGCGGCTCAAGTCACAAAGTTATGACTCTTCAAGATTGGCATCACCACCTCACCAATGCTCCAGTTGTGTGGTTTTAACAATTTCAAACATTTTTGACCGACGGCGAACCGCTCGGCGGCTCTGGTGTCGTTCAGCGTCAGTCAAATGAGGTCGTTATACCGATGTAGTCCTGGGTTCTACACAGCATGAGAAGGCACTTCAGCAGTGATGTCATGTCTTTCTTACAGAAGGAAGGTTACTACCTCACCTTATCCAACATCCTGCGATATGCTGACAATCACCAATTACTGCGTACAGTGAGTGGCTTTGAACGCGAGGTCGACAGCCTAGGTACGTGCCGGGCTGTGGGAAAAGTCCCGTTTTAATGAATGTTGTGTTATGCATCATCTGCATTTGGGATGCAGGTTGGCCGCCCCCGCACCGCCAGCTGGCACGCAACTGCCACCTGCATGCCCACTAGCCAGGGCAGGTCTTACTCGGCGGAACAGAGGTGGAGGAGAAGGTTGCATGCACCATTGGGACATTTTGTTCCCGCCTCTCTGGCTGCTCCTCTCCTCGTCTTTAGCTTGTCAACACCACTTTTTCTACCACTCCCGCTCTCACCGTTGGTTCCCTTACCTGCCGTCCAAGTATCTCAGTCATGACAGACTCCCAATTTTCGTCCAAATCCTACTTCCTCCCATCCAATCCGCTCGACCTCTAGCTCGTGTCACACCCAGCCCGCGAGGCGCCTCACCAGGCCACGCCGCGGTTGCTTTTCTGCCCTCCTCCACGTCTCTGCCTCAACCCTCTTCCACTACCTCCCGCCATTACCAAGACAATCTTTCTTCTGCTACCTGATCGCGCCTGCGTCACCCGTATAAATCGGCTGGTGCTACTTCGAGGTAGCTCTCGATTCGTCGCGCTGTCGTCGCAAACTTCTTCCCACACCCGCTTCTCCTACCAACCTCTTTGGTCCTCTCATCCTTCGGACAGCGCCACCAAGCCGAAGCGACCACGCTCCTCACCTCCACCTCCAACATTACAACCCTACGGCCAGATTACACTACTCAATCGACATCATCTCTCTGCTGTCCACCTAGGCGCGTCTTGTCTCGTCAGATCGCGATCCGACACCTCCGCGTAGGCCAGACACAATTTCGCCGCTACGCCCTTGGGAGGATACTGTGACCCGAAGCTGCGAAGTGGCCGACACGAACCTTGACACAACAAGAGCGTCCTCAAGTCGTTACCACCGCCCTTGCCGGCTCTTGTTTGGACGCGAAATTCGAGTCACACAATCCCCAACAAGGTTTCGCCCACGCAACCGAACCTAAACAACGGACGGTCCAAAAGCTGTCGCGTTACCGAGAACCTTGACGTTGTTCTTCCGCCTTTCTTCCTTCAGCTTGGCTTCGAGACTTGCTGTGTGCAATGCCAGGAGCGGATCCACGGCGCTCCTCGCGCGCGCGGGCGAGCCAGTCCCAGTCTCAACATTCGTCTACGACTTCCAGCACATCCGGTCGAGCCGATAGACCTACCCGGTCCTTCCACAAGAATGGTTCACCACAAAAGTCTACTCCGACAGGTTCGCTGTCGTCGGAACCGCCCGAAGATACAATTACCGCCGACGGCGGCTTCCCGACACGTCGACGTACGCGGGGCAACGGCGACGATCGCGACAAGAACTCGTCGAACGTCGACTCGATCGAGATGACAAACGGCGGCGATGACATGCAAGAAGAGGACGAGGCGGTCCGCTGTATCTGCGGCTTCGACGATTATCCGGGACCGCCGCCCTTAGACGAAGACTCGAAGCACGGGATCAAGGACACCATTGACCTTGACCCGATATTTACAACCGACGTTAATGATGACACGGCCGGTTTCTTTGTCCAATGCGACGTTTGCAAGGTGTGGCAGCACGGCGCCTGCGTTGGGATCATGACAGAGGAATCGAGCCCCGACGAATACTTCTGCGAACAATGCCGGAAAGAGTTTCACAAAATTTTCACCGCCAGCAATGGGTAAGACTCAAATATTATGTACACATGTCAGGTCGGGGTCCTTGGACGGAGTGGTCGCACGTTGGCGCTGATTGTTCAGCTCGTCAGAAAGTGGACGTGGCTGCGCATGGCGATCCTCCTCCTGCAGCTGCGGCTGCGATTATGTCGCGGCTGCCAAGTCAGACGAGCGAACTCCCAACAGTTGACAATCCCCCAAAATCATGCTTGAATGCTAATCCAATGCCTTACAGCCAGAAATACTCACACTACCTTCCGCTGAAGCCGCATCATTCGAGGACAGCCTCCAGGGCGCCGTCTCTTGTTAAAGATGGCACCAGATCCCCGAAAGAGAAAGAGACTCGCAGTGCGCGAAACTCGTCTGTCACGCAAGCGGGGAAGCGCAGATCGACCATGAACAGCCGAGAAGCAGGATACAACGAGGCAGAGGCGCTACGGCGTGCTATTGAAGCAAGCAAAGAAGACGCGGCGCCAGAGATAGGCGACGGCAGCACTCGGCGCGCCAAGCGCGGGCGAAGCGATAGCGAAGAGTAGGTGCCCCTGGCAGTCGACCGATTGATACCCCATGCTTACACCCTTGCCAGGAAGCCGGAGAACGCGAAACGCCAGCGTACGGGCTCCGAGTCCATTTCACCGCCTCCTGATAAGGCCGCAGACGACTCGGACTCCGACGAAGCATTATCGAGCATGCGTAATGGCGTTTCGAAGACGAAGTCGCGGACAGGTGCTACGGTAGCGCGCAGCACTCGCTCGGAGAAGCCAGACGATAAAGACGAGCGCGAGCGCCAACGAGTGGAAGCTGCCAACAAGCGAAAGGGGAGGGCGGAACGGCGCCGAGCTGACGGTAAGATCCCATGAACAACTACCCCTCCAGACTCGTGTGGAAATATCTCTAATTTGCGTAGATGCAGATTCGGATCCTTCGGAGGAGACGCCGCTGGCGGTGCGCTCGACGGTGGTTCGGACAACAACAGCCGACCAAGTCCCTCCGAGCGAACCTGCAACCAACCCGCCATCGCCGGTCGAGAAAGCTAAACCTGCGCCGCCAGTAGCTGAGCCGGCTCAGCCACCACCATCCTCGGTGCCTAGTCCGGACACAGCTTCCGCCGTTGAGCCTGCGCCGCCTCCGCCGCCGACACGAAATGACAGGAAGAGGTCGCACAAGAAGAAGGGTAGAAACCAGTATACCCGTGATGATGATTCGCCGGCACGGTCGCAGTCCAGAGACATCAGGGAAGAACATGGCACCGAAAGGCCAGGTCACAGCAGAAGCGATAGCCATCAGGTCAAATCCAGAAACAGGGGAGGCATGAGCAGCAGGATAACGATGACGGACATGAAGCGGCGGGCGGCTGCCCTGCTAGACTTCATCTCGCGCACGCAGGTCGAGCTGGCGGCCGAAACGGCACCTTCGCCGGGCGACAGCAAGGGTGAGGGAGCCCAGGTCAATGGCAAGGGCTCGGGACAGCCGGCCGCCCAGATCGAGAAGACGCAAGCGGACCCGGTCTTGGATACCAAACCTCAACAGAACGGCGAGGTCTCCGAGTCGAAGGAGTTTAAGGAACTCTCGTGCATGGAGATGATGGACAGCCTGACGAGGCGCCTGGTGAAATGGCAGCAGGAATACACTGCCTAGTGTTGCTCATGACCAGGGGGATGGGGACGGCGACGGGCGTTTCAAGGCGTTTCCCATATCGCCGATTCCCGCTATGACTTGCAAACGGCAATGATGGACGGACTCCGCGGTAGGAGATATACGGGCGTTAGCTGATGGGACATTTGGACACTGGCAGTGGGGAATACAGGATGCATGCTTTTTGTTTTTTTTTTCACGGTGGTCAGGGGTGGCTTTCTTCATTTCTCCGGCTTGATACCCTACCACACACACTACACACACTACACACACTACACACACTACTTACTACCTTGTTGCCACAACCATTCGTATTCTGGTGCTGGGGCTGGAGCTCGGGCAGGGAAAAAGCATGTACGAAAAAGCAAAAGCCAAAAGGGAACTGTTGAGCGTGAATTATTTGGCATGAGATGGGTATCTTGCTTAGTTCTTTTTTAGACCGCAGCGTCTATGCTGATAGACGCATGTCCTTCGCGGGACGAGGTTGTAATGCGATATGATACAGTATGTTACATGTTTCCTCTCAACGAAGACTGTTTCGCGTACAGTGCCTTCACCCACCCTGCATAGCCGCCCACTTGGCCTCGCCCCTGGCCTTCCTCTCGGCCTTCTCCCTCTTGACAGCCTGGTTCATGCTCAGGACCGGGTCCCTCGCCAGCCTCGCCGCGGCCGCCAGGGTCTCCTCGCTCACGTCGTCGAGGCAGACCTTGCCCAGGCGGCCGCCCCTCCACTCCTGCACGATCCAGTCCGCGGCGCGGTCGATGCCCAGCACGCCGCCCTTCAGCAACTTGCCCGTGCGCCGCGCCACTCCCGCCAGGAACTCGTCGACGTCGTTGGTCGGCGCGCAGTACTTGGCGTACAGCGCCGGGTCGGCGCGGTTGAGCACGTAGAGCAGGTAGTCAGCCACCACGGTGACGGGGACGAGGCCGTCCTTGACGCAACCCACCAGCGCGAGCTTGAGCATGCTGACGGGGTCGGACACGTACGGCACGAACACGCCGGGAGTGTCGACGACGTAAACCCCGCCGTCGGGGGTGCCACCGTCCTCGCCCTCCGCCTCCGATGAGGAGGAACCACCACCGACAATGCGCACGGGCGTGCCCATCTTGCGCGTCACGCCGGGCTGGGCGCCCGTCCTCGCGGCTTTAGCCACGTGCCGGCCCATCCCGCGCGTACGCAGGCGGTTGAGCAGCGTCGACTTGCCGGCGTTGGGCATGCCGACCACCAGGGCGCGGAGGCCGGCGAAGGAGGGGTTGGGCTGGTCGCGGGCGGCCCGCTTGACGGCGTCGAGGACCGGTTTGGGGTCCTGCCCCGCGCCCAGGAAGACGGTGGCGGCGGCGTGGTTGGAGTCGCGGTGGAAGCGCTCCAGCAGGCGGAGCCCCGCGCGGGCGGCGCGGTCGTCCGGCACGAGGTCGCGCTTGGTGTAGACGATGATGCGGCTCCGGTCCGGGGAGTTGGTGGCCGACAGGGTCCGCTCCAGCAGAGGGTTCCAGGAGGTGATGGGGACGCGGCAGTCGCGGACCTCGATGATCAGCGAGACGGTGCTGATGGTGCGGCGCATCTTCTCGAGGGTGCTGTGGTGGTGGCCCAGGAAGTAGGAGCGGACGATCTGCTGGGAGACTGGGAAGGAGTCGCGGGGTACGAAGGGGGGCGGGACCGCGGTGTGAGGGAGGGCGGCCTTTGCGAGTGCGGCTGCGGACGAGGCCGCTGAGGCCGCAGATGAGATGGCTTTCGACGCCATTTTTTGTGTGTGAGAGATGAGATGAGATGATGATGATGGTGGTGGTGGTGGTGGTGGTGGTGGTTGCTTATGGACGGTCAAGGTGGGATGAATTGTGATGCGACTGAAGTCATGGTGTTGAGCAGATGAGGGGTGAGCAGCTCATCTCATGAAGCTGGCGTTCTTAGAAGCCGATCGTTAACGAGGATAGGATAGAGATATCTTGATCGAGATGAAGGTCGCAGGTGATTCTGACAATTGCATGAAAAATCGTTGTCGTTCGGTTTGATGCATAGTTTGCAACTACATTGTGGATACATGCATTTATTCACTTGCTAGATGTCGGTCACTTCAACCTCGTCATCTTCGTCTCTCTTTCTCTCCCTCTGCCTTGTCAAGGTCACAAACTGTCGCACATAACAACAAGGACAAAGGGACCAGGTTCAAATACCCTGAACTCTAGACCTGCGACTTAAAGGATCTGTGTGAGACTATGGCCTCTCCGTCTCCCATTACGACAAGACACTCTGCTTGTGAGATGCGGCATCCAGATCAGCTAGTCGATGTGCCACCGAGACGACACGCAGAGTCGCAACAGCGTAAATGATCATCCTTGATGACTGTATTTTATGCTTTTATGCTCTTATTTTCGGCAGCCTCCCATGTCCTATGGATGGATAGGCTCGACAGTCTAGCAGGACAAGACAATCACAGGGAACCGGATGAAGGAACCACAAGAGCCTTGCAAATGGTCTGGTCTACACAAGTGTCAAGGTCAATCTAGGCTCTGCCTCTGGATCGCCGCTCACAGACCACAAAGTCAAGTGGTCCTAGCACTGCGTTGTCGAGAGACATCGACTCTCCCATCTTGAACTACGGGCTCTCGGTCGAGTGGCCCTCCGCAAGGGAATATGTCACACTTTCATCATAACCAAGCATCCACAAATCTCCATCCTCCCTCTCAACCCTCACACCTTCAGCCCCTCCGTCTTGAGCCTCCCGTACAGCTCCCTCTCCATCTCCCCGAACCCGCTGACCCCCATCCCCTCCCCGGTAGGCGGCACGTTCCCGTACAGCGGCACGACGCGCCGCTTGCCCTTCAGCGCCTCCAGAATCGTCCCGTCGCCGTACTCCGCCTTCTCGCACAGCTCCAGCATCGCGTCCGCGATCTCCTCGGGCTCGATGAACCGGTCCGCCGCCGCCCGCATGCCGCTCTTGTCCGGGTCCTCACTCCACAGCGGCGTGGCCACCGCTCCCGGAGCGACTGCGCAAACGCGGATGCCGAGCTCGTCGCGCAGGCCCGCCAGGCTGCGCACGAAGCCGTGCAGGCCGTGTTTGGACGCGTAGTACAGCGGCGTGCCGACGCTGACGCAGTGGCCCGCGCACGACGACACGTGCAGCAGCGTTCCTTTCGTCCCCGTGCGCGTCCAGTGGCCGATGGCCAGCTGACTCAGCCGGATCGGATGCGTCAGGTTCACCTCGATAGTGGCGTAGGTTCCCGGCTCCGCGTCGGCGGCGTCCGTCGACGGCGAGTCCGGGTTCGTCGCGGTTTTGGGGGGCCGCCAGAAGTCGCTCCAGCGCGGCTCGAAGATGCCCGCCCCGGGAACGACGATGTCGACCGAGGGGAAGGAGGAGACGGCCTTCTGGAACAGGGACGATAGGTCCTTCCACGAAGTCACGTTGGTGCGGTGGAACAAGGCCGAAGGCCGGTCCTTGGAGGGCGGCGGGTGCGGGTACTGGGCCACGAGTTCCTCTGCTTCGGGGCGCAGGGCGAGGTCGGCTATCAGGACCGAGCAGCCTTTGCTGAGCAGGAGGCGGGCGAAGGCGAGGTTGATGCCCGAGCCTGCGCCGGTAATAACGGCGTATTTGCCATTGACGGAGAGAGACGTGTTGTCTGTTGACCCCATTGCGAGAGAATATGACCTTAAAGCTATGTCTTTGGAAGTTTCACTTATACAGTACAATCTGAGATCTGATCAAGATCGCCTATGTGTTTGCTCTAAGGGCTCGACATATCGAAGCAGGGGGACAGCACTACTACATATATGTCTACACAAGACCCGGACAGAGCCTCCGGACTGCTTCCTCGAAGCTCTTGCGGCTAACGACACCCGCTCCGCATTTCCGGTGGAACATCTTCATCCAAGATGTTGGGGTACGTATGAGGGGTCGCGACGTTCCCCGAGCTGCAGTCTACGGGTTAGGGTTAGTGGTGATTCGTAACCACGGTCGTTGTCTAGTCTAGCCTTGTATACTACGCCGGCGCCTACACCCCCGGTGTCTGTCCGCGAGCTCATCGCGGGCTGTGCTCCTTGCGTCGGAACGGTCTCCGGTGCTGTCTAGGCATTCACGGGGAACCTGGTCCTGGTCGTGCGATAGTATTCATTCTCGCATGTACATAAATACGTACACCGAGCCGTCACCATCACAGCATAGGTAGTACTGCGCAGTAGAAACCATACCGAGCAGTATAATGTGAAGAGAGCATGCCAGTCTGAATGAAAGCTTTTCCCGGTTAGGTTGTATTAAGATGGTTAACAAATGAAATCTGGTGGCTCGCTCCGCCTGTCGATGACCGTCTAAGTCTCTATATCTATTTGACCGATCCCCTTTCCACATTGTCCCAAAACTCCCAAGAAAGCAAAATCCACCACCTGGGTACCCCAATCTAACCAATCCAGATTAAATTCTCACTTCTTCCCACCCCGTTTCCGAACCCTAAAGAACCAGTACGCGGTAATGGTGATGAACACGTTGAACACCACATACGCCCACACGAGCCCCCAGTTCCTCCACCGGTCGTCCCAGTTGATGCCGACCTGACCGAGGAACTGGTCCGCCACGGTGACGGGGCAGTAGTGGCAGTCCGCCGTCGCGGCCGGGTTCTGCAGCAGCCCGGGGGCGCCGGCCTGCAGGTAGGGGCCCATGTACTCCCCGCACGTCATGCCGCCGGGCGGGTTGAAGACGTTGAACTCGGCCGCGGAGCACTGGATCACGCGCGCGTGCAGCTCCGTCGCCACGAGCCCGCCGATCCAGTACGTGAAGGGCGAGACGCGGTACATGAAGATCCAGAACCCGGGCATGGCCGACGAGGGCTGCAGGACGCCGCAGAACATGATGGACATGAGCACCAGCAGCGTGTTGACCGCGGCGGCGGTCTGCTCGTCGGGAAGCGCCGCGATGGTCATGTGCGCGAAGGTCGAGGCGTAGATGAAGAACTGCACGAAGTAGAGGAGGACCAGCCCCTGCCTGTCCGACGACTGGATGCCCGCCGTCGGGTAGTAGACGCAGGCGAAGGTGATGATGCCCGTGATGACCTGGTAGGGGATCTCGACGACGACGTTGGCGATCATGAAGGCCTTCCAGGAGTACGCCTTGGAGGGGCGCTCGCGGACCTCGTAGAGGGCGCGCTGCGTGATGAAGAGGGGCTGGATCTGCTGCACCAGGGTCGTGAAGATGGTCGTCACCATGAAGATGCCGTAGAGCACGTTGAACATGCTCGCCTGAGTGGTGCGGCCCGGCTGCTGGTAGAAGGAGAAGCCTATGAAGAGACCCGCGGCGAGACCGAGGATCCACTTGGCCATGACGTACGCCGGCATGCGCCAGTATTGCTGGAACATGCGGTGGGTCACGGTCTTGAGCTGGAGGGAGAAAGGGGCCGCGAACTCGGAGAAGGCGTGGACGTCGTGTTCCGAGTCGTCGTTGATGTGAGAAGTCTGCTCGTGGATCTCGTCGATGTGGGTGCGCACCTGGCGGGCTTCGGGGCTGGTCTTCCAGACCTCGTGCCAGTCGGTGCCGATGCCCGAGGAGCCTTGGTTGACGATGTCGAGCATGTACTCGGCCGGGTTCTCGTCGTCGCCGCAGATGCGCGCGCCGTTCCGCTCGAAGTACTCGAGCAGGACGTCCGAGTTGGGGCCGATGTCGCCGAAGTAGACCGTCTTGCCGCCCTTTGCGAGGAAGAGCAGACGGTCAAACTCCTGGAAGAGGGTCGCGCTGGGCTGATGAATGGTGCAGAGGATGGCCTGCCCGGCGTCGGCGAGTTTGCGTAGAAAGGAGCAGATGGCCCATGAGCTCTGCGAGTCCAAGCCACTGGTCGGTTCGTCGAGGAAAAGAAGAAGCTTCGGCTTCGCCGCAAGCTCGACTCCTATCGTCAGCAGCTTCCGTTGCTCCACGTTGAGACCCTCTCCGGGGACGCCGACGACGGCATCGGCAAAGTCTTCCATGTTGAGCATGCGGATGACTTCTTCGACAAAGTCGTACTTTTCTTGAGTGCTCACCGTCGGCGGCCGTCGCAGCATGGCGCTGAAGCGGAGAGACTCTCTCACGGTGGACGTCTGCAAATGAAGATCTGATGCCAAGTTAGCGCGAGTCCTCGTCTAGACCCACCATATCGGATTCATACCTTGTTGTTGCACGTAACCAGTGCTGCGCTGGAAACTGGCGTCAAGAGGCTTGCCGTTCACAAACATGTCGCCAGTAATGACACCCATGGTGGTCCTCTGCGCCAAGACGTCGAGCAGCGTGGTCTTTCCAGCACCGCTCACTCCCATCAGCGCGGTCAGTGTTCCCGGTTTGACCCAGCCCGATACATTGTCCAACAAAGTGCGGGTCTCGTCTTTGATCTTGACGTCGTAGTGCACGTCTCTCCAGGTGAAGATGCTCTTCTGAGGTTCGATGGCTCCGACGTTGGGCTCCTGTTGCTGGAGGTCCTGCGCAGTGCCCTTTTCCGGGTCGGAAGCCTCGGGGTCCGCCTTCTTGATGATGCTGTCGGGCACCTTTCCGCGCTGGAAGACGAGCATCTCGGCGGTACTGCTGGTGGCGGAGTTGAGCTCAATGGCGACGAAGTAGGTGAGCATGAACGCGACCAGCAAGCCCATGAGAATGCCAAAGTTGCGCCAGACGTGCCCGTAGTAGTACTCATAGCTGACGGCAATGTACGCATCTCCGCTGACTGTAAGCCGGCCGGCCACGGCTCCCGCGGAAGAGCAGACGAAGGAATCGCCGCTGAGATTCGGATAGCCAGGGATGAACTGAGAACATGTAAGTTCCCTATGATGGAACTCGTTGGCGACCAGAATCTCGAAACCGTAGTACACCGGATTGAGCCACCGGATCCAACCGAACCACGGGTGCATCTGCGGGGGCGCAACGACGAAGCCGGTGTAGATGACGAGAGCCAGGACCAGGACGCCGGCCAAGCTTAGAGCCTGCGCAATGGTCTTGGTGATGGCGGCCATGGTTCGAAACACGGCGCTCATGACAAAGGTCGACACGAACGAGACGAGGAAGAAGAGGAAGAAAGCCCCCGCTTCGCGTTTCAGGCCGGCCAAGAAGTACAGGACGATGTTGAAGCAGATAGCCACAAGGAACTTGATCGGGATGTCGGATACAACGCCAGCTATGGCCTCGGCAGCCGGATGAAGGAAGCGGTAGGACGCTTGCTTCTCGACGATAGGCCGCTGCGCGTACAGGGTGACAATCTCCGCAAGCGCGGTGAGCGCGTTGCAGAGAATAGCAATGAACAGTGTCGACACCTTGGAAGTAGCATCGGCCGTCGCATTTCCACTATTGTAGTAGAGGGATCCGACGATCAACGCGATGATGATGTTGGAAGCTGACTGGGTGAGTGTCGCAGCTTTGTCGTTCCATATCCGCCTATATGCTCGCTTGGTAGCCAATCCCACCTGCATCGGCACACTGATAATGTACGCCGACCCGGGGCGGACATGCTTCGCTTGCATCTGGGTCTTCGCGTTGCGGAGGTTCTGAACCGCATCCGTAGCCGTGGCCTCGTGTTCTGCGGCGATCTCGGCTTGCAGCGCCTTGTACTCGGGAGACGCACGCCAATAGGCGGCAAACTCCTCGGGCGTCTGGGGCACCTTGTTCTCCATACCGGGACGAGGCGTGCGCTCAATCGGATTAGTGACGGCTGTGAGGAAGTCGGCGGTGGTCTGACGCGACGGGCAGACCCAGCCCTGTCTCTCGAAGAAGGCCTTGGCTTTCCCTGCAGGACCGAAGTAGATCTGTTGACCCTCGTAGAGGACAGTGGCCTTGTCGAAGATATCATAGATGGCCTGACTGGCTTGGTAGATGGCAACAACGTGCGTAGAGCGGCCCAAGTCGGCGGCAAGCCGCAGGTTATGGACAAACTTGAAGGCCGTGGCGGAGTCGAGTCCTCGGGTGCTGTTGTCCCACGCGCATATGGACGAGCCAGCTACAATCATCTCTGCGATACTGACGCGCTTCCTCTCGCCGCCGGAGACGCCGCGGATGAAGTCGTTTCCGACCTTGGTGTTCCGGGTGTGAGTGAGGCCGCACATGGCCATGACCACTTCCACGGTAGACCGGATGTGTTCTTCCCGCGTAGTGCCCGCAATGCGAGTTTGAGGAGTCCGAGTCGCTGCGGCGAATTCTAAAGTCTCCCCGACAGTAAGATGAGGAAAGTGCTTGTCCACCTGCAGAACTAAGTTAGCAAGCCCTAAGCATTACTTCCAGAGAGGTATCTATCTGCATTACCTCTTGGTTATAGACCAGTTCTCCTCCAAATTCCTTCACCATCTGCTTCTGCGATATGCCACCGTACCGGATGCTTGACGGGTCCTCGATGTCGAGACCGTGGAGTTCACCGCATACGGACTTGAGGAACGTGCTGCATCCAGACCCGGGGCGTCCCAAAACGACCAGCAGCTCGCCAGGGTTGACGATGGCGTCGAAGTTGTGCAGGATCTTCCTATGGGCCTTCTTGCCGCCGAACTTCTCCTTCAGGCGGAAAGGGGTCAGGAAGACGTCGGTGAGCGTCTGCTGCAGCTGCAGCGCTTGCCCGGATCCGGAGACATTGAGGTTCTGAAACGTGAAGCCGACCGGAGTCTTCTCGAGGCCCCCGGCCTGCATCTCCTGGATGAAGTGCCTCATCCATTTCTCGAGACTGAAGCTTGGGCTGGTCGGGTCCAATTCCTTGTCTTTGGGGGGGAAGAGAGCCTTTCCGCCGGGAACAGCGACGATGGAGCGCCTCCTGGAGATGTTGGTGGCGATCTGGGCGAGTTCGGCCAGTTCGTTCTCGTCGAACGTGTCCCTCCTCTCGAGGTCGGCGCCGTCCACGACGGTGCCTTCGGCCGAGTCATCGTTCCCGGAGGGCAGGTCCTGCATGGGGATAATCTGCCTCTCCGACTCTGGCCGGTCATCGTGAACATGGGACGACATGTTGGTTTTTTCTCGTTACTCGTGGTTAGTCCCGGTGTTGTTGTCAGCACATGGTGGTGCCAGTAGACTTGGGACGAAGTCTTCGACGGCTGTGAATCTGGTCCCAACAATGCTTCAGAACGGTACAGGACTACAGGTCAAGACGAGGCACACGGAAAATGGATCAGGATACGGGGCGCAAGTTATTTTATGACACTGTCAGAGGGCAAGACATCTCTTCAAGTACCGTATCCATCTATGCGGGTACCGACCAGCTCGGGTTCCGTGTGCAGTCCGTCGTCCCCAGGGCGCCCACAATGGGAATTGATAAGCCCAATTTTTCCCCATTGTCGAGAAATCCAGGCTGCCTGGCTGAATAATTGCTGTTGTGAGAGACGCAAGCGTATCGGAATGGATAATAGCAAGGGATCGCTGGCATGTGGATAATTCGCTGGGTTGCTAGGGTGTACTATTTCCAAGACATGTCGGTTACTACTGTGCTGAAGTGACATCAAGATAGGCGCTGACAGGTCCTAGAGGGGCCCCCTGAAAAGGCCGTTCTAGTCCAGTGTCTGCAAGTCTGGGTAAGGTACCAAGTGCCAAGACCTTGGTACAAGGCGCCTTAGTCATGCCGCGGCCGGTGTTTGGGTGGCATAGATGCGAAGGGTTCGTCACGCAGCTAGTGCAGTAGCGGGCATCGAAGGCTAGCGCATCCTTGGATGATTTCGCCGTATCTGATTGGGTAAAAACACTCGGCATACTCTGTCCGATCCATAATGATTCATTTGATATCATGATGTTGTGCCACCCAAAAAAGAGAGAAAAACGCTATTTGCCCTCAGTGCTTCGGCTCTCATGTCGTCGTGCAAGCTTTCGCGGTTTTAGGACATGGATGCGAGGCTCACTACTCTGCTACAGTACTCTCGCGACATGTGGAACAGAGTCAGGGTCTTCGTCCATCGTAATCCAAGATCAAACTCCATACGAGATCCATTATTAAGTACAGTACCTTAGTAGAGCTATGCTCCATCTGGATCGAAATGACGAAATGTAAACAATGGGGCTCTATCCACCGTCACCAACCTAAGCCACACACACTTGCGATCCCCATAACGGCGTTGATAGGAGCAATTCCGAGTCCGTCGTACCCTAGTAAAATCCGTGAGTCCGGCGGTGGAATGAGTAGACGGCCGACTTACATGGCACAACTCCAGCACGAGCTTACATATCTGTACTTCTGGACGGAAGCTGGAACATCGGAGCCAACATGACGGGAGCCACGGCATACACCCGCATGGCCAAGTCCGAAACAGCTAGGCATCTGCGTATCTCATGTCAGACCCAATCCTTTATCTGCAGGGAGCCGCATACATAGACAAGACTAGACCAGACTTGGGAGCACTTCTCAAGCGGCCGGCCTCGTCGGAACATACCATCGAAAGGAACGCTTCGCGGCGATGGCATCAACTCCAAGTCCGTCAGTCATCACCTATGGCTCAAAGCGATGAGATGAGGCGGCCTTGGTTCGTCGTGCTTTATGATTCACCGCTCTGGCGCGCCAAGATGGAGTTGGAGTTACAGCATGACCCCGGTTCGCCAATCTCGGAATGGCCGGAGGTATGCGAGATTCGGAGACCCGCCCGGGACACGGGACGATATCCAGCCGAGTTATAAGTCCCCGAGTCAGTGCTGCCGCGCGGGAAGACCAAAGTCTGGGAAAGTCTGGAAATAACTCCCTTGAAACGAAGAGTCGCTGCGGGTTCAGTCTGAGTGAATAATCATTTCGAGATATGCCAATTCGAGATTTATATACAGAACAGGACTCGGGGACTTTTTTTTTTTTTGCATATACCATGCATGTCGTACCGACGGACTCGAAGATCGAATCGTGCGAAGCAAGTCGGTGTTGAACTGGTAAGTAAATGTAAATATACCCTATACACAGGACCTAGGTCCTCATAGACATTCAGTCGTGCATCGAAAGAGAAAGGCCATCCTCAACGCCGTGCCACCAAGATATCAGAAACAGGAACGCGCCCATGGCAACTGTGGGAAACCCATCCATCGTAAACCCTTGGAAAATCCTAGCCTCATCCTCTCCTGTCCAAGCAAGCCATGCTATATCCGTTATCCCCAAGAACGAAGACGCATAACAGTATACGATATACGACTTTGGTATCCGTAAAAGACGAAAAAGAGATCCAAACCAAGACACTTCAAATCCTCACTATTCCTTGGCTCTCTTTTTCCCCTTTCCCCCACCGATCCAAACACCTCCAACACCACATCACATTGCAAGCCCCCTCAGTGCTCAGCCGATCTTTCCCAGCTCCTCCTGATGCCCATCGTTAAGCAGCATCTCCAGCACGATCTGCCCTCCCGCAACCTCGGGGTGGCTCATGCAAATCTTGACCGTCCCCTTCGAGTCCCCCGCCGCCGGCTGCGCCGGGATCCCCACGCCGCTGCTGCCGCCCGTGGGTCCCCTAAACCCGTAGTCGAGGCAGCGCACGTCGCGGCCCGCGATGATCTGCCGCAGCCGCCCGTTCTCCGCGTTCCGCACCTCGACGTAGTCCTCGTTGAACAGGAGCAGGAACTGCCCGAACATGGTCGCGCCCTTCGCCTTCTTCTGCTTGCCCGAGTACTCCATGATCAGGGTGCGCGATATCTCGCCGTGCTTGTCCACGTACACCGCGCAGTCCTCGTACGTCAGCAGGAATTCCTGGTCGTTGAGCTTGAACATGCCCAGCGGCCGCTGGTCCCGGATGCGCGACGCGATGTTGGCGATAGCGGGGACGTTGAGGTCGCGCGGGATGGACTGCGGGATCTTCTTGTCGAGAGTCAGCAGCTCGAAGCCCTTGGCCGACGCGACGGCGATGTACGTCTGGAAGAGGTTGAGGGAGTAGCACTCGGTCGGCAGGTAGAACTCGTCGTAGTCCCGGAACGTCTCCGTCCCGCCCGTCCCGCTGCGCCGGCCGCCAAACAGTCGTGTGCGGCGCTCCGTCGCCTTCTGGAACACGGGCTCGAGAACCTTGAACGTGTTGTGCATGCCTTCCTTCCGCTTGTAGAACAGCAGCATCCTGTCCTTCATCCTGGCCGTGGCAAAGAAGGCCACGTCCTTGGCCAGCCTCTGGGGCGCGCGTCGAGGGTTGTCGTGCGACGGGGCGGGGAAGTTGGACACCGGGGCGACTACGTCGAGCGGGTACGCGATGAGCGACTTGTCCGCGATGATGAGGCAGACGGAGAACTCCTCCAGCACGGCGATCTGCGTGACCTTGTTGATCTGCACCGACCTGGTCCAGCCACGCGGGTTCGACGCCTCGGATATGTACAGACCGTAGTCCGTCCCGATGGCGATGAGGCTCTTGCCGTACGCGTTGAAGGCGGTGGCGCAGTTGACCTGCGCGCGGCAGACGGGCGGTGGTCCGCGGCCCGGCCCGTAGATGAGCTCCATCTCGCGGATGGCGCGGTGGAGCGGCGTGCCGCTGATGGACACGCCGAGCTGCCGGCCTTGGGCCGTCACCGAGTCGTAGGCGAATGCGCCGTCGGAGAGCACGCGGAGGCGGAAGGGTTCTGCATTTTGATCGTGCAGGGCGTTCGCGTGAGCAGTCTTGGCATCGATGATGTTCCTGCACCAGTCGTCTCTGTCTTTTGGCGTGGAAGCGTAGAGCGTGTAGACCTCGTGACCCAGATGTTTGATTCTGAAGGGATAGATGATCTTGCTGTCGGGATCGTTGGTAAGTGCCGTGTTCATGGAGCTCATGGAGGAGCCCGTAGGGGTATGCTCAAGACCCGGCCGACCACTCCCGTTAGTGGTGACCTTGTTAAGCTGTGTTGTCGACCCGGTGGCTGCTGTCGTACGGGCCAATGGTGCAGTGATGCCTTTTTGCTTAGAGACTGGGTCGTCGTTCATGCTTTCCAGGAAGAGCAGAGGCATGGGAATAGGCTGCAGTCATTAGCGGGGACGATCAGTTTGGGATGCATATGAGAAGAACCATTTACCTCTTTGGACACGTCATATTTAATCCCGCCACGTCCATCGTTCTTGACCGGCTTAGCCAAGATGAAGTAGTGGTCAAAGAGCATGGCATGCGTGTCAAGCCACCGGACACCCTTGGAACCTTGACGCTGAAGCTCGCCCGAGAATATGAGTTTTCTCCCAAGGTGCTCCAAATTCAGCACGGACTGGAAGCCAGGTCGGAGGACAAGCATTGACTGCAGCTCAAGAAGCTTAATCTTTTGCTGCGTCTCGTTGACCTTGTGATCGATCTCATGGGTGACAGCCTTGATCTCATCCAGCGCCCTCGCGAGGTTCGCCTTCTCCTCGCTCTCGCCCACCATGTTCTTATGCACAGTTGCGAGCAGTAGACTGTAACGTTGTAAACGTGTAATTGGTGCCTTTAGAAATGTCGTCCATTCTAGACGTTTTGACCGTTTGTGCTCCCGCACGACATCCAAGAATTGGCGGAAGAGGAGATTCCTCTCGGCTTCTTTCCGGATCAGATAGCTGGCATAGGGGAAGTTCGAGCAGTACTCGATGTACACGGTCCGCGCCTTGCGAATCCATTCGCGGAACAAGTCGCTGAAGCCAACAATGTACGGGCCCTGCTCCTTCTGCCTGTACTTCAACTGCGCGAGCAGATGCTCTTTGTTGACGCGCTGAAGCTCGTCGACCTTCGTGAAAACTTTGCCGATGAAGTTGTCGAGCCTGTTTGCCGTGATTATTGGCGGCTGCCAGCTGCGGAGCTGGTCCCGGTAGAGAAGCCGGACGACGTCGAGTTGGTTCATATATTCCTCCTCACCTGTCACGATCTCATGCAGAATGTTCTGTTTCTCAATCTCCTTCCTGCCCTTGCTCTCTCGCTCCTCTGCAGAGATGCCGTAGAATGTGGACCAGTCAACAACCTTGATGTCTTCCTCCGACATCATATTGTCTAGGTTAGCCTTCTTCAGTGTTCTGCCACAATGGTACGAGTAGCACCTGACCGGGGTGCCGTTGTCGTGCAGCCTCGGTGCTTGCTCTTCGTGCTCGTGCAGTTTCGGCGCATAGCACCCAGATCCGGTAAGCTGCCAAAGCACACCGGACATCAAGCCGTGGCCAAATTTCACCCATTCCTCTTCGGGGATGAGAATGTTAGCCCGAAACATGGAGTCCACAACCCCGGCGCTGAGAACCTCGGCATCTGCGACGTTCATAGTCGGGACCTTGAAGCAGAAGAGTCTCACAAGGCCCTCCTCGATCGTTTTCCTCTTGGTCTCTGGGTCGCCCTCGGCCATATCTCGTACCCAGGCAGCGATTCCGCTCAGCGCCCATGGCTCAGCGCACCGTTTCATGTCCGCGCTACTCATCTTCGACGGTATAAACTTCTTCTTCCGCCCGCTCGGAAGGGTGATGGCGTCGTAAGCCGCAAGAGACGACGGTGTGCCGGAGTCATATCCATCGTACGGTAAGCCGTTCTGCGCCGCAAACTGTTGTTGTTGGTTCATGTGCCTCATCTGTTTCCTACGTGCCTCGGCGGCATCTGTTATCGACCGCGAGGGCGCTACTACCTGTGGAGTGTGGCTATGGCTGGAAAGGGAAATCGACCGCTCAACCTGTTGCTGGTTCATGTTCTGGCCATGGTAGACCTCCGGTGCATCCTGATGCGAAGGAAGTCTCGAGTCGGCGCTGAGTGAGTAGCCGTGCTGGTAAGGTGCTCGGCTCGGTTGTACGGATAGCATAGAGCTAGTATCTGAAGCCGGGGGAGGTATGGCTGGTAATGGTCTGTTCGACAGTCCAGGGTGATAGAACATGTCCGGGTAGTCCTCTTTCAACGGCGACTCGCTACCGCTCTGACGAGAGTGGACCGAGACCAGCTCATCCCCTTCATCAAAGCTTAAACGATGTGTCTGCGGCATCTGCAGACCACCAGTGCCGCCGTAGTCCATGGACGCTTCCGAGTACTGAGGAAACCCGCCACTAGAGTCTTGGGGATACGGCAGCGGTCGTGGTGCATCTTGATTTGAGCCGGGCGCAGGTGGTGAAGGAAGCGCATCGTTACCATAAGCCAGGTTCCCTGCATACCCCCCGCCGGCCAGCCCCAGGTCCATCATAAACTCGCCACTGTCCGTACTCTGCTCTTCGGAGGGAGTCGGAAGTGATGTACTGGTCGCGGGTTGGTCGACATAGCCAAATGTCGGTATGCTGCTGAAACGCCGGTCATCCATGGCATCCGCTTGCATGGCCATCAAGCCAGCAACGGCTTCGGGATCGCTCTCGTCATCGTCCCACTCGTATGGACTTCCGTGGTATTTCTGGTTTGACGTCGCAGACGAGGCGGCTGAATTATATTCGGTTACTTTTCCTTCTTCGTACCCACGACGCGCCCCATCGTCGTCACCAAACACATTTCCGTTCGGAGGCCTATGTCGTTGGGAACGGGGTGACACGCCTAGATCTGAGACGATGTCGTTTATAAGACTATCCTGAGTCGCATGTTCCTGCGCATCCTCGTCGTCCAACTGGTTGCCATTCGCGTCCCATCGCTCTTCGGGGACATGTTCCATCGGACGACTGGGGAGCGGCGCATTGGTCGGGTGCCTCGCGAGTCCTGTCGTCGGCTGATAGTGCGCAGGCGGTGACGGTAGAGGTTCCTGCGAATTAGATCGGGAACTCCTGCTCATGAAGGAATTTGGATCAGAGGTGGAGTAGTTGGGGCCGACAGGTATCTGCGTGTAACCCGAATAAGGCGCCTGACTTGTAGACGTCGGGTATGAGTGTCCTGCAGGGGCCGCATAAGCCGGGGTGCCAGCTAGACCTGGTCCGTTCGAGGAGTACGACGGAAAGTACTGCTGTCCTGAGGAGGCGGACGAGGCAGGGTACTGCGCGTCATGGTAAGAAGATGCGCTCGAAGAAGCAGTCTGAGGCGCATAACCCGGACTCGGTGGTACAGGGCTGTAGCCTTGTTGTGCCGGCGGTGTCTGCCCCTGTGCCAGCTGTGGCGAACCATAGGTCGAAGGGGTCGGAGTCTGCTGGAATGATGATGTTTGGGGAACCGCAGGAGAGGAGTAGCTGCCGTAGGGGAAGCCGTTGTAGCCTGCGACTGTCGCATTCCTCTGTGGTACGGTTGGGGACGCCGTGTTTGCATATGCCGCTGGGTTATATGCCTGGAGAGGGGCGTAGGCGTTTGGTGCAGTAGGTGTTGGAGGTGCTGGCGGTGCAGGTGAGTAGGTCGGGCTCGCTGGAGAGGCATACCTCGCCGACGGGTGGGGATGATATGGCAGGGATGTCGACTGGGACCTAGCGAAGTGCTGCGGATTATAGGCCTGGTGGGTTGTTGATGCAGGCTGGGTGTACTGGTGCTGGTACCCTGCTATCGCAGAGCTGTTGGTCGGAGCATAGCTCTGCCTGCTCTGATGCGCATTGGAGCCGATGAACAGTTCGTCGTTACCCCTCCCGGGGCCGGCAGGATAGGAGTCTTGTAGTCTGGCAGAGGAGGGATCGTAGAAGGAGCCCTCGTCGCCATTACTGAAGCTTGGCCGTCTTGGTGGATAGTTCTGCTGGTCTGGAGATAGTGGTGCTTGGTTTGGCACGGCATATTGGGCCGGAGGAACATGGCCGTACCGGCGCGAGTCATCGCCTCGAAACGACATGTCGTCGGCACAACAAGTCCTAATCCCAAGAAAAGGTCGTGTCGGATCGTCCGTCGGGTTCGAGCGCGTCGCGGTACAGACGTGTATATCGGCGTCGACGCCGTTGGAATTGACGTCGCGAACTGGTAGACGATGTGGATGAAACGGTTAGGTCGTCCTAGCAGCAGCTCGGTCACCCGGGGCAGGGTTGGTGGGGAGGGCTGTGATCGGGCTGCCGCGTTTCGCCAAGCGGCCAAGGGAACGGGTAGCGGTGGTCAAAGCTCATCCGCCTAAAGAGATGATGAAGGTGAGTGTACCTCTACAACTAAATCAGGTCACATTCACGTATAGTCAGTCACCGAAATGCGGCGACGGACGGAGCTCCTGATTCCAGATAACTCGCATCGGCAAGCTGACTAGAAGAGTGAGTGACATGCGCGCAGGTGGTCTCCTCCTGTGCCGTACACAGATGTCGAATCCACGCTCGTATTCGAGTACGGATGCGATGCCAAGTACCAGGTACCAGGTTCCTTGAGGTAAGACTTGCAAGTAATGTCTCCCTCGGGAAGGTGTGAAGGGATTGATTAGGGACTCCCGTCGTTTATTTCATCTTTTGACAAGAGCCAGATACAAACGAGCAAATAGGTACGTAAGGTATGTACCTCGGAAGCAGCAGGAAGATGAGCAGAGTTGAAGCGGAGGCTCTATGGGATGGACAATCGGGCAAGTTTGTAGGACGACAAAACACAAGGCGCAAGGCTGGTGGCCAAGATATGCTACAGTTACACAGATTCAATGCCACCAAACTGGAAGTCAAGCAATTGTTTTCTACATGGAGTAGATACAGCAACCATAAGCTGCTGAGTGACCCCATAGTTACGGAGGAGATTAGCAGGCGGAGCGGGAGACAAGCCACACTTCAACTATGTTGACGGTCGGCAGGCTGAGGTTCGGAATCTTATGTCAGTACGCAGTTGGTGAAGGCTGTGGCGGCGGTGTCCTCTCATCTGGTGGCGCCGACTGGTGCGTCCTACACATGGACATGTCTCTGCGGCATGTGAACGGGCTTTGAGTCGACGATATCGACGGGAGCTGGACATTTGTCTCGTCCAAGTCTAGCACAACTGCAGCTAACAAAATCATGCAAATAGCCTAGTCCTAGAGCTTCGAGAACAAGTGTAAAGAACAGAGCTTTGTTTGTTTTTTTTCTTTTATCTCCAGGTTACTCAACCAGCGTGGCATTTCCACAAACTGTCACCGAACAGCGATGTCGGTCCAGTACAGTCAGTACAACGCGTTTCACGGCTGTGATACCAACAGACCGAGAAGAGGCGCTTAGGACCGCGCCGCCTCCTTGACAGAGATATGGATGGTATCGTTCACAGATGAACAAGCACCGGACACCAGAGCTCAAAAAAATAACAAACTAAAGTTATAAGGTAGGTCCCTTATATTCAACTCTCCATATCTCTTGCTAACCACAGAGCTTCGCTTCTTCGAGCCGGACCCGAGTCGGAGTTAAGACCGGCATCGAGATCGGCGTGCAACGTGTGCCTCTTTGCACTTCTGTAGGTTCTTTTGCCGGCGGCTTCTGCGACTGCGGACTGCGTGGGTGTTTGTCAGCCCATGAATATGACGGCATTTGGCTGCGGGGCATTGCGAAGATGGAGCTTCATTTGTGGTTGTTGCTTGTATCCCCACTTGAGGTGTTCTCCCCTCTTCTACTTCGTACCCCCGACGCTCCGTCGGTCTGCTTGCTTCAGACAAATCCGCTTCTTCTTATTCTCTCAAACCCGCTCTCTTGGAAAGTTTAAGCCTTGCTACACATCTATTCCAGCGAAATCACCAACAAACAATCCGTCAAAATGGTCAAAGCAGGTATGTAGCATCTTCTCCGAAAGACCCTGATTACCCCACTACTCCGAGGAGCTGTGTGTAATTCATTCGTCCTGGCTTGCGGGTATGGAGCCGAGGTCAGCCCCAGGGCGCTTGCATTGAGCACATTGGTGAGGCCTGGAGATCACCTTGATGGCCTCGCATGCCTGTCCCGCCCAGTGTACACGGCCAGGAGGAAGAGCCAGTACCAGTACCAGCGGGAGACCAAATTGGGGCCATACATGCATCTGAAGATGGATTGGAAGACTCGATGATCCGGGTCGATCCGGTCCAGGTCTTCTTGATCGAGTTGTATTGCCGTGTACTAGGAACTCTATCGCTAACCTATCTCGGCCACTTAGTTGCTGTCGTTCGGGGTGACTCCAACATCAAGGGCACCGTCGTCTTCGAGCAGGAGTCCGAGTCCTCCCCCACCACCATCACCTGGGACATCACCGGCCACGACCCCAGCGCCAAGCGTGGCATGCACATCCACACCTTCGGTGACAACACCAACGGTTGCACCTCGGCCGGTCCTCACTGTGAGCAAAGCCTTGCAACTGCCTCATCACAAATCTCGTGATAACTGACACTGGATGCTCCAGTCAACCCTCACGGAACGACGCACGGCGACCGCATTGCTGAGGTCCGCCATGTTGGCGATCTAGGCAACATCGAGACGGATGCCCAGGGCAACTCCAAGGCATCTGTCCAGGACAAGTTCGTCAAGCTCATCGGCCCCGAGAGCGTCATTGGCGTACGTATCATCAGCCCATGCACATTCCTCGAGCTTGCCCGGAGCTTTAGACTAACTCTACTCAGCGCACCGTTGTCGTCCATGCTGGCACCGATGATCTCGGCAAGGGAGGAAACGAGGAGTCTCTCAAGACTGGCAACGCTGGCCCCCGTCCTGCTTGCGGTGTCATTGGCATCGCCCAGTAGGCTTATGGCTGTTGGCATGCTGCTTCAAACACTGGATCTCGCCGTTGCTCGTGCTACAAGGACGACCTTCGCGCTTGCAGTTTGAACCCGGGCTGCACGCGCAATCCATGCAAACGTGGAGTTTGGGGCAATCGTTCGAGTAGATTGTGACTCGCTTGCACACTCGATCAAGAAGAGGTCTATAGTGTTCAGAGGCACGTTATCGTGTTTAGACAAGATTGTCGGAAAACAAAATACCAGCTGTTGCTTACTTGATTTCCCCATGGTTGTCCGATGACTCGATATTGACTTGAGACCTGTCTCGTCCGAGCTCTCCTCCCATTAATCATGAAACTGATCAACATCCCAAGATCTTTCCTTCCCAATCACTTATTCTGGTCGTTCAGATGAGGTAACAGCTGCCCACCCTTTTGCAATTCACTGGCCGGGTTAAGTCTGAGATCGCTACCCCGCCAGGGAAGGTACAGCTCCCGATTTAGACGGAGTATCTGTACCGATAAGGTACATGAGACAAGATCTCAATAGTGCTCCTTCTTTTCAAAAGTTTAATCTACAATCCCACTTCAAAGGGTCCTGGAAGTTGCATGGACTGGTTTATCTCGAGCCTTTTGTTCAGTCTTGGATCTGTTATTTACTCAAGTATCTTGCTATATCATTCCTCTTCTCAAGTTCAACAGTCCGGACGAGACCTGCGAGGTACCTGCCGTGTTAGCGCCTTGTTGGTCCCTCAATAGGAGCTCTCCCCACATTCTAGGGTCCGAATAATAGCCATAAATATCATGAGGACAGTGTTGATGTCTACAATGCTGGCTAGATTCAACTCTTTGATGCTCTAACACTTTGTAAAAGTCCTCGTCCGAAGTTCTAACTTCATTTTATCGTTTCCTATCACTTCTTTTGCTTAAGGTGTGTTGAACTCTCCTACTAATGCACTGCTCTTCTTCCCTTCACCTGCGGCTATGATGTAGCTGTCTGAAGCCACGTTGTGCTTCCGGACGACCTACGATTGTCTTTGGGATCTGGCTTGTTGCGATGCATTGCCTGTCTTCTTGTCGAACTGCCCGATCTTGCCGTGACGGCAGTCTTCAGAAACGTTCGGTGCAGGCTTGTGCACTCTTGAAGCGATTTATCAGAAGCTCCGCACTCGAGCCTCGCTGCCAACTTCGTCACCGCTCGTTCGCCCATTGAGCCATAGAGCCATAGAGCCATGGAGCCATGAGCCACGAAGCCACGACAGTTCTCTAGGCCTGCCATGAACTGTTGCCCTGGATCAATGCCGTTCTAACCTATTGCATCACTATACGCTCTGCTTCTGTGCCGCAGACTTGCTTATGGCCCTTAGCTAACATTCTGGTTTTCCACAGACCTCGTCCCTTCTCATCTGTTGCTCTGCTCGGACCTACCTACCTCGATCAACCCGGATCCCTACTCGAAAATGGCGAAGAACTTCATTGCCACCGTCAAGTCAGTGTTGAGCGGAGACACACTGGTGTTAACAAGCACCAACAACCCGGCTCTGGAAAAGACGTTCTCGCTGGCCTACGTCTCGGCCCCGCGCCTCAACAAGGAGGGCGACGATCCGTTTGCCTTCCAATCCCGCGAGTTTCTGCGAAACTTGACTGTAGGAAAACCTATAAAATGCTCCATCGCCTACACTGTGCCCGGGTCAGGACGAGAATACGGCTCTGCACAACTGCAAGATGGCACCGAGCTCCCCGACGCCGCCGTCAAGGCCGGCTGGCTCAGGGTGAGGGAGGATGCCGGCAAGAAGGAGGACTCGGAAGAGATCCTCGACAAGATCCAGAAGCTCCGTGACCTGGAGGCCGAGGCCAAGAAAGAGGCCAAGGGTCTCCACGCCGGTACGGGCGGCGTGATCGAAGTGCAAAACGATCTCGGCGGCCCCGACTTCCTCAGCGAGTGGAAGGGCAAGACCGTAGACGGCATAGTAGAGCGTGTATTCAGCGGCGACAGGCTGCTCGTGCGCGTACTGCTCTCGGAAAAGAAGCACCTCCACGTCATGACCCTAGTCGCCGGCATCCGGACGCCCTCGACCGAGAGGACGACCAACGGCCAGACACAGCCGGCGGAAGAGTACGGCAACGAGGCGCGCGCCTACGTCGAGTCCAGGCTCCTCCAACGCCTGGTAAAGGTCAAGATCGTCGGCGCCAGCCCCCAGGGCCAACTCGTCGCCACGATCCTCCATCCGCGGGGAAACATCGCCGAGTTTCTCCTCCAGGACGGCCTGGCCCGCTGCAACGACTTCCACTCCACGCTCCTTGGCAACGACATGGCCGCCCTCCGCGCCGCCGAGAAGAAGGCTCAAGCAGCAAAGCTCCGCCTGCACAAGCACCACGTCGCAAAGGCGACCGACGGCGGCAAAGACGTCGAGATGACGGTGGCCAAGATCTTCAGCGCCGACACCATCATCGTCAAGAACAAGGCCGGCGCCGAGAAGCGCATCAACTTCAGCTCCATCCGCGGGCCGCGCACCAACGAGAGCACCGAGGCACCCTTCCGCGACGAGGCCAAGGAGTTCCTGCGCAAGAAGCTCATCGGCAAGCACGTCAAGGTCACGGTCGACGGCAGCAAGCCGGCGCAGGACAACTTCGAGGCCCGCGACGTGGCCACGGTGACGCTGGCCGGCAAGAACGTGGGGCTGATGCTCGTGCAGGAAGGGTACGCCTCGGTCGTGCGGCACCGCAAGGACGACACGGACCGCGCGCCCAACTACGACGAGCTGCTGGCGGCGCAGGAGACGGCCAAGGAGGAGAAGAAGGGCTTCTGGTCCGGCAAGGCGCCCAAGACGCGGCAGCTCGTCGACGCGAGCGAGAGCGCGCAGAAGGCGCGGATCCAGCTGTCCACGCTCGCCAGGCAGCGCAAGATCCCCGGCGTCGTGGACTACGTCAAGTCCGGGTCGCGGTTTACGATCCTGGTGCCCCGCGAGGGGGTCAAGCTCACCCTGGTGCTGGCCGGCATCAAGGCGCCCCGCCAGGGCCAGCCGTTCAGCCAGGAGGGCATGGATCTGGCCAACAAGCGGTGCAACCAGCGCGACTGCGAGATCGACGTGCACGACATTGACAAGGTCGGCGGGTTCATCGGCGACCTGTACGTGAACCGGGAGAGCTTCGCCAAGGTCCTCGTGGAGGAGGGTCTGGCGGAGGTGCACGAGTACTCGGCCGAGAAGACGGGCAACGCGGCCGAGCTGCTGGCGGCGCAGAAGAAGGCCAAGGAAGGGCGCAAGGGCATGTGGGTCGACTGGGACCCGTCGCAGGACGAGGTCGCCGACGACGACTACGACCGGAACGGACACGCCGCCGTGGCGGACACGGCCGCCGATCTCGGCAACCTGAGCCTCGACAAGCGGCCGGAGGACTACCGCGACATCGTCATCACCAACATCGACCCCGTGACGGGCCGGCTCAAGATCCAGGAGATCGGCAAGGGCACGGCGGCGCTGGAGACGCTGATGACGGAGTTTCGCAAGTGGCACGCGGACGGCAAGAACAACGTGGCGGTCAAGGACGGCGTCAAGGCGGGCGAGTACGTCTCGGCCAAGTTTAGCGAGGACGGGCAGTGGTACCGAGCGCGCATCAGGTCCAATGACCGGGCGGCCAAGGTGGCCGAGGTGGTGTATATCGACTACGGCAACAGCGAGAAGCAAGCCTGGAGCAAGCTGCGGCCGCTGGACGACAAGTTCTCGGTGCAGCGGCTCAAGGCGCAGGCGGTCGACGCGGCGCTGTCGTTCGTGCAGCTCCCCACCACGGCGTCGGACTACCTCGCCGAGGCGATCGGGTTCATCTACGACGTCACGGACGGCAAGCAGCTGGTGGGGTCGTTCGACTACGTGGACGGCAAGGAGAACCTCAGCTGGATCACCATCTTCGACCCCAAGGCCGAGGGCGCGGACAAGGTGACGCAGAGCGTCAACCGGGAGGTGATCCGGAACGGGCACGGGATGGTGCCGCGGAAGCTGCGGCCGTGGGAGCGCACGAGGGCGTTCGAGGCCGTGCTCAAGAGCCTGAGGGAGGCGGAGGCGCGGGCGAAGGAGGAGAGGCTCGGGATGTGGGAGTACGGCGATCTGACCGAGGATTGAGCGGGACCTTGATCATGAGCATTTCACATACACTAGCTTAGGCCTTCTAAAAGTTCTAAAAGTTCTGGGAAGCGGAGCATGCATTGTCTGCCTCGGAGAAGGCGGAAAAGGAGAATAGAGAGCTGGTTAGAGCATGATGTATTCTCAGGTCTGACGGTGGTACATAAGGTCATTGGCAGCTACATATCGTGGCAATGAATCTCATCTCCCAACTTATGCGAGTCCTAATAGGTATTGACACCTGGCCAAGAGATGGCGAGCGAGCCGGTGCAATTCAAAACAGCCAGTTCGGCCGAGACAACATGACACCTCGTTCAGTTTCATATACCTGCTACGTCTATAAAGTATGCCTGACCCGCGGGATAGAGCAAGGGACACGTGGGGGATGTGCCAAGTTGCGCTCGGTGGTCTGAGTAAGTACCTGTTCAGGTGCCCATTGTCGAGGGAGTCGAGCCGGCGCCGATGACTGAGAGAAATCGATTATCACGCATTAGAAATGACTGACAATGAGAGGTCCTGGTATTGCCGTCCGGAGGACAGAGGTCCGAGCCGGACTACTGTAGACCGGGGAGATCTTGGCGCAGGATATTTGTTGAGCTTATTAGAGAGCAGCGGACGTGCAAAATTTCCCATCTCCGCGCTGGGTTAAACCAGACATTCTGGAAGGTACGATATATTTAGTATACTGTGCCTCTCTCTACCTTAGTCCACAGTAGTGAATTGTCTGGGGCGAAAAAGCTGCGAGGTATATTCCAGTAGTGCATCATGGACGGCGGATGTGATGGGCATTGGATAGTTCGTGTTGAAATGACCCGGAGATGTGCGGTTGCCCCCCGCTAGGGAATATTATGGGGTTTTGGGGACGGGGAGAGTGGAATTAGAATAACATCATGTCATCGCCCAGTGCCAAAATAATAACTTGTAAAGTGCTCCCTCCATCAACTATTCCTCCTCCAAGTCACCAAACCATCTACAAACCTTGCTACTACAACTTGAACTGTCGCTGATAGTCTCAACCCCGAATCAAACTTTACATACCTATACCCAAACCCCAAGTTTCCCCTAGATCATCCGCAATGGTCAACTCTCTCGATCAGCTCAAGGCCACTGGCACTGTAAGTGATTCTACCATGTACCCCGCCAAACCCCTCACTGCGAGACTCGGAGCTGCCGCCACTTGAAAGCAGAAGCCAAAGCCCTGATGGAACGAACAATTGCTGACCTCGTTGCTCTGTCGAAAAGGTTGTCGTCAGTGATTCTGGTGAGTCTATCATCTTATTTACTCCGTCTGCTGCTGAACAATGGCTAACCTCGTGGCACCCGTCTAGGTGACTTTGCCTGTCAGTAATACCCTCCAATCACCCCACCTGCGTCATTTGGAGCTCGACTTTCGCCGCCGACCATACCGATGACGATGGGATTGAGACTTCAGTAACAAGCAGCACAAATTGACTGAATACTGACGCGCATACCAGCCATCGCCAAGTACAAGCCCCAAGATGCCACCACCAACCCCTCTCTCATCCTTGCTGCGTCCAAGAAGCCCGACTACGCCGCTCTGATCGACAAGGCCGTCGCCTACGCCAAGCAGCACGGTGGCTCCAAGGACGAGCAGGTCGATGCTGCCCTCGACCGTCTCCTTGTCGAGTTCGGCAAGGAGATCCTCAAGATCGTGCCCGGCAAGGTCTCAACAGAGGTCGATGCCCGGTTCTCGTTCGACATCAAGGCCTCCGTGGACAAGGCTCTGCACATCATCGAGGTACGTCACACTTTTTCTACCTCACAGACAGCAGTCGCTAACACGACCCACAAAGCTCTACGAGAAGGAGGGCATCAGCAAGGACCGCGTCCTGATCAAGATCGCCTCGACGTGGGAGGGCATCAAGGCGGCCGAGATCCTGCAGCGCGACCACGGCATCAACTGCAACCTGACGCTCATGTTCTCCCTGGTGCAGGCCATCGCCGCCGCCGAGGCCGGCGTCTTCCTCATCTCCCCCTTCGTCGGCCGCATTCTCGACTGGTACAAGGCCGCCAACAAGAAGGAGTACTCCAAGGAGGAGGACCCCGGCGTCCAGTCCGTTAAGAGCATCTTCAACTACTACAAGAAGTTCGGCTACAAGACCATCGTCATGGGCGCCTCGTTCCGCAACATCGGCGAGATCACGGAGCTGGCCGGGTGCGATTACCTTACCATCTCGGTGAGTTACCCCTTTCCTTCCGCGGCTTCTGGCCTGGCAGACTAACATGTGCGACAACAAGCCCAACCTGCTCGAGGAGCTCATGAACCAGGAGGTTCCCGTGCCCAAGAAGCTGGACGCCAGCCAGGCCGCCTCGCTAGACATCGAGAAGAAGTCGTACATCAATGACGAGTCCTACTTCCGCTTCGACTTCAACGAGGACCAGATGGCCGTCGAGAAGCTGCGCGAGGGCATCTCCAAGTTTGCCGCCGATGCCGTCACGCTCAAGGACATCCTGGCCGCCAAGCTCTAAGGGAGCCTTGGGAAGGGGGGTCAGATGGCATTGGATTGATCAGAAATTGCAGAACAGCGACAGGTATGGCCTGTGTCGTAAACCTAAAATGATGATTCGGTTTCGGAAGGATAGTCAGCAAGTTATAATGAATTGATCCTCAAATAAATAGACAAAGTTGTTCACCAAGTCTCGAGACACAAATTCTACTAGAGTTGATGATTAACACGGAACGACATGTGCTTGAGTGACGAGATGTGATTCGCTCTCGACTTGTTGAATACTGCATGGACTTGTAGTAGTAGAACGTAACCCACAGCAGACCTTACCCGATCTGTGTCGACTCACAACTGCCGTGAACCGTCCAAGGGGGTCCATGCATCAGTGTGTGGGTGTGTGTCAGGTGTATGTCCCGGTCACGAAACGATCATCGCCGCCGCCACCAACACGCCGGAGCCTCTTTGTCTGAACGCATGTGAAGCCGAAGTGGATCAGCAACCCAGCTGTATAACACAGAGATAGACATTAGAAAAATACCGCCCATCTTTACCCGAACGCCTAGGTATAGAAGCCAGTATGCGCCTCCCTCCTAAGACGACCATACATTTAAATACATAACCCGACCATTACATCCTCCAAGCTCTTTTATCTACAGTTAAGATCGCGCACCCCCGTCCTTGGACGGGCAAGGTGGACTCGTCTCAGTTCTTAATATCAGCCGCCTTCTCGCACTCGACCTGCACGATGCGGTGCCTCACGCCCCCATCCTTCCCCATCTCCAGCACCAGGGCCGTGAGCTGCTTGCCGTAAACGCACCCCGAGTCCAGCCCAAAGGCATACCTCTCCACCTTCTTCTTCTTCTTATTCTTCTTCTTGCCCTCTGCATCCTCATGCGTCCACCCGTTCGGAGACGTCTCCTCCTCGACGCCCTGGACCCTCAGCCCGGCCTTGGCGTCGTGCCCGTACACGACCACGGTGCGGTCCCGCTCCTCCTCCACCTCGCTCATGTACCTGCTCCAGACCTCGCTCCACGGCTCCCCGTCCCGGCCGTCGACGGGGAACCACACGCGCCTGTCCATGCCCCTGTCCCAGCCAACTTCCTCCTCCAGCCGCCGCAGCTCCCCATCTACCTGCTCGCCCTTGATCTCGAGCTTGCCCACGACTTTCCTCCCCCGGCTCGTCCGCTCCATCCGCGCCTTGAGCTCCGCCTCGAGCTGCTCCCGCACCATGTTCCACCGCACCCCTTCCGCCGGGTACACCAGGCTGCGCATGTTCATCGCCGCCCGCAGGTCCTGCCTCTCCAGCGGCACCCCGGGGACGAGCCCCGCGTGCACGACGGCCACGGTGCCCGCGTTCCACGGCCGCGGCGAGCTCGCCGGGAGGGGACCCATCCGCAGGATCACGGGTAAGCCGGCGAGCCACTCGAGCTGGCGGTCGCTCAGCGTCGAGGCGACGGCCAGCTCCGCCTCCGTCCCCGGCGGGGGACCCTGGTCGTCGGCGGCGGGTGGTTTCGGCGCCGCCGCCGCGCCGGCACTGCTACTGCCGCTCGGGGTGCCCAGGATGGAAGCCAGCCACGCGCCGGGACCGCCGCCGGACGAGGACTTGGCCTCTCCCTTTTGGCGGTGGTGATGCGCGAGGAGCACGCGGTCCTCGTGGTTCCCCCGCACGGCGCTGGCGCCCAGCTCCATGGCCAGCGCCACCACGCCCGCGCTGTCGGGTCCCTTGGCGATCATGTCGCCGGCCAGGACGAGGTGGTCGCGGCCGCCCTTCGCGTCGAAGCCCAGCTTCTCGAGCAGGGACCGCAGGGCCGACAGCTGGCCGTGCACGTCGCCGACGACGACGAGGCGGTTGCGCGGGTGGGACGGCGAGGGGAGGAAGCGGTGCGGCAGGTCGGCGATGGCGGTGCGCACGTCGCCCAGCGCCGGGCGCGAGGCGGTGCCGCCGTAGGTCATGGGGATCTCGGACACGAGCTTCTGGGCTGCCTGGTCCGAGGGCTCGAGCGGGGAAGGGTCTTCCTTGAAGAGGTCTTCGGCCTTGACCTCGGCTTCCGGCGTTGGGGACGGTTCAGCGGGTTGCTGAGGCGGGTCTGCAGCCGGTTGGTCGTCGGCGACCGGTAGGGGGTCGGCTGGTGCGGCGACTTCGTCCATCGGCCTGCTGATGGTGGTGGCTGCGTCGCCGTGTTCGGCGGGGGTCATGATCCTGGTGAGGAGCTCGTCGTGCCGGGATAGGGTGAGGTAGGCTATCAGGGCGAGGGCGAGGGCGGCGAGGATGTAGTGGCGCCGGCGGCGTAACCGCAGCATAACGGCTGCTATCATCTACGAGTGTCCGGGTTCCCGGTAATAATAACTCTGCCGGTAGAAGCGGTAGGTGGTAATGGTGGTGGCAATATGCTACGTAATATGGGCCATATGCAGTGTTCCCGGTTGCAGCCCTCACGTTATCCTGATCTCGTCAAGCCCGTGAATGTCGTATGTATAGGGTCCCTCGCGTGTTCTCGGGAAAGTGTTGCTCAATCGTCGAGAAGCAAAGAAAGACGGAAGGGAAATGAAGACATACAGATTACGGGGGACGAGATCGGAGAGTCAACGAAGAAAAGGGTGAAAGTTAAAACTAAGGCTAGAGGTAGCTTACATCCGACCGCAGTATCCGTAATAAAAATAAGACCCTGCCTATTTTTACATGCTCTCTTACCTCTGCTCGCGTGCCTCGCTGTCTATCTTGGTCTGACCAGGATTTGCACATGAACAAATCTTCCATGTCCGCTTCGCCAAGTCTCTCTTCTTCTCCCTCTCCCCCAACCCCACTACGCGAGGGGGCTGCTGGCCGGGGCTCTGCAGTGGTACTACCGGGTTGAGGTGGGGAGGGAAGCTGATAGTGGGGCTCATTCTGGGCTGGTCACCTATGAGGATTCAATGCTGGCAAGGCTGATAAGGTTGGCAGCTGCAACCGGAAGGTGGGCGCGTGCGTGCCTCTGCAGACTACTGTGGTACAGGCCGACAGGCCTGTAACTGCTGTGGTACTACTAAGTAATTGCAGATGTGGTGGAAGGACTTCCCCCTCATGAAAGCCTCAAACCCCCCCAAATTTCCGGGTTCTCATGGTGTGGCAGCACCGTTCATCAGCCCAAATCTCCAGCTGCTCCTTTTCGGTCAAGTTCTCCTTCGAGTTGCAGCGCGGGGGGGCAACTGTGGCGTCCTTAGACTGCCTCGAGGTTACTGTTAAGATATGTCAATGGCGCTTATTATCTTATCTCGACTTCATCTCACCCTGTCACTCCAAAGATATCTGTAGAGTGTAAACGTTGACGCGAGTCACGCGACCTTTTCCTGGTTTCCTCTCCTTTCCGCAAACCTCCTGATGGAAAGAGTCCAACGTCGAGACTTGTGGTGCGCAAAGCCGGAAGTTCGGCATCTTGGGAGGTTCCCTGCTGTCTTGGCACTGCTCGTCTACCGGCCCGCTTCAAGCTTGTGGTTGCGCAGCAGTCAGCTCAAGCTGCCAAGCTTCCTTCCCAGGTCGTGCAGACAAGCGGGCATCCTCGTTGATGGTAGCCCGAGGCCAGTAATAGTGCGTTATGAGGAAGTATCCTAAGTAAGTTACTATCCAACCTTACCTAAGGTAAGGTAGGTTACCTCTCAGTGTGCATGACGCGGTACCTTACGCTAAAAGGTACGTCGAAAGTTATGTCGTTTTGGACTACGCAGCAATATCGGGGTACCTGAGGTGAGTGTAAGGATAAGATAGTGAAGCACCGGAACACCATGGACCCTGAAGGCTGCCATTGACAATGCCCAAACCGTAACGCCCCCAATGCATCGAACAAGCGCGCGATATACGCCTAATTGTACAAGTCTACCCAACACCTCGCTCAGGGTCGACACTCATCACGGCTTCCTGTTCAGCGCCGCCAGCTCGGCCTGATATCTCTGGTTCTCCGCCTCCCTCCAGTCCGTCGGTGCCTTCTCGTTGCCGTCCGTCGAGTGGCTCGTCCCCGAGAAGGCGCTCTTGCCGGCATACAGCTGGTATCCGTCGCCCGCATCCGTGCTCTCGAGCTGCTTCACCGTGACGGGTTGGTTGCCGCGGAACCGCTTGCGCATGTCGACCATGCCTCGCCTACAGTCGCCGAACCCCTTCTTCAGCTGCTGGCACCGTGTCGGGAGCTGTTCGGCGAGCGGGCTGCGGAGGCACTCGGCTGCCGTGTGCCGCTGCACCATAACGCATTCGGATTCTTGGAGGCATTGCGCCAGGGCTGCTCCTGGGTTGGCAAGAGATGGGTCAGCTTCGGGACTGTGTGGACGTTAAAGAGGTTTGCGCCGAGGACATACTTATTTCTTTGCATGAGGACGGCATCGTGGCGGGTGTGATGTGACGCGGTACTGACTGTCGAGAGAGCAGGATTCGCGATCACCTCATTGGCGATGAACAGGGCGTGGAAATCTCAAAGTTCGATACGCACAGGCCACTTATGTTTCGCCAAGGCAACGTCCAGGTTGAGGATACCTGATCCACTTCGCCCGAATCAGATCATCGACGGGAGGTTCTCAATGCACACCTTAGACCATCCAAGCAGTTTGTCCTCCGCGTTAAACATACGTAATGTAAGATAAAAGGAAATATGTAGAATAAGGCTGTGCAATGCACTGCGACCTGACTCATCGCACGAGCAAGTCCTTAACTCGAGAGGCAGCAACTGGCGCACGTCGGATCGCACGACAAGGTCTCGAGATATCCAATTCCCGGCCCGGCGGACTGGACTCCTTTTCAATCCAGGGTCTTCCTCCGTGTCGTACAGAGCATGAACATCCGTGGTATCTCGGAGTCCTGTTACATATAATGGTACCAAACGTACTGTGGTACTGTGTATATCTCACTCACTTCGTCAAAACCAATTTAAGCCAGAACGGGAACTCCGAAATCGGGTCGGGTGCTAGTGGATGTGGCGGCTCATGCATGAGAGGTACCTGTACCTAGTAAACGGCCACAGCCAGCTTCTGATAGGCCAATGGCTAAGCTATCGTTGTACAGATACTGCGTCTTGAGCGCCCGGCTTCTAGAATCATCATTGTTTTGATGACAACGACGTCCTCAAATTGCTTTGGATATGGATACTGTACATTGATAATACGTAAAGGTAGACCTACTATGCAGTACACGTCTGATCGCCGCGTGACGGCGCCATCCGGACGTGAACTTGAACCCTGCGGAATCCACAAGGCACGTTCCGTGCCAGCTGCTTCTCAGGTGGTGGTGGCACTGGCGGGAATGGGACGAGGATGAGATTCGCATGTGACGGTGGTGACATCAACCCCCGGAGTCAACTTCCGCACCTTCAATTCAACCATGGCGGTAACATTCGGATCAAAGTGACAATTCGCGCCATGGAGCTACGAGAACACGTCGATCTAAAATTGATATGCGTCCTTGAATGAGTCCTTCTTCCATCACATACGGTATATACAGCAGTGCGACGCCGGCGACGGCCGAATTGAATCCGCCATAATGCCGGTCCCATTTCTTGGGCGATTGGACGTGTATGTCCCTCACTGCTCCCTATCCTACGGTACCTTGGACTTGGGACGAAATCTGTGGGCAATGCTGACGTAGTCCTTGGATCACAGCTCCGAGTACATCGCCTTGGTCACCTCCTTCATCCTCGTTGGCTTCGAGGCCCTCATTCGGATCCTGACTCTCGCCTTGCGTACGGTACCACCTTACACCACCTAACGAGGCAGTTGCAGACGAGCAATGGTCACTGACACTTGGACAGCCACGTCGCTTCTTGCACTCTTCTATAGAGTCTCTAGACGCCTGTTCATCAGATTCACATCGCCAGCGCAGAAACGAGCGGTACAGAGGAGACAACGTACGTCTTTTACGTCCTCGACTTAACCCATGGCACGACGCGACTCTGGTGCTGACGTTGATAACAAGCCATATCTGACTCCGTACGCGATGCATCTGACTTTGTTGACCTCTGCGCGCTGTTTGGGTACTATGCCGAGGAACATGTAGTGCAAACCAAGGACGGCTATCTCCTCGGGTTGCACCGGCTTGCGTGGAAGAAGGGCGAGGAGGATGTCAAGGTCAACGGCGGCCCACAAACTTTGAAGAAGAGGGTTGTATACCTCCACCACGGCCTCCTGATGAACAGCGAGGTATGGGTGTGCCTCACTGACGCTCAGAGAGCGCTGCCCTTTGTCCTTGTCGAAAAGGGCTTCGATGTCTGGGTAAGCGTTGCACAACCTCGTGGACGGCGATTCCTGCTGCCAGATGCTAACCACCCCCCACTGCTAGTTGGGTAACAACCGGGGAAACAAGTATTCGAAGAAATCGGTGCACCACCCGCCCACCACGCTGGAGTTTTGGAACTTCTCCATTGACGAGTTCGCCTTCCACGACATCCCGGACAGCATCGCCTACATCCTGGAGACGACCAGCCAGAAGTCGCTCTCTTACATCGGCTTCTCCCAAGGCACGGCACAGGCATTCGGCAGTCTAGCCATCCACCCGAAGCTCAACCACCAGGTCAACGTCTTCATCGCCCTTGCCCCCGCCATGTCTCCGGCCGGGCTGCACAACGGCATCGTGGACGCCCTCATCAAGGCCTCGCCGCAGGTCCTGTTCCTCCTCTTCGGGCGCCGCTCCATCCTCAGCTCGGCCACTCTGTGGCAGGAGATCATCTACCCGCCCCTATTCACCAAGGTGATCGACATGTCTCTCGCTTTCCTCTTCAACTGGCGCACCAAGAACATCAGCATCTCCCAGAAGCTGGCCGCCTACCCGCATCTGTACTCCTTCACCAGCACGAAATCCGTCGTGCACTGGTTCCAGATCATCCGGAACAAGGCCTTCCAGATGTACGACGACGACGTGCACCCGCCCCTGTCGCTGTCGACCAGCAGCAAGTACACCAAGGTGGCGCGGTACCCGACGCGCAACATCAAGACGCCCATCGTGCTGGTGTACGGCGGCAGCGACTCCCTGGTGGACATCAAGGTCATGCTGCGCGAGCTGCCGAAGCAGACCATCGCGACGGGCATCCCGCACTACGAGCACCTCGACTTCCTCTGGGCGCGCGACGTGGACGCGCTCGTCTTCCCGCACGTGTTCGACGCGCTCGACAGCTTCACCGACGCGCAGCACACCAAGGAGGAGTACGAGCGGTACCACGCCGCGCGGCACACGAGCATGAGCACGCACGCCAGCTTCGACGTCTACGACAAGGTAGCCCTCCGCCAGAGCAGCAACATCAGCAGCGACGTGGCGGACAGCAGCGACGTCACGACGGGTAGGAGCGCCGCCGATGACGGACTGGAGGACACGGAGGCGGAGGGGAGGGGGTCAGCGGCGGCAAGTCTACTCCCTGCGAACGGCGTCCAGCCCGTGCGGAGCCAGAACATCAGCGCGCCGCGCCTGCGATCGTCGCCTCAACACCCGCAGAGCCTCATCCCCACCCCGTCTTCCCTCCCGACGCGGCTGTCCCGCACCCACGGCAGGAGCGGTAGCGTGGACGAGGGCTCCGGCGGGTCGGACCATCAGTCGTCGCCGGACCGCCCCACCGCCGCCGCTGTCGCTGCGCAGGCCGGTTCTTCGGACGGCCGCCGCACGCCGGAGACTCCGACGAGGCGGCGGAGGCTAGGCGGGAGTGGCAGCGTGAGCGGACACAGCCCCAGCCTTAGCTTGGGCTCCGTGCAGTCGATGCGGGACGGCAAGGGCATATCGCTGGGCACCAGCCGGCCTGTGGGCGGGGTCGAGAGGGTCACGACCCAGCGGGGAGGGGGAGGAGAGGGGAAATAGGAGGGTAGTTTCGAGTCGAGATAGCTATTTGGATTCTCTCGTCTCTTGGCCCAGGCGAAGTAGGTTGTTTTTTTCCCCCGAAATATAGACCGTTGAATTTTTAGACAGAGTGAGCTACCTAACACTGGTGTTATCAGCCTCCGCTGAAATGGTTCCCTGCGCTACGACGCCTATCTTCCGACCTCGAGAGTGTTCCTTGGTTAGGTAGGTTTCTACGGGCAGACGCTCACTGTGCGACTGCTTTGGTGATGGAGAGCCAGGTGGGACATCGCGGGCATGCTTATCCCTGAAATAAAGCCGATCACGTCGTCTAGGATGATTCGGAGATCGGTCTAGAATGCCTGGCATGGTTCTCCGGGGAGCAGGTTCGCGGGGCACAGGCGCCTTTCTCGCACGCGAAAAGCCTGCTCCCGCACACCCAAAGAACTACAGAAAGGAGTCCTCTCTACACAGTAGCGCCATGGGAACGGATGGTCCACTGGATTTTAGACCCGGACGCGCTTTTCCAACGGGTACAGTCAATGGTTCCCGTATAAGTACTGAGAGGGGTGAGACGTAGCCCGCGGCGGAGCCCGGTGGTCAACGATGGCCGTTCAGAGTGCCTTCGCAGGGAGGGATACCCCCATGGCGCTCGCTTCACACGAGACTTGGACAAAGTAATGTACATCCCCGTAAGCATGCGAGGTCGGGGCGAGGCATTGGATGGCAATGTCCAGGATACGGTGCTAGGACTCTCGCTGCTGCTGCCGGTGGTGGTGGCTTAGCTGGAGACGTAGGCGACGATTCTCAGTCGGATCAGAGAGTATGGCGACTTGGTTGTGACTTGGCACGTCTATATCACACGAACCACAAAGTTATATCATACCACCAAATAGGTAGTTGTCCATCCGTGTGCTGTTGTTAATTTTTCATATTCTTAAAACAAAAGTTCTGACTTCAAGTAAGAAAGCACCATTGCAATTGACGACGCGGCCATCGGAGCACAGGACCACCGACACTCCGGCGGATGGAGTGGAGCCTCCAGCGGGAACGGGCAAAACTGAAGCTATCCTAATAACTGCCTAATGACGCTTGGGCCCATGTTCCAAGATACGAAGGAAGGTAGGATCCCGTCTGCAAGCGGCTCCGCCAGGACCATCGATGTGACGATGATGCACCATCATCCATGGCAGAGTTATCCCTAGCAGGCGTGCTATCTCACGCATCCTCACATTTAGAACAGCGGAAAAGGATTTCGCGGCTGAGGTCTTCGTAAGCTGCCAGTGGCCTCCGACCATTCGAGATAAAGGCTCCAGGCACGTTTGTCGTCACGCAACGCCGTGCCAAGCCGAGAAAAAAACCACATTCTTGGGAAGCTGTGCCGCTGGCTGATCTAGACCATTTCGCCGACGGCACCCAATGAGAATCGAGGGATACGCACCCGCTTGCGCGTCGTCGCTGTTGCGCACTGCACACTGCAATAAGCTTACCGGCCAAGGCGGAGTGATGATTCACCGACGACACGTCCGCCTGCTCGAGTTGCGGGCTTGTGGCAGCACTATCGTTGGTTCGGCGTAGCAGAAGGAGATCGGTCGAGGGCAGTCAGGCTCTTGTCCCGACTTCTGTTTTGAACCTCAGCGGCATTACCAGCGCCGCCAGGAAGGATTGCCGGTGCTGACACAAACCCCCGCGAGGTGTCATGGACTGGCCGAATATATTGACTGCGTTACCAAGCAAGGCAGCAACCGGAGCGAGTGCTTTGATAATACAATATACCGCCGAGAACCAGATCGGGCGTCGGGAACGGAGCTGGCGCGTCTTTAGCTCAGCCCTGCTGCAGTCCCCTAGCACGGACACAGAGAACCTGCCGGAGGATGGGGCCAATTATTCGCGCCATGGTGCCGGATCGGGAAATAAGTTTGTTCAGTAGCATCCCAGGCCATCTCGTGCGCCCAGCCCGTCAGCCTGTCATGACAGGCCATTTAAGGTTCTGTGAGAGGAGGAGCCACGACGGTCAGGATACCGACGACGCAGAGGAAGCAGAGCCACAACAAGCGTTATTGGCTGGCTCTTCTTATGTGAATCTGCGAGTGAGGCTTGGCCGTACGTTGTCAACGGTCATGACGACGTGGAAACGAGCCTCTCTTCCTTAGTCTGCTCCACTCCCTCCTTCTCGAGACTAGTACCGTAGTCTCTGCGCCGCGGGCTCCGGCCATCCTAGGGCTCTCCTACTAACTCCGCTGCGTGCCAGATCTGACAATTCTTTGGTTTGGCACTCTTCCATTCTTATTCTCACCTGCTTCATACCGTGCGTATGTATATACATGCTGACACCCAGTGAGGACTCGTAGCCTTCCTTGTTTACTTCCTTCTTTTCCCTTCACACTGCGCTCGTTGAGAGATATATGATACAAGATACCCACTTCATCTTTCCCTTCTGTCAGTCGAGAAATTGTCTCCCTAAACAGGGTCAAGAGTCTCAAGACTTCTCACACGACTTCTTCACACTCCGGGCTTCATTCGTTCCTATCGTGTCCGGCCCGAGACCCAACATACAGCGTCCGAGGACATACACACCGTAGCCACCATGTCTCTCGAGATAAACGGGCAGAACGTCACCTGGGCCCAGATCACAGACTTCTGCACCCAGAACCCCAAGGATGACGGCTGCGGCCTCGTGTGCGAGGCCTACCCGGACACGCCCTTCTGCTTGGCGGTCCCAATCCCCAGCTACTACAACTACCGCGTCAGCCTGCCCGCCAACGCCGTCTTCCTCGCGCTCTTCAGCCTCTCCTGGCTCGGCTTCGCCGGCGTCTACGGCTTCACCCGCAAGGGGCTCGGCTTCACCGTCGCCATGCTGCTGGGCGTGGCCTGCGAGATCATCGGCTACGTAGGCCGCGTCCTGAGCTGGCAGAACCAGTGGCAGGAGAACGGCTTCCTGATCCAGATCGTCTGCCTGACCATCGGCCCGGCCTTCCTGGCCGCCGGCGTCTACCTGTGCCTCCGGAGGATAGTCTACGCCTTTGGGCCTGAGAACTCGCGCATCCCGCCCGAGTACTACACTCGCATTGTACGCTTCATATATATATATATATATGTCTCCATCCCCTTAAACATGAAGATAAAACAGCGTGGCTAACAAAGAGGAACCAAAAAAAGTTCATCCCTTGCGACGTGATCTCCCTCGTGCTGCAGGCCGCGGGCGGTGGCATCGCCTCGGTGGCGTCGCACGACAACAAGCCGGTCGAGACGGGCGACAACATCATGATCGCGGGGCTCTCCTTCCAGGTCCTGACGCTGCTGGTCTTCATCGTCTGCTGCGTCGACTTCGCCCTGCGCGCGCGGGGCCGGTACGCGCGGCTCGGCGGCGTCGCGGCCTTCGACCAGGACGCCGCGGCGCGCCGGCTGCGCGGCAGCGTGCTGTTCCGCGGCTGCCTGGTCGCTCTGGGCCTCGCCACCGTGGGGATCTTCTGGCGCAGCGTGTACCGCGTCGCCGAGCTCAGCAGGGGGTGGGACGGCCCACTCATGAAGCGCCAGGACCTGTTCATCGGGTTCGAGGGCGTCATGATCGCCGTCGCCTGCCTCGTGCTCAACGTCTTTCACCCGACGCTGTGCTTCGGCGAGCTGATGGACGGCGCGGGCGGGATCGGGAGCAAGAAGAAGGAGAGGAAGGCACGCATGAGGGCCGCGGAGGGGGTGATCGAGGCGCCCGAGGGCAAGAGCGAGCCTGTCAGCGATGTCGAAAGGCAGAGTCTGTAGGGATCGGGAGCTGCAGCTTGTGGGTTGGGGTTTGAGGGAGAGATAGACAGGGTTATCTTCTTGGTCAAGGTACATACAGGTCTCTTTGGGCATTGTCACGAAGCGGATAGAGGCGGGGTTTCATGTCTGGGCTTATGACGGCGGTTTTGGGATTGCTTTCCTTGTCTTCAATCTTATCTTGTCGTAACCTGAGCCACGAGCTGATCTATCTCAGACTTCATGATACCTATTTGTGCTGCGGCAGGTATTGCCTTGGCGGCAACTTTACTGTATTCTTTATCGCCGGTGTCTACGCTCATGTTCTTGCTAGTCTGTGGTATTCTCTGGCACCTCCAGGGACATTGTCGAGTCGGGCTCCGCGGGTGGTCATTCGGCACCCGGCCGGGAACCGGACATGGACTTGGCACTCCGAAGCATTTTCAAGACGTTTCTTCCGCGGCCCTCATTCGCCATCCATACGAGATATGTGACTCTTCCCATTCCATATGACAACAGGAAACTTGGTAAGACTTTCAAAGTGTTGAGTCGAGTCAGTACGCTAGTAAAGTGCCGGACCCCGAGAACATGTATATGTCACGTCCACGGCGCGAAAGGCTACTGAGGTGCACCGAGTCCTGGCCAGAATCCCCGCTAGTCCCCCCGGTGCCGGCCCGGAGCGTCATGCTGTATAACTAGGTGCTGGCCCCCCTACACATGATGCCAAGGTCACGTACAGTCATAGATACCTTATCTGAGAACTCGAGATCCCGTCCGCTCTCGGAACTAAAGATAAGCAGATGATCATCACACTTTAGTAGGTAGCATATGGGAGCTGGGGTTTTGGCCAAATCAAAAGCCGCATATAACCACCCCGCCCACAACCCCGCATACTGGAAAAAAAAACCTTGAAGGTGCTGTGACACATTCAGCTGTGACACATTCAACAATTGGGAAACCTCACCGTCGCCAAAATAGCTTGACTTTGCTCTCTTCCACCATATCACTTCCACCATACGGCCAACGACAACGATCTTCACCATGTCTGCCGAAAAACGTGTCTGCCTGTAAGACGATTCAACAATTGAGTCTAGACTGAGCTAACAACCTGTGTACAGCGCCTACTCTGGCGGTATGCTTTCCATCCGATGACCGGCCAGCGAACACCGACGGCCCCAATGGCGACCCAATTGCTGACGTCGCACAGGTCTCGACACTTCGACGATCCTCAAATGGCTAATTCTTGAGGTATGAAGCCAATTGCATGGCGTCAGTCCCGGAGATGGAGACTGGCGCCGAGATGGAGCGCCCTGGCTCGCTGGGTTATGGAAATTATGCTAATGTAATCTTTTCTACAGGGCTACACCGTCGTCGTGAGTACCTTCGCGTCTAGCTCCAATCGAGTTCCAACGCTTACCCAGATCGCTTCCAGGCCTTCCTTGCCGATGTTGGTCAACAAGAGGACTTCGCCGAGGTCGAGAAGAAGGCTCTCGCTCTCGGTGCTGAGCGCATGATCATCCAAAACCTGCAGCAGGAGTTTGTCGATGAGCTCATCTGGCCTGCCATCCAATGTACGTCTTGATTCCGCTTGTACCAGCACGTACTTGTGCATTTGTGCATTGGCGGTATACGAAGGCTGACACAAATGAACCAGGCAATGCGATTTACGAGGACCGGTGAGTTCGATCACGCCTACTTCCCAGCCTCCCGTCCCCGTTGATTTCGAGCGATCAAGAAACTGCGTGGCGTTTGCGATTGCCTCTTTCTAGCTTCCCAGCTAACGGCCCTGTCAGGTATCTCCTCGGAACGAGTCTGGCTCGTCCCGTTATTGCTCGCGCTCAAGTCCAGACTGCGCACAAATACAACTGCAAGATTCTCAGCCACGGCTGCACTGGCAAGGGCAATGACCAAGTGCGGTTCGAACTTGCCTGGAAGGCGTGCGACCCTAGCCTCTCCGTTATCGCCCCGTGGAGGATTCCCAAATTCTTCAACCGTTTCCAGGGCCGACAGGATCTCCTGAAGTTTGCCGCGGAGAACGGCATCCCTGTCTCATCCACTCCCAAGGCACCGTGGTCTCAGGACGACAACCTGGCTCACTGCAGCTACGAGAGTGGTATCCTCGAGAAGCCGGACGTTCCTGCACCCAAGAATGTCTGGACTCGGACTGTTGATCCGCTCGACGCCCCCGACGTTCCCACCAAATTCTCCGTCACCTTCCGGGAGGGAGTACCTGTCAAACTCCAGGTTGAGGGTGGTGAGACAGTCACCGGCTCGCTTGAGCTCTTCAAAGCCCTGAACGACATCGCTGGCCGTAACGGCGTTGGAAGGATAGACATTGTCGAGTCGCGCTTCATTGGCCTCAAGAGCCGTGGTGCGTACGACTCGCCTGCGTTGACTGTGCTCAGGCTTGCACATATCGACATTGAGGGCATGACGGTCGACTCCAAGGTCAGGCAAATAATGTCTTGGATCGGCAACCAGTGGTCGCAGTGCCTCTACAATGGTATGTTCTTTCCCCTCTTCTGCTCCGAAGTTAATCGAACTAACATAGCTAGGCATGTACTTCTCCCCTGAACGTGAACTGCTCGAGAACTCCATCGTGTTTAGCCAGAAGCACGTTCACGGTACAGTGGACATGATGGTCTACAAGGGAGCAGCTCACGTCCTTGCCAGGTCCGCGCCCGAGAGCAACCTCTACAGTGAGGAACAGGCCAGCATGGATACCCTTGAAGGCTTCAGCCCGGAGGATGCCAGTGGATTCATTGCTATTCAGGCTATTCGGTTGGAGAAGTACGGTGCTGCTAAGATCAAGTATGGCGAGCCCTTGACTCGGGACTCGTAGAGAGTTCTGGTTCGGAAGACGAACCTGAACGCAGGTCTGCCACCTTATCTTATCTAGATTGTCAGAGGCCCCACGTTCATAGGTAATTCCACTCGAGATGATCTGCTACAGTCTTAACTCGTAGAAGAAAGGAACTCTAATTCACTGTATTTCCGAAGGCGTCGTGATGAACTGGAAAAGCTTGAGAGCTGAATCCTGCCTATGAACACCACAAGAAGACCGGCGTGGTAACACTCTCGAAGAGAGAGATATAGTTGGTGAAGACGCACAGGGTGACGCGCTGGATGACTACTGGCATGGTGCTCCGGGCGATGCTATGGTCGAGGCAAGTGATGGTATGGCAGCCAGTACCCTGGAGTTGAATCCTGGGAGGCGCTGCCTCAGCTTCCGCCGCTTTGGAACCTCCTCCGTCGGGGAGGTCTCCGAAGGGTAGGGCTGGCCGGCGGGTGATTTTCGCTTCCGCGATGAAGACGGCTTCTCTGGGTCTCTAGGAGGAGACGCTAACGCAGAAGACCGAAGCCGCTGCGACCTGACCTCTTGGCGGTCGCTATCGGCCGACGAACTATCCTGTCCTAGCCCACCCTCACTGATGCCTCATTGCACTGTCGCTGCGGGTGCGTTCACCGCCAGCAGAGATGGTGGCAGCCAAGGCAGCTTGCGTTTGCGGGTATAGGCACGGCTTCTCCTCTGTCATATCTCGCTGCTCTGTCCCTGGTAACTGAGGTCAAGGTCCTCGTTTGGTCTCCTTCCCGTGTCCTTTGTATGCAATCACTCCTAAGGCGACCGGCGGGGAAGAGCATCGCACCACTTCCGGAACTTCCATGCCTCAATCATGTCATTCGACTGGCAAGGCGCCCGCCAAAGAGGAGAAGTCTCCAGCAACGAATTAGCAATGATACTCTTCTGCGACATATAGAAGGCGGTCCTGTAGTCGTTCGCCTTGCTCGTCTCCTCCAGCTTCGAGATGTAAGCAGCGTGCTGTTCGATCTCGTCTTCCATTAGGAAGCGCTCGGAGACCGAGACCGAGCCCATGAGCCTGGCCAAGAGGACCTCGAAGAGGAGCGCGTTGGCCAGGGCGTCGAGCCTCTTGAACTTGTCGCTCACCGAGACGGACGACGACGGTAGCTCGACGATGAGTTGTGTGTCGAACCGGTTCCTGAACGAACGAATCTCTGTGCGGAATTGTCGCATCTCTCGCCGTACTCCTTCGATATCATCTGCGGATGGGTTGTCGCTGCATACGACGTCGCCGACGCGCTTGCATGCTCCGGGCATCCGCATTATTAAAGCTCCCATCTCGATTGCAAATGGGCTCCTATCAGAGAACAGGTCCGTTTCGAGTTTGCAGGAATAGATAGCCTTCTGCCAGTCCGGCTCTTCCAGGAAGGATACTTGGTTTTGAAGGAAGGTCTCGGTCGTCTGCAGGAGTCAGTGACGGGTCAACAATCAAGCAACAAGCCTGGTTTCAAGGGGGGAAATTCCCAAATTAAAAACATACTATGGAGGGGGCGAACGTTATAAGGAGAGCCTTCTCATAGTCTGTCTTGAAGTCATGTGGCCCCTTGAGCTGCATCATCCGCATGCATCCAGCAAGATGTTGTGACCATGTCTGTGCATGACATGCAGCGGGATACAGAACCTACAAGGGTGATATCAGTATCCCAAAACATAAGAGAGTTATGAATCGGTAGACATGGGAAGGTGACTGACAGCAAAGAGTTGCAGGATATGGGTGGCACATAGCGCGTCGGGATCCGCCCACCCATGCGGATCGTTTATCGCCTTTTGTAGGCTCTGCAGGCACTTGCCATATTGTGCAAGTATCACCCTGCTGGAAGTCCGAGGCGAGGGGGCAAGGATATGCTGGGTAGCCATGATGAGACATCGGATGGCATCATCCAGACATGCAGAATGTCCATATCGAGAGTACAGGTGCTCAAAGTAGGACCACTGACGGCAGGATAGCAGGTCCTTCAGCTTGTCCGGCTGCGAAGAGAAGACTGCGCTGGCCACGGGCCCGAGATGGATCGCCGTCAGAGCTGAGAGATCCACAGGTTGGACGCTGTAGTCCTTCATGAAGAGTTCGAGGCCAGAAAAGAATATTGAAGACCCGCGTTGGGCGAGGGCCGCCGCCACGGTTTCGTCGGTAGCCCGTCGTGCGTTTTCCTTATTGGGATACTGGTTGTCGTCCCCTCCGCTGGACCTCAATTGCTTCCTGTGGACCTCAACACGCTTATCACGGTTTGGGATTGGTACGGCTGTCGGAGTCAGGTCTGAGTCTGTCTTGGTATACGAGGCGGCATGTTGTCGGAGGTTATGTTGACCATACCGGCCAGTCTGTCGGCGCGCAGCAGCCACAGCTTTCATTGCCTGGCGTCTAATCTTTTTCTGCGTGTCCTTCGAGAAGGCCTTGTCCCCATCTTGGACCACGAACTCGAAGCTGTTCGACCCCATTCTTAAGACAGAGGAATCTCGCACACGGTTTGTATACACACAACTTAAACAGGTTACTTGAGGCCGACGTCGTTCACAGCAGCAGTTGGCAACCAAAACTTTGTGATTCTTTTACAGAAATTGGCGGTCATAATATTTAGAACGAGAGAGCACACTGCTGTCCGAGCAAGAGAAGGGGCATGATGTGGACAGAGACGTCTGTCGGCCGCCAGTCGTTCCTTCCAGCAACGACATCTACCAATGACAAGGGAGCTGGAGACGGCATACTGCCAGGGTACTATTATCCTTTTTGGGAAAGGCGTAAACTAGGAGAGCTTTGATTGGGGGAGTTCGTCATCTCTGATCCACAATGTTACATAAGGCACCTGAGACCCCTATATTTGGACGGCGGTGTTTTGGCAGCCAAGCCCTTGAGCTTATAAATCTGGGGTTAGGATTTAGGAGTTAGGTGCTATGCTACCTGTATCCATGAAAGTGTGGATAGGTGCCAGTATTGCCAAGTCTCACTTTTACCTTCCTCATCCTATTCAAAGGATCGAAGCTCCTGATCGGATGACTTTAGTACGGAGAATATATGTCTCTACACGGTAACAGAGCGGAGATACTGTAGTATCATGGAGCCTGTTGCTATATTTTTGAGATGACAGCCAATATATATACAGAATTAAAGCAAGAGCAATTGCTCGATATAGATGATGACTCCTACTCTATTGTATCCAACATCATAACCAAACTCCAGCACCAGTGTTGTAGACGTCAAGTTGTCAGTGTCTATTGTATATTTGTTAACCTGACTACAACCCCCAAATTGACGAGCTGTGTATGTTATTCTGTTATGCCTGGTCTGCGTTGACTCCGTTGAGTCATGAGTGACCGAAGTCAGTCCTGGACACCTTCGACCCGAACCCACTGCTCACGGTGTTATGCCAGCACTTAGTCGCATATTCGTAAGGGCATAGTTGGCTGTGGTATGGACGGCGACTGTATAAACGTGTCATACTGAGAAAACCATATGAGTCTCGGGACTCTACCCACCATACTATACTGTATGTGAACTCAACTATGGCATATTCAAATGCTATCCATCTCGCACCTTACCCTTAGCCATATCTTCTGCTGTGAAGGAGGTGGTAATACTACCATTTCTTAACTCTGTAATTGGCATGCGTTTCCTGTTAAAGATCTGAGGATGTTTGGTACTAGTACAGCATCTAATCCTCGAGGAAGTTAGGTCGAGGTAGACTATGTTCTTGGCTGCCTTATGTTTGATTTCTTTATCTTTGGTATTTTGATCTTCGGGTTGGAAAGTCTAAGGGAGTGCAGAACTCATTGTCCGGGCAGCTGGAACTTGGACCGAGGAAATTCAGTGATACTGCTACAATAGTTCACGTTGCCGTGAATTTCGTGTCACCCATTCAGATTGCCACAACCCAACTGATGTGTATACAGGTCATAATAACAGCTTTTAAGACTGCTCATGGTGGTGGTGGACTCGGAAATTCGACGCATTGCCAGACAAGCTTTCCGCCCACAACACACATCGATGGCCACCTGCCTGCACGCCAGTGACAAGTGACACTATCGCCGCCCGGAATCAACTTGGCAAACTGTTTCCGGTACTATACGACAGTAAGGCGGATGATTAGGAAGGTATTTTACCAAGGTTCCTGCGGGTGAGCCTCTATCTTCCAGGAGGCTCACAGGAACCGAGCATCGGAGATGGCGAGTGGTTGGCCTAAAGAAAGTGAGATGCGCTCAGAAACTGGGCTACAAAGGCTTCTCAGGCTCATTTGTACAGATCCTGTTCATTACCACCCCGTTTGTAAGATAAGTTCTCTCCAGTAAGAAGCATTCTACCCCATCGCTGGCAATATGCAGTTCGCCAATTGCTATGATCCAGCATTGTACGCCCGACCCCACATCATGCACGTCGCACTTTCAGCCTGCTAGGCTTTCTCCAGGCAGAAACATCATCACCATCACAAAAGCTTTAAGAGGAAAGATAAAATCCTTTTCATCTCACCCTCATCTGTTGAACCTTTCCAGAACACCGCCCATTATCTCCTCCTCCTGACCAGACACATGAGCAACCTCGAAGGATGTCCTCTACCAGCCCCCAACCGAATATCAGGACCCGCATCCTCATAATCTCAGATACCCACGGCCTCGTCCCCTCCCTCCCTCCCGAGCATGAGCTTCACCATAATAATAGCGACGTCAACTTCACTTCCACCTCCAGCTTCACCGGCCCCAGCCCGCCCATCTCGTCCACCGCGGACCCGGCCTTCGTCTCCGCCTTCCGGCACCCCCTGCCCTCGGCAGACGTGGTGATCCACTGCGGCGACCTGACGAAGGGATCGGGCCTGGCCGAGTACAGCGCCACCTTCTCCCTCCTCGCCTCCCTGGACGCGCCGCTCAAGATCGCCATCCCGGGCAACCACGACATGGCTCTTGATCCGGAGTACTGGGCCGACCGGCACCACCTGCGGTGGGGGCCGTCGGACGGCGGCCTGAAGGAGAGGAGGAAAGGGTATCCCGCCGCCGTGAGGGCAATGGCCGCCGACGCCGCGCGGGAGGGGGGCGTGCGGCTGCTCGTCGAGGAGGGGACGTACGACTTTGTGCTCGGCAACGGGGCGCGGCTGAGGGTGTACGCGAGCCCGTGGACGCCCGCTTACGGGTGGTGGCCGTTCCAGTACCGCGGACGGCACGTGTTTGATGTGGAGGACGGGACGGATGTAGTTGTCACCCATGGTCCGCCGAAAGGGGTGCTGGACGAGACGGTCTTTGGGGAGAGGGCCGGGTGCAGGGATTTGCTCGAGGCGGTGACCAGAGCAAGGCCGCGGGTGCACTGCTTTGGGCACATCCACGAGGGCTGGGGGGCGAAGCTTCAGCGGTGGAAGGTCGAGGGCGGGGTGGTCGGTATGGACGAGGAGAATTCGTTGCTGGTTGAGAACTTGGAGACGCTCGAGGGTACGCGCATGGACAGCCCTCGGACTAGGGCTGAGAAGATGGCTAGGCGGAACGCATGGGCGGAGAAGCGTGCTCGAGTGGTGGATCTATGTCGGCACGAGGAGACTGACGGTTCCGACACGAACGGGTATAGCCTCACAAGACCGTTCGAGCACGGCATGGATACCCTTTTCGTCAACAGCGCGATTGTCAACATTGCTTACGAGCCGCGGCATATTCCGTGGTTGGTCGACCTGGAGCTTCCTCAGGCCAACGATGACGATGCAACTCGAGCCCAACAGACGGCCGCAGCACTCGACCTTGCTGGCAAGAAAGCAGAGTCGGCGACAGCTTCCGTCGGTGGAACTTCGGCACCCGCGGAGAGGTGAGCATGTTCTGGGCGTAGCGTATTGGTTCGTGATATGAAGCCTTCATGAGATTTCTCTGGAGAGATGCCCGAAGGGGGTGAACATGGCATCATTTGCTTTTGACGCAACTGGTTTAGGAGATCTTGCATGCTGAATATGACTAACCTTACTTTCGTAGCTGGTGGTGATGGTATGTACCTCCTGACCGAAATTACTTAAAGGAAGGAATTGCGTAAGGTAAACTTGGGATCGAACCGAGCACCAGTCTAGATCTCTTCAACTCTTGCTTGGAGTAGTCCTGAGATTGCTCACCAATAAACTCCCAAGCTTTCTTTTGGGCAGACCACCGGCGCTCTTCACCGTGCGCCGGGCTGTGGAGTATTGGACGACGGCTATCCGCAAACGATGTTGACCGTTTGAGGAGCCGGTGATGGTCTGGATGAGCCCCCGGTCTCTCGTCAGAGACCCCTCAGTGAATTCGTCGTGAGAAAGACAGAAAAGGAGAAAGAACGACACGGACTCATGGTGCGTTAGACACCACTTAATGCGATAGAGGCTGGGTAAAAGACACAAACTAGAATATGCGCTGGATAGTTTAGATGATAACCACAATCTCATTTGGTGTCTCGGACCTGCATAACCTCCGAGAATAGGACGGGAGATTGACCACAAGCAGCATGAACTCCATGGAGCCAAGGATCTTCAACTCGCCAACAAATTGCTGCACCCCACTGTCCGATGTAGAACGTGCTCCTATTCTGCCAGACGAAGTCTATTAACACATAGTATCCTAGAAGAGACGTTGTCAAATGATACTGCAAGGCATAAAATACAACAAATAACGCTCCATATTTCTGCCCATGCGACATCAACCTGTCGATACTCATCCGGCATTGGCCTCCTACAGAGCAGCCACAACACCCATCATAGCAGCCAGCGCACCAGCAAAGGCTGGCGTAGCCGCCGCGGCCAGGTTACCGCTCACCGACGAGGCCCTCGTGGTGGTGCTGGTGCTGGAAGCTACAGCGCCGGTGCCGCTCGAGCTTTCTGAGCTGGAAGTTGAGCTAGCTGACGTCGTAGTGACACTGCTAGTGGTAGTGCTGGTGGACGTCGAGTCGCTGGAGATGGTCGAGGTAGTGGTGATAACCATAGTGCCGGAGGAAGTGCCTGACGTCGTGGTGGTGGCGGAAGCGAGTCCGGAGCTGTACATAGCGCACAGTTGGGAGCCAACGGTGGCTGCGATGATGAGGTCTGAGGCAGCGCAGGCTCCAATCAAACAAGGCGCAGCCAGGGAACCGATGGCGCTGTTGGCACGAGTCAGCCACAAGGCGATTGACTCCTTCTGATGAGCGGTTACCTTTGGGTAGGCCCGCATTGGCAAGCTTGGTCGTCCAATTTACAGCCTGCTTTGCTTATGGCACTTGAAAGACACGAGGTCTATGCTCAGAGATAGTTAGCCATCGGTGCTGATATGAGATGCCAAGCGGAGGGTGCCAAGCTTACGGCGCAAGCTGGCTCTCCAGAGAGGTTCTGGCTGGCAGCCAGACCAGCGACAGCGAGGACAAAAGCCGCCTTCATTGTGTAGAACAATTGACTGTGGAAGATGACCAGCTTCTGTTGTAATACCGACACGTTGGTGAGTAGAGATGCCAAGGACGAACATCTGGGGAAGGAGGGACGGCTTGTTTATTTGGTCCATCATTTTAGGCAGGTTAGGGGTCAATAGCGCCAATAGCTCTGGGGGTAGGTAGCTCCCGCTTCCATGGATCTGGATCAGCTCCGATAAGCCACTAAATGACTGTGACCAACCGGTTTTGGCATCTTCGATGCAGACCCACAATAAAGTTTCTCGCCCAAGATTCGCGATATGAGATGCAAAGACTGGACAGACAAACTCCAAACTCGATTCCAGGATCAGACAGACATTGGACAAGACATTACTCATCTTCTAACCCTTCTACACTTGAGCAGCGTTTCAAATCCCCCGAAATACCCATCTTCGCAGCCGTCACGAGTTGGTAGTCCTCCACCAGTATAGAAGAGAATCACCAACAATCCAGGATGCTGGACGAAAAGTTCATCTCGTCCGTCTGTGGACCAGCGCTGTCCAACAGTACTGCTATCGCAAAGGATGTTGGCATTTGGACACAGGTTCTGAGCCCAAGTTATTCGGTGACCGGGGCCTTCAAAAAGAGTTCAACTCCGGTGAATTGTATTGCCGTCAACGACACCCACATATACGCAGCTCAGCACGAGAAAGCATATGTCCATGTCTACTCTCGGCTGCGCGGTAACCAGGAGGCGTTTGTGGCTTTTCCGGAGCGGATCCGGTCTTTAACGCTGGCTGGCGATGTACTCGTTGCAGGCACGGCAGAAGGACGCCTCATGCTTTGGGAGGTCAGTTGATGGACCTCTGTGCACAATTGACTTGATCACTTCAGCTAACCTGGCGAACAGACGACCACGGGTAGGCTGGTATCAACACCTCCAAGGCACGTTCAAGCTGTGTCATGCGTGGCGGCCACACCCTATCACATCATCTCAGGATCTGACGATTCAGACATCCACGTATGGTCGCTGGCCCAGCTCCTAGATCTTGATGCTGGGGAGGAGCACGAACCAGAACGCAGCTTGCCCAACCACAGAGCCGCCATTACTTCCCTTGCTGCCAGCCAAGACGCCAACCCGGACACGAGCATCTGCGTGTCTGCCAGCAAAGACAAGTCCTGTATCGTCTGGAACTACCGATCCGGCGATGTCCTCCGATCTCTGCTTTTCCCGAGCTTTCCTCTTTGCGTGGCACTGGATCCAGCCTCTAGGGCCCTGTTCACCTCCTGCGAGGATGGCTCCCTGCACCTCGTCGAATTCTTCGCCGAGAAACCTCTGCTGGGACCCAGTGCCGAGGATGCGTCGACCGTCGTCCAGGTGTCGTCTGCTTTTGGAGTATCGCCTTCAGATGCCGGCCCGGCTTCCTGTCTCGCCGTGAGCTACGACGGCACCCAGTTGCTTACCGGTCATCCTAAGGGTCAGATCCTGAAGTGGGATGTGGCCGACAACAAGACGCCTGTCGAGGTTGCAAACCTCAATGCGGCTGTCACCAACATCGTCTTCCTGTCTCCTTTTTCAGAGACGAAGCTCATCGTGGCTCCGACCATTGTGAAGCCGAACCAGGCAGAGCGGAATTATACCCTTACCGCGCAGTTCAATACCCAGCTAGGTGCGCAGACTAGATTCGATGCTCTTTTAAACACACCCGGGTTCTCCCAGGCTGTACTCGAAGATGCTGTAGCAGCGTTGCAGCAGCCGACAGCCGACAGCGGAAGGGAGCAGGAATTGGCCAAGGAGAACGAAGAGCTGTGGGAAATCGTTAACGAGCAACGGGCTCTGCAGAAGCAAACACTCCAGCTACAGCTGGCAAAATCGGGTCAGACCTAGGGGCGGGTTTCAGATTCGATCGGGATTATCGAAGCCTTGTCCGCAGGGCGACCTTCTCGTCTCAGGGTACGGTCTGACCCCCACCCAACAATACCCGACGACCTAGCTGGAGGGCAGGCAACTACATCGAAGTGAGCACATTCACAGCACTCAGAGTTGTCAATTGCAAGCACTCGCATGGAAGCATTGCAGCTGTTATCTGCATTGACGGCGGATGTGTTGTGGAGACTGCCTGAAATCAGCAGCATGGAATATCTGTGCGCCGAAGTGTTTGATGCTCCGCGTACCAAATGCCGTGTGGGTATCGACAGCAGAAGGATGCGAGAGGCACAACACTATACGTTGTTTGGTTCGCATTGCGAACATGGGCTACTGGAGGCGTCTGTCGGTGTTTAGCTCTGCTAATCGGGTTAATCGAGCTTTCCAGGAGAACGGCTCATTATTATGCTTCACCATGGTCGATAGAAACAACTACACTGGTGCTCGAGATTCCTGATGGATCTTACTCAACCCGAACCTGCGGCTCCCAGCCATCGTGATGAAACCGGTTTCAAGTCATTCTGTGATCATTCCAAGGAGGCTGTTCCTTCCCTCTCTCATTCCGTGTGGGGGTCCCCTCTGTCTGGGATGGACAATGTGGTCCATAACAAGACGAGGTATCCGACTCAGTCGCTGAGAAATGTGTTGACGTCGTGTCGGTGACGGAAACCTTGGCAGAACTCCAACTACACACCGGCCAAGATGCGGCTCAGCACGTTCCTCGGTCTCATAGCTACCCTGGCGGTAGCTGTCGAAGCCAAGCCGCTGAGGAGGGCCGCCAAGCACGTCGTCCACGAGGAGAAGCCGGTTGCCCGGAGGAACTGGTTCAAGACGAGTCGGCTCCAGCGGTCCAGAGTTCTGCCAGTCCGAATTGGCCTCACGCAAAGCAACCTTGATCGGGCGGAAGAGTTCATCTACGATGTCTCCCATCCGGAGTCCGCCTCGTACGGCAGGCACTGGTCTCCAGAGAAGGTCGTGGAGATGTTCTCTCCGAAGCAAGAGTCCATCGATTTGGTTTTGGAGTGGCTAGAAGCAGAGGGTATCCAGCCGAGCCGGGCTAAGCTGTCGAGGTCCAAGACTTGGATCTCGCTGAACGCAACTGTTTCAGAGGTCGAAAGGCTGCTGAAGACGGAGTACCATGTCTACAAACACGACACTCTTGGGCATCACCACGTGGCATGCGACAAGTACCACGTGCCGGACTACCTCGCGGAACACATTGACCTGATTACGCCGACCGTCCACTTCGACCAACGGCTCGGGCACGACAGGGACAACAAGAAGCTCCCCCTCTCGGAGGAACAAGACAGTGAACTCAAGAAGCGTGTGCTCCAGCGGAGGCAGATCCCTGAACATGGCATTCTAGGCAGCCCCAACAGTGGCTTCGGTCCCAAGCAGGGAGCGACCATCACCAATGCACTCGTCAGCCTCGCAGAATGTGACCAGATGATCACCCCAGCCTGTCTGCGCGCCCTCTATGCCACGCCTCCGGGCTCCCTCGCGGCGTCCAACAACACCCTCGGCATCGTCGAGTACACGCCTCAGGCATTCCTCCAGAAGGACCTCGACATCTTCTTCGAGCAGTTCGAACCGTCGCTGGTGGGCCAAGCCCCGATCGTCAATCTGGTCGACAACGGCGTCCTCCAGACACAGAACCAAAGCTTCAACTTCAACGGCGAGTCGGCCCTAGACCTCGAGTTCGCCATGGCCCTCATCTACCCGCAGCGCGCCACCCTGTACCAAGTTGGCGACCTCGTGCAAGGCGCCAGCTTCAACAACTTCCTCGACTCAATCGATGCGTCGTACTGCACCTTCGAGGGCGGCAACAGCAAAGACCCCAACGTCGACAGCCAGTACCCGGACTCGGTCGGCTGCGGCGGCTTCGCCGCCACCAAGGTCATCTCGACGTCGTACGGGTACAACGAGGCGGACCTCGGGGCGCGGTACGAGCAGCGGCAGTGCAACGAGTACATGAAGCTCGGCCTCATGGGGGTCACCACCGTCTTCTCGTCGGGCGACTACGGCGTGGCCGGCAACGGCGGGCAGTGCATCGACCCGCTGACGCTGGCCTTCAACAACGGCACGGACGGCATCTTCAACCCTTCCTTTCCTGGGACGTGCCCGTACGTCACGTCCGTCGGCGCGACGCAGATCCTCAACGGGTCGTCGGTGCGCACGCCCGAGAGCGCGTGCCAGGACGTCATCTTCAGCGGCGGGGGGTTCTCCAACGTTTTTGCGCTGCCGGACTACCAGAAGGCGGCCGTGGACGCTTACTTCGCGGGCGCGAACACGGCGCCGCCGTATGGGGCCGAGAGGTTCAACAACAGCCGGCTGGTGCGCGGCTTCCCGGACGTGTCGGCGAACGGGGCCAACTACCTGACGGCGGTGGACAACAAGTTCAGCCTGAGCTTCGGGACGTCGGCGAGCGCGCCGGTTTTTGCGAGCCTCGTCAGCCTGATCAACGAGAAGAGGCTTGCTGCCGGGAAGGGACCGGTCGGGTTTATTAGTATGTTCTTCTGGGGGCGTGAATGTCGCTCTCTTAACACTCTTTCTGGCTTTGTGTACTGACGCGAGACATTCTAGATCCGACGCTGTATGCGAACCCGCAGGTGCTGAACGACGTGACGAACGGTAACAATCCCGGTTGCGGGACCGACGGGTTCTCCGCCGTGGAGGGCTGGGACCCGTTGACCGGTCTTGGGTAAGCCACTGGCTGTGCCGCTCTGTTGAATGATATCAAGAACCGAGGGTCTGACATGTGTGCTGCAGAACTCCGAATTACCCGGCAATGGAAGCGCTTTTCCTCTCCCTGCCGTGAGCTACTGGGCAGGGATACTGGTTGGGTCAGGTAATGACACGGCGAGGAAGGCGTGTCGAAAGTCAGTTGCTTTGAATTTGTTGGATAGATGCTGGAGTTATAATATGTGTATATGTATCATCTCGGTATTCGGGGGCGTATTGCCGCCTCATGATTCAGAGCGCCATAATCCCTTGTGTTCCCATCGCTGAAAAGTTCAAGACACGTACTCCCCGCATTCTTGTAGCGCCTTGACAGGAACGTTTCGATCTTGAAAGAACGAGTAGGCCTGCCAGCAGAAAACCGTTCACTGAAACTCAATCCCCGTATGAAAAGCTCGTCTCCCGCCGACCACCTGTCCCCCGACCTGTCCCTTCTCGGCCCAGTCGTCCATTCCAGAGTACCCGCTGACATCGCTACTCCCGGGCCAACTGGTCGTTTTGGCGTCGCTGTCCTCCTCCTCCTCCTTCCCGTCCTCGCGCCTCTTCTTGACCGGATAAGGCGGGTCGCCCCTGACGCCCTCTATGGCCTTCCTCTTCTCCCCCTCGTCCCCATCCGGCGGCAGCACGGCCGCCACGCGGCCGTTCATGCGGTACCCCTTGGCGTGGGCGTTGCTCAGCGCCAGCAGCCCCGCGGACACGAGCAGCAGGGCCATGAAGATCAACGCGCCGACTTGCGTCATGTTGCCGCTCAGGCAGGCGACGAGATAGACGACCAGCTTGGCGGCGGCCTCGAGGTAGCCCTCGACGTGCGTCTTGGCGCGCAGCCAGGCCTGCGAGGTGATGGCCGCCAGGTCGTCCGGGGTGCCCCGAAGGCGGATCTTGGCGGGGAAGAGGGCGGCCGATGAGTCCAGGGAGACGAGGTACTCGGACAGGCGGTGCTAGGCTTCTGCGGGGGACTTGTCTGGGGAGGGGGACGAAGAGGCGGATGATGATGTCGGTGGTTGTCGCGGGTGGGGGTGGTGAGGGGGCGCCGGCTGCGAGCGCTGCTTGATGACCCAGATGTTGAGCACGCGGGCGAGCATCAGGCCCACCAAGCTGGCGAGACTCCACCCTAGAGTTCGTGTTAGGGGAGGGACGACACAGAAAGAAAGAATAAAAAAAGGGGTGTAGAAGACTAGAGGCGCTCTCACAGTCCCTCAATACCAGCATGAATGCGAAGGCCACGAGCGTCAGCACCGGCGAAGCCAGATACAGGGCATGGCTCACCCATCCCAGGTCCGGCATGTCGTCGTCCGCGTACAGGGTTGCATGCTTCCCGCTCGAGCTCCTCTTGAGCCGGAACCTCGACCGCGCGTTGGGCAGACAGCCCACGTCCAGGGTAACGGTCTGGCCGGGGCGGGCGATGCGGCGGATGTAGTTCGCCGTCGCGGCGTTGCGCACCGGAAAGGTGACGGATTGGCCGTTCTGCAGCGTCTCGACGGCGCTGAGCAGCCCTGCGGGCGTGTCCCTGGTGAGCTGGTCGGCGGCCTGGTTGTAGTGTAGCCCCGGCACGAGCACGATGCTGTCGAGCCAGCTCGAGCCGCCGGCTATCGCGGTGCGCTGGGCTATGGTGGACAGGTCGGCGAGGGCGAGCAGGCCGCCGGCGCTGAGGGAGACGCCGGGGATGGGTTCGGTGGTCCAGTTTGGGAAGCCCATTGTGGTCTCTGGCTATGCTTCGCAGACCTGCTGCGATGACTCAAGTGGTGGTTTTCCCTCTTACACAGTACTATCGCTTACACCGCTTGGTGGAGCTTGTGTGTGTTCTTGTCTTGTCGACACTTTCCTCTCGGTCGCCTTCCGAGTTCAGGAAGGAGAATGCAGTATGAAAATGCTAGGAATCCATCATTTAAAATAGAGAATGCACCGAGTCTCAACTCAATCAAACGGCACACAAGTGACGTACAGGGGATGTGACGATAAACGGTGTACTGGTGCGATGTGATGTTGGCTCGGCAACAAAAAGGGCAAAAAGGGTGGTGCATCATTGCATCTCGCGGCGTGCATGTGCATCCCACGCCGACAAGGCGAATCAGCGCATCGCAAACCAGGCACATGGCCATGATAATATGCGGATTGCGACCCTACTGTAGTCTGGATGTTAGAGCAGTCTGAGATGGGCGAGGGTCAAAATCTGATACCCGCCGTATAGCGGCCATTGCGTGAAGTATCTCTACCTGAGACTTGGAGTAGAATTGTATGGCAACAAGAGCAGGCCGTGAGTAAAGGTTGCGATGCACCTTGCTCAGATACTCAGATCAGCGAGACACCAGCAGATAAGCGTGGCCATGATGTCAGCGCCGCAGCACGCCACCAACAAGCTCTCTGTGGTGATTTGGGCTTCGCATTCTTTCGGGACTGAGCTTGTTTCGAATACTAGTAAAAAGATATAGAGCATTCGACTCAAATAACTGGAATAATAACACATCATCACTTCACACCTGGTGCCTCATAAATTGACAGATACGGTAGTCGTCGCAATGGCCGTCCTCATCGTCGGAGCGACACGCGGCCTTGGCGCAGCCCTCGCAAAGCAATACGCCGAAGAAGGCCAGGTAGTCTACGCAACCACTCGCGATACCAAACCGCCTCACTCGTCCGAGGCCTTCCCAGACAAGATCCAATGGGTCACCGGCGTCGACCTACTGGATGAGCGAGTCGGCGGCAAGCTCGCCTCCGAATTGCGTACCAAGGCCGCATTCGAAAAGAATACAATCGACACTTTGGTATGCACGCACATGCATCAGCGCAACGAAGAGATAACTGTACTGACCGCCGGCACCAGATCATCACAGCCGGATACTTCGGCAAGGAGGAGTTCGGGTCCAAGGACAACCCTCCGGACTGGCAGAAGGAGCAGCGCATGTACACGACCAGTGCGATCGCTCCGGTATTCATCATCAACGAACTCGTGTCGGCCGAAGCGTTTGCGGCAGGGACCTCCAAGATCGTGCTGGTGTCCAGCGAGTCCGGCAGCATCACGCTGCGCCACCCGACGGAGGGCGGCGGCAACTACGGCCACCACGCGAGCAAAGCTGCGCTCAACATGGTCGGCAAGCTGCTCAGCATGGATCTTGAACCCAAGAACATCATCGTCTCCATCGTGCATCCCGGCTTTATGCGGACGGAGATGACCAAGGGTGTCGGATTCGACCAGTTCTGGGACAGCGGCGGTGCCGTCACGCCGGACGAGGCGGCCAAGTCTCTGATCGACTGGACTAAGGGTCTAGAGAAGAGCCATTCGGGACAGTTCTGGGCTCCGCGCGGCAGCAGAGACATCGGGACGGCGCCGCACGTGCTGAGTGACAATATTCCCGAGGGACCACTTCAGCTACCTTGGTAAATGCCGGCCCCGGGAGTGTCAGTGAGCGGTGGTGCGCTGGAAGCCGACTACATAAGGTATACAGGAGAGGGGATTGCTGTAGGATGGAGTCACCCGGGTATGGGAATCAGTAGAATGCCGGTACTTGGTAGTGATGGGACGATTATACATATAGACGCGTGTACCGCTTGTGTCTCATAAAATGTGGCTTCGAACTTCTTCATCAGGTTCATCGCAGAATGCATGCAGACAAGTCCATCGCATGGGCGGGTCCAGGGGTCCATCCTGCAACGGTTAGTAGACTTATTATTCTCACCGCCCAGTGCGCCGTCTCCAACAGGAGTCATTGCTGTGCATGAGTGAACAGGCATGTTCTTATTAGCTTTTTCCAGTCACAATACTCCGTTAGGATGGACGCAAGCTATTCAAAACCTGGCTACGTAATACCTTATGCTGAGAACCTAAGACAACTTGTTCATCTTTCTTACGCATTGTCGAATGTCGATTTCAGAGGACGGAGCTCCGGCAGATGCTTCCAGAATGGACGGTTTTCATTTTAAACATGTGGAGCCAAGAAAGACCCCTAAAATGGAATGTCCGCAGCGGCGCCGCAGGGACGGGTGAGTGCGGGGACAGATCATAGCGGGGTAGACATGAGCCGGCCTCGCTGCGAGTCTAAAAACCGACGATGGATTGCATTGCTTCAGGGACTTCCCGTCGTTCTGGTCTTCTGGGCCGGAGAAGTAAGCGTTGTTGGGGAAGTGAACGACAGAAATAGAAGCTGGTACCAGGGAATCCAAACATGCTGTCAATAGTTACATATCAAGGTGCCTTGGAATTCCTTCCATCTTCTGGTGTCCTATACAAAATACACAGTAACCTCCGTCGAGCCTCGGCAAACGTCACTTGTCTACCACAGCACATTCTCCAAGGGTATTTGGATCGACTGCTATGCAGATTGCAGTAGGAACACGAGGAGCTGCAGGTGAACATGCAGGAAAGGGCGACCAGGAACCAGGGATTAGGCCCTTCAGGTCTCGCTTTTTCAGGAACACAAATGGTGATTTGGGAACGCGGAATTCCAGCCAGCTGATGGAAAAATTCTTGATTGGGAAACGTGTACGAAGGGACAGCGTCGGACTGGCTCAATATTGCCGATGTGGCTTGTTGGTCCTCGAGCAGCAACCACTTCAATGGACATGCCTAATATAAGTGTTGAGTCTGCCTAGACATAATAAACCTAAAGGTACCTTATTCAACTCTCAATGGCCTCTTCCTTTCCCTTCAATTCCGGCAACAGTGCTGCCTTCTGAACCGTCCGATTGTCGGCATCAGCATAATCTGCTTGCGCGCCTCCCGGTTCTCGCTTTACACCGTGTAGCACATCATCGGCCTCCCGCTCATAAACCCGAGAGACATTCTCAACGTCCCCAGCTCCAACAACAGAGCAGCCTCGTCCCACTCGATAAACAACTCGACCGTCCTGGTGGTGTCACGTAACCTGGGAATCAATTCAGGTGGTTGTCGAGAGCTCGGAGCTCAGCAGGTGACCCACACATCTGAAGCCACAGCGATCCGCACTGCCGCACCACACGAAGCTCTAACGTCATATTCGCCAGAGGGCCAAAAGGGCCCATTCCTTTGCCCGCCGACCTTTACCTTTTACTCCTTACCTTACCGTACACATACCTTATTTCTTCTCCCTCACTCTACTCTCTTGTCTCGCTCTTGGTGAAAAGCCCCCATTGTCCCAAAACCATCCCACGACAACTGTGGAGAACATCTCACGAGGAAAGAGGACAATCTCCTGAATATCACTGAATATCCATCACGCCAAACACTTGTTACCTCGCTCCTTTACGTACCGCTCTACTGCCACTGCAACGTCCCGCAACGAAGACGCCGAGACGCTGGCCTCCTTGGCTCCGCAAAAACCTTGATTCGTGCCACTCCCGCAGTCCATCCAAGCCGTTTCCAAGACGTAGCGGCCCGCTAGACACATCGCGCCAACGGAATCCAGCATTCTTCAAACGCCCCCCCCCAAGCGGGTTATCGCCAGATAACCACCACCTTTCTGTTCAGGCCTTCTCGGCACATCCTCCGACCCCCTGAGCCGCCCGACAACCCAATCAACCAAGAACGTCGACGCGCTCGTTGCATACGCATACAATCTGCACCGCCTTTTTACCTGAATATACCATCTTAAGCTCCCTGTCCTTATCATACCGGTAGTCATATCTCATCAACCAACCATGGCTACCCAAGGAGCAGGTAAGAACATGATGACGATCGTTCCCGCATCCTCGCCCGCAACTTCCAAGTTTTCAACCCGTGCTGCCCATCCTCCCTACCTTTATCTACACGCGGCCTGGCCTCCGCTCCACTCCTCGTCCAGTTCAGTCTGTTGTGTCATGTAAAAGAGATTGCTGTTTCATCTGCCTTCCTACAGTCGTCATCTGCATGCACGCCGCCGTTTTGTCCCTTGGCTGACTGTTTGCTCCGGTACCTCTTTCTGCAGCAGACCAAGCATCTGCCGGGTTGCTGCTCAACCTATCGTCCAACAACCCATTCCGCAACCGCGCTGTGTCACCTAGCCTTCAGAGTCCGGCCTCGCCTTTTGACGACCCCTCTCCTCGACCCGTGTCGCGAAATCCATTCCTCGATCCAAACACCACTCGAAGCCTGCAGGACCTACGAACCCCCGAAACCGACATGGCGTCCACGGACAAGAAGTCGCCGACCGCCGAGGACCTGTTTGTACGTCATTCACCCTGACATTCAATTACTCGCACGTGTAGGAAAGCTTGGTGCTAACACTTCGGCACAAAGGATGCCTTGACCATCGACGACGAGCCGTCGGCTCCGCTCATCAAAGGGCTGGACGCTCCCGCACCGCCTCGAGCCGACGCCGGACCCCCGCACGGCAGGCGCGGTCCCCCTCCGAACAGAGAGAACATGCCTCCTGGCGCACGCAGAGGGCCGCCTCCGGGCCATCGCCCCTCCAGGTCGCAGGAAGAGGCAATGAGGGCCAGGCGCGGGCAGGGAAGCGGGCAGCCGCAAGACTCTCGGTCGCCACACCGACGTACGGAACGCCGCCCGCGCAGGAACTCCGATTCGTCCGCCATGGACGCAGAGAAGAAGCCCTTGACGGACGAGGAGAAGAAGGAACGCGAACAACGGCGCCGTGACCGAGAGCGCAGGCATCGTGAGGCCAAGGACAAGAAGCCCGCCAGCCGCAAACTCGACATTATTGACCAACTCGACGCCACGAGCATCTTTGGCACTGGCCGTAAGTATAGTCGCATTGCTCTATGCTTTCCCTCGCAAAGGACAAGACTAATCGTCACTTCCCTGCAGTGTTTCATCACGACGGTCCTTTCGACGCCGTCAATCCGCACCGAAACCGCCCCGGTAGCCGTCGCGCCCCCATGCAGGCGTTCCCCAAGGACTCACTGAACAACGTCATCGGAGGCTCTGGTCCCTTGAATGCTAGGCCCGACCACGCTACCTTTCTGGGGCAGAACAACGACGAGGCCTTCCTGGACTACTCCAACCAAGCCGCGACCAAGGGGCGGAGTGGCTCTGCATCCTACGCTGATGCTTCTGCCCCTCGCCCCAAGGGTGAGTTGCCCGTCTTCGACCCTACGGCCAGAGGTAGTATCCTGCACGGTGACGAGACGCTTGGCCTGGGTACTTCGACCTTCCTTGAGGGAACTCCCGCGGCACGCACCGCCATCCAGAAACGCGAGGAGGAGCGTGCGGCAGACATCATGGACGGAGGCATCCAGCGCAAGAAGTCACTCGCGCAGCGCATCCGCGGCATCAACAGACCACCACGAGGCTTCGAACCCTCGGGCAGGATGACCAACCCCGAGGGCGTCTACGCGAGCCGCCGCTCGCCGAGCGGATCCTACATGCCGGCGTCGGCGCGCCCCGGCGACGAGCGCAACCCCTTCTTCCAAGAGTACGAGACGGGCAAAGGGGGGGAGGAGAGCATCTCGGTGCGCAGGACGGACGAGAAGAAGGAGCCGACGTCTCCGAGGTATAACCCGCTCGAGCGCAGAGCGACCCACGAGGGGGCCGGGAGCGACAGGGACGAAGGCCAGAGCAAGCAGAGCGGTCTGTTGGCGCGAGTCAAGAGCTTGAAGGGCGGGAAGCGGAGCAGACCGACACCCCCGAGCGCGACTCAACAAGGACTTCCGGGGCAGGCGGTTTAGAAACCCGTCTGGCCTTCGCTCCGTGTGAGGGCCTCGTCCATGGTCCTCCGCAAGAGGTTAGAGTTGTGATCAACCAAACCATCAGCAAACAGTGTTTTGTTATTTTGTTAGAACATATGGATTCACACACAACTACCCGACTCCACGGGTGCACCGTCACGTCAGAATGGAACTGCAGAGATGAAGGCTAAATCCTGGAGTGCAGGGCCTTTTTCCCTTTTTTTTTCTTTCTTTCTTTTTTTGGAGTACGGATAAGGGCCATCGCTAAAGAAAGTAGTACAACGTTGAAATAGGGGTCGAAAAGGAATACTTTTCTCTGGTCTTTCTCAATATCCGATCACCTTGGTGCCCTTCAGAGGTGCCAGAGAGCTTCGGAAGTGTAGCTGTTGCAGAGGGTCTAGCCTGTCCTAGAATCGATGAAGCATGATAATGACCCTATGGACGCTTGTGATGGTCTGCTGTTGCTTGCGCAGCTATAAGCAGCACGAGTTTCACTTCGCGTCGACTGTTGATGCCCAGCACAAAGCCTCACCTCAAGTGTGCACTAACATGTGAATCCTGGTGCGGAATACAGTGATGTAACAAAGATGCGTGCTAGATGCACATGACGCATCGAGTAGTATTTTCAAGCCTTCAGAAGTCCTGCACTCGCGACATAAAAAGATACTATCACAGGATCATGTGACTTCCCACGTGGTCCCTTTACAATGACCTCGATGCTTCAACCCAGTCTTCCATCAACATGAAAACCGGATGTGAGAAGAAGCTGGCTTCAATACCCGAGGATTGACTTTCTTCTGCTACTCAACAATGAGATAAGCCCTTGGTATCACTTCTTCGTCACTATTTCAATGGCCATGACGCCCGCGGCACAGATGTCTCTCCAGCTTCCTCCAGGCCAACCATCCTTACCTTCCCTTCTATTACTGTCACAGCGGTAGCCTCTGCTCTACGGTTGCAATTTTTACTCGTTCTCTGGGTGGAATTTGTACACATTCCGCCGCAATGGACCTCGACGCCAAAGCCGGCGACACGTCGTCCGAAGCGAGATACTTCGAGCAAGAACCCATCTCCGGCGCCGTGCTGCTGGATCAGGAACTACTCCACCGAGAGGCCTGCAGCACGAGAGGCAACATCTTGACTGGTTGCGGGGATCTGGACGGTCATGTTCTTCTTGGCGGTCTCGCACGCGGCCGCGTCGTGGGCGTGAGCGCGGAGGAGGAATCATTCGGGCTGCTTGTGAGAAGCCCTGTGGTGTTTTAGTTGGTCCGAACAGCGATCTGACAGGTCTATAGTTCGGACTCCAGACTCTTGCGCGGCTCTTGGTCCAGGGTGGAGGACACGGCGAACCATCGCGCCGTGTTTCGGCCATGATCATCACCACTCTGTCCCATGCTGAACTCTTGCCGACGCTGAGAAGTGCAGTCAAGGGCCAGTTGGAGCCACTGTCCGATGCCGCAGATGTGAACATTCGGATCAAGGCCGCTCTGGAACGCATCTCTATCTCGCGGGTATTCGACTTCGATGGTTTGCTTGAAGCCCTCGATGAGCTGGACGTGCCGGCTGAGACTGTCCGCCCGCGTATGCAAAGTGAAACACTGGCGCAAGAGCCCGACTATGCGCTCTCGAAGCCGCAACTGTCGCCCACACACCATCAATCAGACCTGGAAATAGGAGACAGCGAGGACGAGGACGAACCGTACTCGCCCGATCCGCCAGCCAACCCAGCACAACCATCGTCCCCAGCAGAGTCACCGAACCTGGAACATCCGCAGACGCATCCGCGAGGGACCACCCAGCCGCGGGAGCAATACCGCACCCCAGACATGGTGCTCATAACCAACATGCCGACCCTAATAACAAGCCTCTACGTTGCGCGGGACAGGAAACACGCCCACCGGATGCTGCGCCACCTGTCCTCCCGCCTGCGCTACCTCACCCGCAGTCCCGCCCACGGCGGCCCGCTCTTCATGCTCTTGAACTCGACGACCTCGAAGCCCCGCGCTGGACCCGCCCAGCCTCCCGCCGGGGGAGAGCAGAACCAACAACCACCCTCGCCGTCCGCACCGTCGACCCCGGCGTCCCTCTCCTCCTCCGCCTCCTCTTCTTCCCCCTCTCGCCCCCCATCCGACCAACACCGCCCCGCCGCCATCCCGCGGCGGACAAGGGATGAGCAAGCCGACGCGGCCCCGCGGTCTATCTTCAACCCGCCGGCGCCGGACCCGGGGAGCTCAGCGGGCGAGGTAGACGAGTACGGCTACGCGCGGCACCCGCGCGGGGACCCGGCGGCCTCGGCCCTGCTCGCGCGGCTGGCGGCGAGGAACAGGCCGTCCTTCGGGCCGAGGTTCGCGGCCGCCGTGGACGTGCACCTCCTCGCGTCGCGGGTGCCAAGGACGGATAAGGATGCGGAGGGGTTCTTTGCGTGGCTGGGAAGAGGGGATGGGGACGGTACTGGGGACGGGTTGGGGGTGGGGGTGGAGATGGTCTGGGTTGTCGAGGTGCTGGGGGACGCGGTCGGGGTTTGGGTTGAGGACCCGGAGGAGGGGGAGGAATTGGGGTTGGATCAAGCCGGGGAGGGGGGTTGGAGGCTGATTGAGAGGACAGGGAGGAGGTTTAATCGCGAGCAGAGGTGGGCTGGTGTCGAGGTCTGGGACGATGGGGGTGGGACGAGGATTGTTGGTGCGCGTGGGTTTGAGGGCGTGGGTGTTCATACGGGATAGGGGTTTGCACAGGGACGAGGATGTGGTCTGTTGATGATCAGGGATGATAACGGTACGACATGACACGACTGACTCTGACTGTATGTTGTAATGATCGGGTAGAAGTGACGGTCAACAGAAATGTGACATGCTACAATAAGAGCAAAGACATACCCTACCTTGGAGGGAAACAAAACTGGCCCTCTGCTATAAGGAAAAGCGAAAATGTATAACAACACCACCGTTGAACGAAAGACGTGTCACAACCAGTGAATCTCTAGGACTACAGTCGAAGCAGTGTAGAAACAGAAGAAAAAAGAAGAAAAATAAATTATCTCAGCAACCGATGACTCGAACTTGGTGCCAGGGCAACTGTTGTCTTTTGGTGATCAGCCATTAACAAGATTTACCTAAGGTACATCCAAGTTGACCACCTGGTTGCGTCATCGACGGACGGAAGATCGAGTTTGAGTGATCCATATACCCTTTACATCACGTTGAAGGGAAGGAACAGCATCGCTGCCGGGACTACCGTAGTTGCAGTGCCCTGTACTGGCAGTGACCGAGAGGTATTTGGCGCCCCGGCAGACGGGAAGAAACAAGCCTCCGGAAAACGAAAGGAGCAAGGTACTTGAAAACCGGCATCGGCAATCGTGAGAGACTCTGGCCGCCATGTGTCTGGACAACCCCTAATATACAGGCTTCCAATCGCTTCTCGTCCCCACTACCTCTTCTGCCCCCTCTGCTTCCCACCACCGCTCTTCCCATTCTTCCCAGAACCGCCCGACTTGGCCCCTCCACCGCCCCCCTTGGCGGCACCCGCACTCCCCCCAGCGAGCATGACCCTCACCGTCCGGACCGGCACACAGTTGTACGCCTCCTCCGTCTTCAACCCCTTGATCAGCTCCACCTCCCGAGGCCACATCCTCTCCGGGTCCTGCGCCGTCTCGTCCACCACCCCCTTCTTGAGCGCCGCGCCCCTCCACCGCTCCACGATCTCCTTGACCGCCTTGCCCTTCTTCTGGCTGCCCGGCTGCAGCTTGGCCTTGTACTTGGCCTTCCCCAGCGCGCTCCACGGCGCGCACACGGGCACGATCTCGAGGATCTCGTCCCCGGGGAGCGGCGTGCCGACCAGCGCGTCCACGAGCCCCGCCTGGTCCGCCTCGGCCTCGTCCAGCACCTCCACGCCCTCCTCCAGCATCACTCGCCGCACCTCCTCGTGCTCCGCCGCCTGCCGCACCCGCCGCTCCTCGGCCTGCTTCTTGCGCTCCAGCGCTGCCGCCGCTTCCGCCGCGCGGGCCGCCTTGGCCATCGCCTCTTCTTCCGCCCGCCGGCGCGCTACGGCCGTGCCCGTGAGGGCCTCGCGGAGGGCGCGGTCCTCTTCGTCCTCGTACTTGTACTTGGCCGCCAGCTTTTTAGCCTTGGAGCGCTTGCCGCGTGGAAGAGCGGTTTTCTTCTGCTGCGCGGATGGCGTCTGGGAGCCGGACGGCGTCTGGGGGCCGGATGCCTGAGGCGGGGAGGAATCGTCGTCTTCTGCCTCCTCCTCGCCATCATCCTGTTCGTCACGTTGCTCCGTTGGCTCGTCTTCTTTCTGCTCGTTGTCCCCTAGGTCCAAGGCCGCGAGCTTCTCTGATGCTGGATCTGCCTCTCGATGGATTTCCTGCTCGTCCTCTTGGTGCTGTTCGGTGTCGTGCTCCTCTGTTGACTGTAGAGGATTCGTGCGACGTTGTGGTTCCGCATCGTCATTCCCAGAGTCAGACCCCGAGTCACTGCCCTCATCCGCTTGGCCAGCTTCAGCACCGTCATCGGCACCTTTCCCCCTGGATTCAACGCCGTCGTATATCCTGTGCTTCACGTGTTTCGCCGTGCTCTCCTCGCTGAGTCTGAACAACAGCGCAAAGCCAAGAATCAACTGCGCCGGAGGGAGGAAATTCTTCTCCCCGCGAATCATAAAGCTGCCAGCCGGCAAGAACTGCCCCGTCGGTGCTGATTTCGACACCTGCTCTGCTCTGACCCACCAGGCAGACATGCCAGCCCTCGACTCCCACGCACTTGACGAGCAGACGGACATGGTGCCCGCCTGCGATAGCGTGGATGGAGGGATGGGTGCATCGGGCGTCTTGGGGTTGTTCTTGATAATGACACTCGATGCACCGTGAAGGTCGGCATGGACGTACACGTCTCCCTTTCGAAGGTAGCGCTTGTAGATGATTTCGTTTTGCGTCGAGTCGCGACCGCCGAGGACCAAATACCCGTCCGACGAGATGAACCAGATAAACTTTTCGAACCACATCTGTCGCCGAACTGGTTGCAGGATGGCCTTCTCCTGCTTCAGGCCCTTCTTCAGATCCTCGCCAATCTTGTGCTCGGCGTTCTTCAAGGCGATGGTCGACTGCTGCAGTGTCTTCTCGTGTTTGACGGCCGCTGTCCGCTTTTGATCATAGTACTCTCTGGCATTTGCCCATGGCGATAGACCCAGCTTGATGTCTACTTCGAGTCGCTTCTCCGCCGGTTTAGGTTTTCCGTCTTCTGTCGCGGCATATTCGTCATCGGAGACATCAGAATCCGTCTCGTAGTCGAAGTCAGCCCCCTCCTCCTCGTCCTCTTCTTCCTCGCCAATATCCAAAGTGATGATGTTCTCTGCCAAGTTCATGGGCAGCTTGATGATCTGTGCTACGGGGTTGCCCGTCTTCTTCTCTCTCTCGACCAGCTTATTGATGTCGACCCAGTCCATGCCCTGCTGGAGTAGGCCGTTGACGGCGTCCATTGCTTCTTGGACTCTCTCAGCATTGGCCTCAATGGCGGCCGCCTTCCGCTCGTTGAGTATCTGCGCTTCCTGAAGCCCTTCCAAGCGCTTTGCCTGATCTTGCCGTGCCGCGTCGAGCTTCCTTTTTGCCGCGGCTTCTCGCTCACTAAGCTTGGACTCCAGTCTCTGCCCCTCAAGCGACGAAAAGAACTCGTCCACGGTCTTGTTGAAGCCGTCAAAGGTGAGGACTTTGTATTCCGGGCTTTCTTCCTCGAACTGCTTGGGCAGGAAGGGATGGAAGTCCTCATACAGCAAGTCTTTGGCTTTATCTTCTGACCCTTCCGCGGTGTCTGACTTCGTGGCCCCGGACCTGCGCTTGGCAATGATATATCCCTTCGATACCGGTGAGCTCGTCACTTCCTCCACTATGCTCCGAGCTTTTTCTAGTGACCGGAAGAGAGCATCAAGCAGATCGTCGTCCTCAAGGATATCGCTGGGGTTTGCCGTCGAGTCAAAGTTGGTGACCTTGAATGCATGCTCGACAAGCATCGGCGGCAGTTCGGTGATGGTTGTTGCTAGGCCTCTCCTGAGGTCCTCGCCGGGCTTCTTCTTTCCTTTCTTTCCAGCCGCCTGCGGCGCGGCCGCCCTGTCCACTGTCGTCTTGAGCGCATTGCGCAGTCTCTCCTTTGTCAGGGGCGGTATGCCACCATAGTTCTGCCGGTTGTCCAGGCTGTATGTAGAGCCGACCTTCTGCGGTTCTTGGCCTTCGCCTTCGGGCACAGTGCGCATCAAGGTCAGGATCTTCAGGTCCTTGTCGGTGAGGATGACGTTGCCGCTGGCAAAGAACTCGAGATAGAGTCTGTACTGTCCATCGCTGAACTGAAATTCGATGATCCTGTCGGTGCCGATCTGGGCGACGGACGTGCATCTCCTCGTCTTGAGAAACTTCCGAAGGCGGGCAACGAACGGACTCGGTGCTGCCGCAGTGGTGCGCGCGAATTCGGTAAGATGACATCGGAAACCGGACTCGATCAGGAGCTGCTTCTTGTTGTCGGGTTTGGCGAACTTTAGCAGCAGGATCTTGGAGTTGAGGTCGTAGATGTTTGACAGGCGCAAGGTTACCAGAGCTTCTGAGAGCTCGTGGGCGATGACCTGGAATGTGCATGTCAGTTTCTGCTGTTTTAGGGTAGGTTCTGGCCGCAAAAGCTCACCTTGACGTCCAAGGACGAGAATCTTTGCTTCATATTGACGTGTAAGCTCTGGATTGTGACTGTAGCTTACAGGGAGAGGTGTTGTCAAAACTGTTGAGCTTCAGAGCTTGCGCTTTGCCTCACTGTCGTCACTTCGTCATACCGGGCATTGGCGCCGCGGGGCATCTTTAGTGGAGTTCCCCCAGCTTTAGTCAGCACCGAAGATGCTGAGAGAAGCTAAGGTACACCACACCGTAAGGTCGACGAGGAATACTTTTTACTGTTGAGATGCACAAATGTGTCAAGTCAACTCTCTGTCAGAGCGACTTCGATACCAGTGAACAGTGCAATAGACACAGGCAAACGCAAGGATAGCAGCCATGACACCAATGATGACAGAGAAGACTACCTGGCTTGTTTGGCCATCATCGCCTCGGTCTTCCAAGTGATGAAACAGCAGCGGCATCGTATCAGGAGCGGCTGCCGTATGTTGAAGAAACCAAACAGAGGTATTCTTCGATTTCTGGACCCTCGCTCTTAAATATCTTATCTTCGCAATAGACTGTATCCTGGATTCGACGTTACGAATCCCTTGTCCTACGTGGGACATGGCTCGATATGTGAGACCCAACAGGCTCGACCATGTTGTCGGACGTGATACAGTCCTTGGTATCACTGATTACTACCTGCTTACTATTCGCGGCTCCTGCGAAGAAATGCAAGGCCCGGAACAGCCTGACGGAATCCGAGTTGATTGAAGGATTCTGATATCGGGGGTCGACCAAGAGATAAAAGGTCGGGAGGGGATGTGCTATTGAACGCATAACTCAGTCCTCATAAAGTCAGTTAATCTCGCGAGCGGACGCGCTTGCAGGCGCCTCGGACCAAGCATAGGCACGATGGGGTGTTAGTTCTTCCACTTGATTCAACATGTAAGGAGAACAAATCCCGAGCCAGAGAGGCACGATCTTCCTTATCACCCACCGGCAGAGCGTTTGCGCTAGGCTCGAACTCGCAAACATCTGTACGACGCTGGCAGTCACGTCTTCATCAGATCCCTCACCGTGTCAAAAGAAGAGCTGGCGATAGAGTCGATCACGATATCACCACTGAGCGAGACAGCAGAACGAGTGAATTTTGTCGTCCTGGTCTATGCAATGGCCAGACACTCGGCTGACCACTATTAGTCCTTGAGAACTGCGGCAGTTGTATCAATGCCCTCTGGTGTACATGTCTTCGCCAGCTCAGACTGCACCCTGATCACGTCGACAACTCCCCCCACGGCAACCTTGAGTGGTCGATGGCGAGATCGATACCCAGTGGCGGGCAACTGGTTCCTCGCCACGCCAGCGGGCTGGGTAAGGGAATTGCGTCCAAATAAATCGGGCCCGACGCAGAGTGCCGGCAACATAGCCGAGGGGGGTTTTTTATTTATTTATTTATTTATTTAATTTTTTTTTTTTTTTTATCTTTTTAAGGAACCGAGTAGACTTAATAGCTTGACATAGGTAGAGAGCATCCGGCTCCGAGGGGGGAACTCTTGCTATATGAAGAGCAGGTTGGAAATCAAATCTCGATACTTTTAACCCATCTTGTTTTCCTCGGATTACTATGCAGTATTTGTAGTATTCCAATCCTCGTTCTGACCGTAGCTTCTCTTCATTACCATGTGTTGTACTTTCTCTCTCAAGTTCTGAGGACATGTGATATTCAGAGATTGGAGGTCGGTTGACCGAACGTAACATTCCGAACGCGGGATCGTTCCGGGCTGACCCGCGCTACGTCTAGCCTAGCACGTCCTGTCGATCAGGGGGTTAGTGACGTCGTCGTCATGGCAACAGGACAGAGTTTCCATGGATTAACCCTATCCAAACAGTCCAGTTAACGACCCTCACAAGTGAACGCGAAACATTCCGTCAAGGAGCCGCGGCAAGAATAGTCGGAGATAAAGGCGATTGCCGGTCTGCTCGTGAAGCCAGAGGCGATGTTTTATCATCTGAACCGCGCTTGTGCTCCGTCCTCTCCAGCCTATGATTCTCCTGTACTTCACTTTCACTCCGTGCCCACGGCTACTCGAGCCTCTTCCTGTCCTCCTCTGACGGCGGGCGCCTCGTGTCCGTCAGTCCGACAACCTTCCACTCCATGTAGTGTCCTGAGGTATCGGTTGGATGCTTCGCCAGCGTGAAGCAATATGTCCCAACGTATGCCACGCGTCCATTACGCTTGAGCCAGTAAGGTCTCCAGACCATGGCGATGTTGTGATCCACGAGCACGACGACCTGTCTTCCCCCTTCTCCATCATCGATGCCCTCCTCAGCCTTGTTGTCAGGCTTGTAGTCTTCTGAACCCCAGCGCATGCGGTTAGGTAATTCTCCTTCTTTTTTCCTCGTTGCTGATCGTCGGTGGCGACCAAGAAGGATGTCCCGACGGATGTTCGCCACAACCTCGGAAGCTTGGAGCTACCGTGGAAAGGAACTGGGCCGGGCCTTCTGGGCCTGAGATTTTCATAGAATCCAGGAGCTTTTCGCAAACTACAAAGACAGCACGGTCATCGGGAGACGGTTCTGGCATGTTGTTACCATTTAAGGTAGTTCATTTAATTACAGAAGAGTGAGAGAGAGGAGGTTGACAACACTTCTGAGGAGTGATGAGATGTGTCGGATTATAGCAAGAAGCTCTACCACACAGCAAGCTTCAGTACCGTGGCATCAAACGCCGGTGCCATCATGCCAGTCTGTTTGCTCGCAGCAGTTGTGACACAGAAATCTTAGTTGGAGCGGGACAACGCATAAATCATTGCAGTGACAAGTGAGGTGGGCATCGATACGGTCTCGACAAAGAAACAGCGGTGGATGGTGGCCCAATGATAGTTGTATCATGCCAGCCAATCCCAAAGTTCCACGAAGGTCATGGTGTCAAGCCTTCACCAGCCATCGCTGTCGACGCCAGAGAGGCTGGTGGGAAGCCTTGGAGCATGCTACTGTACCGTACTTCTGCGAAGCGATTACTCTCTCCACCCTCCCAGCCATCTGGGCACAAAAATTCTCGCAGAAACGCAGTTTCATGATGCACAGTTGCTGCAGGTGTGCAGGTCTGCAGCATGTGCATCGCCAGTTGAGACGGTTTCACGAATGTCAGTGGTCGTTTGCCGGCACCATCTCGCACCATCTCAGCACAAGAGGTTGCCCGGTGGCGCCCCCTGCCAGACATCTTTTTATTGGACGTACTGTGCATCTCCAATGGTGCCAACGGAAATTGAGAAGATCGACCCCAACGCGTCTTGGAACTCAAAGTGGAGCTTGAGACGACGTGGGCAACTGGCATTTCGTTAGCGCACTCTGGGAGCTACACGTGTACTGTGTAAGGAAAGCGCTGTTGTAGTCAGACATCTCGGATGGGAAGGGACGACCCGTAAGCGCTGTCTTGGACAAGATGGACATTCCAGACGAAAAAAGAAGAGCATTAACCCATTGTCAATCATCCATCAATGCTTCAACTTCAAGCTCATTTCAACGGTCCAGTGAAGGATTTGTTGCTCCGTGTTAGAACGGTGGGCTGGTCGGTTGCTTTCAGCTCTGACCGGGGCAGAGCTCCTTTAGCTTGTGACTGGCGAGACGCGCCAATGTCGCTAGCACTGCTGGTGCGCTGCAAGAGTGGACGGGGAGCACTGGGAGGGTTGGCTGCCCGCAGCAACCCAGCCAAGGTGCCGAGCTTGGGAAGCAGTTGACAGGGGGGCTGGAGAAGCCGAGCTCGTCTTCCCCAGCAAATCATGAAAAACCTGGAGGAGCTAAAATCGGGTCGGCTATGCCACTTCGAGACACTATAAACACTCCGGCCTCCAGTGTCAACAAATGACACCCTTGTCTCGACGCTGCGCATGCTCGAGATGGCTGGAGTCTGAGGGCCATTGGAAGGCCATTGGGCAACAGTCCAGCACCCGGTCAACAACGCTAGTCTCTCCGTGCAGCTCTGAGCTGACCCTTTTCCCCAGTCTCAGCTCCCTATTTCTGCCCATCCTCCCTCCCGATTCCTTCTTTTCCATCTTCTCCTCCAGTCACATTCCAACACATCTCCCCAAGCTCCAACATCTCTTTCGCTCCCCAGCCCAAGGCTTCTTCTTCGACTTCTTCTAAGGAATAGAAGCAAGAGCAATCTTCCTCATCTTCCTTTCGATCAGTCATCGGAAGGTCGTCGAGGAGAATTACTCTAGCTGCCTTGAAAGGTCGCCAATCTGGATTTTGAAGCCCGAGTACCGGTTCCCTTCAGCATCTTCCCGTCTTCTTACAAGGAAGACGCTGCACCCGCCGCGGAGACCACCACCAAAGTCCACGAAGAGTTAGAGATCAAACTCCCCAAGAAAGCCGGACGGGAAGGTCAATACTCTTCTTACCAACCCAACCAAGAAGAGGTCCACATTACTCGTGAAGAGGATATTTACCGCCGTCCCGGTGTCCATCGTCAAGAGTACATTCGTGAAGAGCGCAGGTCAGTCGATTTGTTTTGTTTTGCTCTGTTCTGTTATGTTGTGGTCGGCCCGGCGGGGACACCTCGGTCCAGACTCCGGGGTCGGTCGGTCATTTCGACCGCTAGTCGATCCACTCGTGCACCTTGTTGATATCGAGCGACGAGCACACGGAGTCAAATATTTCAGGAGAGGACCTGGAGCTGACAGTTTGATTGTAGACCTCAATCTTCCTACTCTGAGACCCACGTTGAGTACGACGCCAAGCCGCGTAGCCGCCACTCCACCCCGATCGACATCGCCGAGCGTGAATACCGCGCCCGTTTCCAACCCGGCTACCGCGAGGAGTCCCGCGTAGGCACAACTGTTGACCCCCCAGCCCACCGTCCCGTTTTCAAGGAGACTGTCCGTGTTGAGGAGACAGTCGACACCCCCCGCTTCCAGAACTACCAGCGATCCGCGACCGTAGTTGACGACACCACTGTCGACGCGCCCCGTGCTCCTTCCACCTACCGTGAGAACGTGACTGTCATAGACGAGACAGTCGACTACCCCAGGAAACCTCACCACCACCACCACCACCACACCAAGATGGGTTACTACGACGACGACGGTAAGCTTCCCCGATCATTTTCTTCATCCTGTATCCCGCCACGCAGGCATGTATGCCCAAAATACTGAGACAACCCGTCAAAGGCCACTACCACTCCTTCCGTGCTGGTGTGCACAAGATGGCTGATCGCATCCTCCACCCCGAGGGCCACGTTCACCATCACCATGATCACCATGCTCACCATCACACAGAATACACCGAGGTTCGGGAGTCCCGCCCGCGTCCCCGCCCCAGCGCCGACGATGCCGCCCCCAACACGGTCAGCATCCCCTGCCACCACATCCGCCTGGGCGACATCTTGATCCTCCAGGGCCGCCCGTGCCAGGTGATCCGCATCTCGACCTCGGCCGCCACCGGCCAGCACCGTTACCTCGGTGTCGACCTCTTCACCAAGCAGCTGCACGAGGAGTCCTCGTCCATCTCGCACCCCGCCCCCAGCGTGGTCGTCCAGACCATGCTCGGCCCCGTGTTCAAGCAGTACCGCGTCCTCGACATCCAGGACGGCACCATTGTCGCCATGACCGAGACCGGCGACGTCAAGCAGAACCTGCCCGTCATCGAGCAGAGCAACCTGTGGTCGCGTCTGCAGAGCGCTTTCGAGAGCGGTCGCGGCAGCGTCCGTGTCCTCGTCGTCAGCGACCGCGGCCGCGAGCTGGCTGTCGACATGAAGGTTGTTCACGGCTCGCGCCTGTAGAGCTGCCGTCTGCCTCGGGGCACAGCTTTGCCTGCCATGACGTCAAGATTCTGCATCTGTATAGATCATGTGTTGGGTTAAAGACTTTGATAATATTTTGAGATTGGACCAGAATGAGCATTTGGGAAGGTTGGATTAAAGTTGGAATGAGAGGGCGACATTGGATGGAGTCGATCTTCCGGATATCCGTAGACTAGTGCCCCGCCATGTACATGATTGTAATGGAGATGGTGTCTGAGCTCCCGTTGTCTTTGTTTCACTGCTCAAAGGTGTGTATACCTAAGGTGATGTACCTTATCCAAGCTCTTTCATGTTCATGAGGTGCGTACTGTGATACTGCAGCTCCGTTGCTGACCTTCCCGAGCTGTCCATTCCAACCTCCGTTCCCCACTTCCTTATCTCTTGATCTCCCCGCCCCCAGGCCATCAAGGTTCCGCCAGGCATCTCCCGTCGTTCCTACTTACACCACCTCACTCCCTCGAGCGAATAAATCAGCACACAGCACATCCATATCGTAGTTTTGTCCGACTATACTCGCCCTCTGCGTTACAGCTAAGAGCAACCGTCCTCGCAATGGGCAACTCTCAATCGAGCCAGACGCACGCCATGTCGCCGCAGGATAAGATGCGGCACGACAGGGCTCTCCTCGAGCGCCTCCGGTCCATCAACCTGGAGAAGCGCGACGGCCCAGACGAGAAGGAGCAAGCCTTCGCAGCCGAGAACGAGAAGGACCACGAGGACGGCGTCGTCTCCCGTCGTCGGCTTGCCCGCTCGCCTGAAGGCCTGGCCATCTCGGACGTGTCGCAGTGGCAGACGGCCCTGCTCAAGGACGCCAAGAACCGCCTCGCGATCCAGGCCTTCACCAAGGCCTCCCCCCGCGAGGTGCTCGCCTCCGGCTCTGCCAAGGCCCGCGACCAGCACGTCTTCAGCGTGCGCATCCCGCTCGAGGGCGGGCCGGTCACCAACCAGCGGTCGTCGGGCCGGTGCTGGCTGTTCGCGAGCACCAATGTGTTCCGCGTCGCGCTGATGCGGCGGTACGACCTCGAGGCCTTCGAGCTGTCGCAGGCGTACCTGTTCTTCTGGGACAAGCTGGAGAAGAGCAACTGGTTCCTGGAGCAGGTGCTGGACACTGCGGCGCAGGAAGACCTCGAGGGCAGGCTGGTGCAGCACATGCTGCGCGAGCCGCTCAGCGACGGCGGGCAGTGGGACATGGTGTACAACCTGGTCGACAAGTACGGGCTCGTGCCGCAGAGCCTGTACCCGGACAGCTGGAACGCGATGAATTCCGGCGTGGTGAACAGCATCGTGCTTAGCAAGTTGAGGGAGTACGCGCTCGTGCTGCGGGAGATGGTGAGGAGCGGGGAGGCGGGCGTCGAGGCGGTGAGGAGCGAGAAGACGAGGATGGTGAAGGAGATCCATACGATCCTGACGCTTACGCTCGGCCCGCCGCCCAAGGCTGGGGAGGAGTTTGTGTGGGACTTTGTGGACAAGGAGGGGAAGGCGAGGACGGTGAGGGCCACGCCGAGGGAGTTTGCGAGGGATATCGAGACGGAGGGGAAAGGGGGTGGCGTCTGGGCGGGGAAGAAGGAGGTGCGGATCACGAGGGAGGGGATCGCTGGGATGCTGAGTCTGGTCCACGATCCAAGACATGAGAGGCTTACACACCTGAGTGTGGATCGGCTGGGGAATATCGTCGGCGGACGGGGAGTGAGGTATGTGAATGTCGACATGGCCACGCTCAAGGCTGCCTGCGTGAAGCAATTGGAGGCCGGGATACCGGTGTTCTTTGGGTGTGATGTAGGCAAGTTTAGCGACAGTAACGGGGGTATCATGGATCTGGACCTCTTTGATTACGAGGTTGGGTTCGGGATCTCGCTGTTAGGCAGGGGTGAAGAGAAGAAGGCGGAGAGGTTGAGGAGTGGAGAAAGCCAGATGACGCATGCCATGGTTCTGACGGGTGTGCACGTTGAGGATGGGAAGTCGGTGAGATGGAGGGTTCAGAATAGTTGGGGCGAGACGAGGGGGGAGAAGGGTTGGTTTGTCATGAGCGATGCCTGGATGGACGAGTTCACCTATCAGGCCGTGATTGATCCGCGGTTTGTCGATAGCAAGGTCAGGGATGTGCTGGATAAGGAGCCGGTGGTATTGCCACTGTGGGATCCCATGGGTAGTTTGGCTTGAGGTAAAGACCCAATCGCACAATCGGTCTGAACGAGACGTATCTAGCCATGAAGCCGTGGCTTGTAAGTCCGGACTGAGGATGGGCTTTGGAGCATGAGAGTTCCGATCCGCGCACGATGAGATGTTATTGGCTGCGAGAGATATTGGAGGAGACAATGAACGTAGACACTGAACGTGAGGTAGTTACGAGTTTATGGTAGCCAGACGGCTGAATAGGCCAGTCCTTGTACGCTTGATTGATGGTCTCCTCCACTTCTAATTCAACAATGCAGGCATCCCCGTTGGAATTTGCCTTCATACTGCTTCGATATACGATGCTAGGGCTGGCAAAGTTCACTTGGGACCAACCATCACGGGTCCCAACTTCCTGCACCGCTTGCTGGCCTCGCAGGAAGATCATCACTCGCTTCCAACTCGGACCAAGAGACGGCGTAGAAAAGCAAGGCTACCTGAACAGCGTTGCAGACAGGTGTCGTCGATTGCCTTGTTAAACACATCACAACATGTCAGGAGCCACAAACGTGGGTAGTCAGTAGGACGATGGTAAGCCTTGTCAGGGCAGTCGCGGCATCTCGCAGCATCTCTGAAATCTTTACACCCATTTATCGTGGCCTGCCATGTCTCCAGCCTGTGCCTTCGCCGCCGAGGGTGATCGTTGCCCCTCCGAGCCACGACGATCAGCGTGTCTGAGCGGTGGCGTGCCGACGTGGCAGAAGGCGAAGAATTGGTATCCGCTTGAGCTTCGTCGTTGATGCCTGGTCAAGCATGAGGATCATGATAGAATGAGACGACCGGAGATGTTGGCATGTCAGTGAAACTTCGGCGAGTTATGTAGTGCGTCCTCGGCGGTCGGCGACAGACTTGTGGCTGGCCATAGAGGACAGGAGCTTCTTCCGCCTTCCGGGACCTTTGCTCCGTTCTCGCCTTGCACAGACTGCCCGGAAGCTCGAGCCGGCAGTGACGGAGGAGCACAAGAGGCAGTTGGTACGGAGGTTCACGCCAGGTTGGCGCCACTACAAGGCTAAGTGCAGGATCTCGGGCAGCCAGATAAATCCCGTTTGGATGTTGACATGGGATGCCGTGGCCTTCGTCCGACAATCAACACGACACGGCGTCTGCGGTCGGACGGTCTCCGACTCTCCGTAGCCTCACTGTCGAACGAGAGGATCCAACAAGTCGGGCAAGACACTAGCGTAAGTGGGCCGTCGTGTGTGTTGTGTCGGTTCGAAGCATGTGGAAGGATCTTGGACATCTCGTGGCTCCCCGAACATAGCTGCATAGCACCCACAAGAGCCCGACTGCATGGCTCCATCAGATATTATGTGGCCATCCCAATTGGAGGTGCGCTTTGCACAATACCGGCAGAAGCACGGCTCTCGGAGTCTCGGCCAAAGGGATTGGAAAGGGATTGGCGGTCATTGGGCTGCCACGCGCTTCAGGTTTCGACCCAATCCCACAACATGGCGGCAAAACCAGCAGTCAGAGGTTTGGGATTTGTCGTTAGCTCCTCCATTTACATGTCGATCGTCAATGTTGTTGCTTTGTTACTGGACCTGCTGGCCGCCAGAGGAGATATTCTGTGCAAGTGGTGTGAATATGGAAAATGAAAGTTAGCCACTCTGAATAGTAACTTGAGTCGGAGTTCGTGATAGTCACTCGCTTTCATCGAGAGAGGGACAGTACCAGGTACCTTAGGTACTGTACGTACCGCTGTACCTGAGCACAGGCCAAGTGCTCGGTGACGGGACTCAGGCAACTTGCAGCTGACAGGATCAGGTGGACAGCCTAAGAGGTACATGTGCATGTACCTGCCAGTCTGTCAGTCAAGGTGTCGCTGTAGGTAGAGTCAAGCCGTCGTAACAGCGGTGCTTCATTCTTGCTAGAGTAGAAACATGGGATAGGTAAGGTAAGGCAGCCCATGATCTGGCCAACATCGAACTTCCAGTAAGCTTATCCGTTTCTGACCACGCAACAAGCACGCAAACAGCGGCTCGGTGCATGCAGCCCACGAACCATAAGGACCCTTGCAGCCGCCATGGAACACCGTTAGCACGGATAGATACGATGGACACGGGCATCTCTGCATATGGACGAGTGCACGACAAGTTGGCCCGTGATGAGGGTCTCGTCAAGTCCTGATGACGGCTTTACCGGCGCAGTAGTACCTTTGTACGGTCCAGTTCGGGATTCAATTGCCATTCAAACCGTAAACGGGCCTTTGGACTCTGAGATACCCTGATTTTCCTCCTTGTCGCGATTGTGGATATATATGGTACTCGTGGTATGTTTAGTACAACGTCATCACGGTCACAGGCACAGCTCCAGAGCTCGGGCAAAGTGGAACTCAATTGCCCCTCCAAGGCTCCAAACCCGTTCTTGAAGAAATTTAGACGTCTTGAAGCGCAGCTGCGGCATCCATTGTATCCACTGTCCGGAGCCGAGCATTACAATAGTGAAGAATTTCGTCCCAAGTCGGGATACATCTGCGATTGGAAGAGATACGTATTGTTGGTTGAATACTTTCGTCTCTAACATCGCACTGCTGCTATGGTATGTTGTGGCACCTATGTAGAAGTCAAAATCATACCATCAACTCGTCATAACCTCTTGTTCACCAGAAGCGACGATAATACATCGTGCCCCTCCATTCCATTCCTTTCTCCTTCTCCTAAAGATAGCAAAGTCGTCGACAATAAAAACAAGATACCGATACCCTAGCCGAGTGCCCTGCATCAAGAGAACGGGGGCATCCGCCGATCTGTCTTGAAGATCGCTCTCGTGTTCAACCACACTCCAACAACAAGGCTTCGTTTCCGTCTTGAACCCTGCACCTGTCCGGTTGGGCTCGGCTCCTTGTCTACTACCGTATGCAGACGTTCCTTGACGCGGAAACACCATCGATCTCGAAGTCAAGGGTTCCCTGGGGTCCCATCCTCTGAACACAGCTAGCTGTCCGTCCCAGGTTGCCAGGGTTGTGTCTGTAACACACATCCCTTGGGATAGCTTTCCTGTATATTTATAATAGACGTCGTACATGGTCCTCTTTCCACACCGACAGCTAAGCTCCCTTGGCAAGATACTTCGCTGCGTACTACGACACTCTGTACTCCCGAATCTTTTTTTCTTCTTTTCCATAAAAGACCCTCGACCACGCACAGCCTCGAGGACCCATCTCGAGTTCCCAACATAACCTCGTATATTCACGACTTTTCCTCTTCGTCACCACTCGGGCTTTGCCTCAGCCACACAATTGGACCGTCACCTGTATGCACTGCTCACCTTTTTTTTTTTCCTTGACTGCCATAATAAGCAGACCCCCTGGCTCATTAGCTCATCACGTTGCAGCACAAAAATCACACAAAAGACGGCAGCCTGAGCAGTAAGACGGCGAAGCTGATAACGACAACCTAGACTATACAACCCCGCAATTTGTCCATCGATTTCTCCCGCTTTGTCAACCAGACCAGATCGAGCTGAAAGCATTCCTCTCACTCCCACCCCGACTCTGACTCCTACTTCCGCTCCCTGTGTGCTCCTGCAGTCACCTCGCGTGAGCACTCTTCTCGACTCTCGAGTCGCCCTAGGCTTCCTCGCTCAGCGGCTCCTCCTCAACCTCTTGCGATCCAACCCACCCCACCTGACCTGGTGGGATTGACATTTCCTCCGCTTGCGAAGACTGTCTCCTATGGCCGAGTCTTCTAGGTACTCAGGCCGGTACGCGCCAGCCTCTGGAAGGCGCTCTCCCATTCTCTACAACCCCGGTCGCGCCTCCGTGCCGGTGGGAGTTAATTATGCTCCCTACGGCGGAGAGCAGTACGCTCCGGATCCCTACGGCGGGGATATCCATGTCTTGCCCATATCGCACCATGATGGTATAATGACTGGTCGATCAGTCGGTGACTATCGGGCCAGTGCCATTCCTGTCACCACTACCACCTATGCCGTCCGGAAAGATCGTGATCCTACCGTCTCCAGAAGCACCAGCGTCAGAGACGGCGCAAGTAGCAGTCGCCCTCACCGATCCTCCACCATCGACTCCTCCTCCAAGCGACCACCCATCATTATCACAACGAAACACGCCCCTTCGGCCTCCACCTCGGGCTCCCATGCCGCATCCAACGCAAAGTCCGACAGCCCGACTCGCGACCCCTACCGGTCGAGCGAGGAGCAATACTACACACAGCCGGGCACGTCGGTCCATCGTGCTCGCAGCACGACCCGGGCACCATACACCGCGGCTCCCCTGAGCAATGACGAATATGCGCGTCTGCGGGAACGCACCGGTGACGAGCGACTCCGCCCGGCGGACCCGTATCGGCCTCCGCGGCAGGGAGCCCTGTACCCTTACGAGCCTCGTCACTCGGCCGCCATCGACTATGGCAATGAGGGATATGAATACACCAAGCCTGGCGAATTGGCACGGTATGACCTGGATACGACCAGGCCACCTCGGGCCAGCCGCCGGGATAGCTTCGACCGTGGCTACTACCGGCCGAGCGTGAGCGTCAGCACCGATGTTGGCGGTCATCCGTACGAGCCAAACGAGAGGCGCTCTCGGGGACCTCCGCCGACAAGCCGCGGGTTGGACAGGCTCAATCGCGGCGCTGCGGCCGGCATCTACGACGCTCCCGGAGTTCGCATGCCAGTTCCTCCGCCTGCGCCGCTTGCGCCACCTCGCCATCTAGGTGTCCCCGGCAGCCCCACGTCGGAACGAAGAGGGACTTCGAGGACCCGTCCCGTGTCGCTCTATCAAGATTCCTACGGTTACATGCAACCGGATGAACTGTCTCGTAGCTACAATGATCATCGCGACTACTTTCAAGATGATGTCACTACGCGCGGTTTCGGTCTGCGCATCGATCCTAAGGACGTCGATGATCCGCGGCGTGAACTCGATGCTAGGTATCGAGATGAGCGGAAAGATCGGCGCGAACCGCGCGTCGACGACCGCGAGCCGCGCCGAAGGTCTGATGAGGACTTGCAGCCGGCCAAGAAGAGGGACGAGCGTAAAGACCACGCTGATCTGGACCTACCGTCGCGCAAGGATGAACGCAGAGCATACGAGGACCGTGGCCCGACTTCGAGGCGTAGGTCTGACGAGGAATGGGAATTCGTGCCGAGGAAGGAGGACCGGAGGCGACAGAAGGGCTCCCTCAGCCCTCCTGGCATCCAAGTCACCGAGAACGACGCGGAGCCGAGAAGTAGGCGTGAGGACGTCCGCGATCGGAAGGACGTCAAGGACAAGGACCGCGGCGATGAGGACCGCGAGCGTGACAGCAAGACGGACAAGATCAGAGACAAGGTCACAGCGGGACTTGGCATTGCCGCGGCCTCCATTGGGCTCAGCCCTGCACTCAAGGACAAGGATGCCAAGGACGACAAGAAAGACCGGCCTTCTTCTCAGAGGTACAGCCGCGAGAGTGAAGATCTACGTTCGTGGGAATCCGGCGAGGAAGATCCCAGGGTTTCCGATGGGCGCAGATCAAGCCGCAGAGATGCCGACGACAAGAGACGCTCGAGTCGAGACGAGCCGGAACTTGTTGAAGCCCCCCGCGATCGGGATAGCGAGCGGCCGAGGAAGGAGCGGCCGGCTGCTGAAAGCACGGTAGAATCCCGCGACCGCAACCGGCGGGAGGCTGAGGCGGCACTTACCGGAGAGCCGGTCGACAAGGCATCCCGCGACGCATCGACGTCGTCGGCCGATGACAAGTCCTCTCGACCGAGAAGGAAACTACATCCTGCCGCCTTCGACCGGAACGACGCTGCTGCTCTGTCTGCCTTGAAAGCAGAACTGGCGGCCAGCGAGAAGAAGGATAGAACAGCCCCAAACCCAACCGTCAGGGAATCCTCTCCCGAAAGGAGGAGCTCGCCGTCTGGCGCGGACCGAGACGACGGCTCCTTCGCGACAGCCCTAGTCCCTGTCCCCAAAGACGAGGACGACGACCGAGGCCGCGATCTCGGCCCGGGTTCGTCGGAAGAGCGGCAAGTCCGCGTCGTCTCCCCGCCCCGCGCCAAGGACGAGAAGAAGCCCGTCAAGGGCATCCTCAAGCAGCCCAAGCCGCAGTTCCCCGAGGAGCCGAATCCCGTTAGGGAAGGCGTCGCGCCGCACAAGGACGACAAGAAGAAGGCCGACGTCCCGCCCGGTGCGAGGTGGACCAAGATCAACCGCGCTCTCGTCAACCCCGAGGCCCTGACTATCGGCAAGGAGCGGTTTGAGGTCCGGGACGACTTTGTCATTGTGCTGAGGGTGTTGAGTAAGGAGGAGATCCAGGCTTATGCTACTGCCACGGCGCAGCTGAGAGGTGAGTCCCATGTTTTCACTGCTCTTTACTTGGCAACATTCTCCTTTTCTTTCCCTCCAAGTTCACTGTCAGCACCAAAATCGATGACTGGCATCATGCTAACAAAGCCGACCTACAGAGCGGAGGAAACTTGAGTTCGAGCGAGCCCAAAAGGAGGCCGAGTACGAGCTGGAGAGGGAAGACGACGACGATCGTCGCCGCCGCTCGAAGCATCGTCACCGCGAGAGGGACGACGAGTACGTTGACGAGCGGAGAGAACACCATGACCGCGACCGCGAAGACAGAGACCGGGAGGCGCACCGCCGACGCCGTCACCGAGATGCGGACTACGAATATGAAGACGTTGAGGAGAGGCCCAAGGCTATTGAGTATCACGGCCACGGGCATGAGCATAAGCATCATCGGTCGCACCGGGTTGGGGAGTGATTACTCCTGGTTTCTTGGGGAGAAACTATGGTAAAGGAGTCTCCGATTTATGACTTGATATTGTAGCATGTTGCCTCTGCTTTTTGGTGTTTGGACGGGTAGCAAGGTTATATGTTGCCTGTACGTGGCCGATTTAGCAAGCGGTTTGGAAAAATGAGATCATGATTTGGAGTTATTTGTTCTTCGTTGGATTCCGTATCGGTCCAAGAGCTGTCTCGGGAATCGTCCTCACTTCTACCCACTGCTAAGCTGCTGCGTTCTCCGTTGGCACTCTTCGGCCAGCGACCACTAGTATCAAGAGCTATTGCTGGTCTACTTAACCTGCTACTTGCCGTGGAGATGGGGAATAAACTGTGAACCGGTGATATGATGCGTTTGCTGGCCGTTCACAATGCCTGATTTCGTATGGTATTTGCGTATAGACACGGGCATTGTTCCTTCACGGTACGTTTCCGAGAGGACGAAACCGTAACCAACAATACGCTCTTCCGTGCTCGAGAAGGCGGTCGCTACATATCCAGCAAGTGCTTGTGGGTACGGTCGTCTTTCGATCTTATATAGAGCCGCATAGATACAGAAGTGTACAACATCATCCTTGGGAGATATTCCAACAACCAACGTCTGCTCTCAGAGATCATTACCTACTCCTCCAACTCCCTAGACGCTCCCGTTTCTCAACACCGTCTAGGGTCCGGGCCGGGTTGGGTACTTCCGTGCTAGCCTCAGATCGGGAGAACGTCACAGTACTTGTTATCGGGATCGATAGACAGTTTGATCGGGCATAAAACAAGGCATTGACAGGCCGCCGGCTGACATTTTGTGATATTCACGATAGAGCGAGCAAGGCATGTATGTACATTGCCAACATGTGAAAAATACAGTAACCTTTAGACAAGTTCTTCTAAAGCGTTACCTAGAAGTCCAACTCACGACTGGATCGCATATACGTGTAACCTGCCCCGATCCGGTGGTGATACTTCTTCAACACACACGAAGAGCTCGATTCGCATATTTCCCTCGGTCTTTGGGAAGAGCTACTATTTTGGTCCAAGTGGCATGTGTGTTGCTGGCTCTCTTATCACCCCGGGCGGAATAGGAAGACAGCTACACGGGTCCACGCGCCCCCTTTTCTAGTAGATTCTCGCGGCCCTGGAGCGAAGGCATGCAATGAATTATAGGGAGCAGTCAACGACCGATGCTTGTGGCCGGCTCTTGTCGGCGACGATTGGGCCCTCCCGAGCGACTCGGCTATCGTCCATGACAAAACAAGCCCTAAGCTCCCAACGGCACCAGAAACGCCCCCGCGCTGACCGCCGTTTCCGCTCGGGTACTTCGGGAATATGCCGACGGAGTCGAAGCACGACAGGCAGCAAGCACCATCCGTGGAAGGCTGAGGGGTGACTCAAATCTTAAGCTTGGACAGACAGTGGAAGAGACACGGACAACGTGTAAGACACTGTCTGGGAGCAGAGTGGCAGGGTCAAAGACTACGATGACGGCCACGGTCTTGGTGGACTGTCTCACCCCAGAGATCAGAGACAAAGCCGGTGGGTAAGGGCAGAGCAGAGCGTCTCTTGACGAGTGATGACCGGAGGGCATCTCACCGCCATCTGGGGTGACGTGAAGCCTATCGGATATAGGATGTTGGAAAAACCCGAGGAATGCGCAAACAAACCAAGTCCATCCTGGATGTGATCAATAGCGGGTGCTGCCGCCAGATGCCAAGGTCAGGGACATCGGGTTGCGATACCTTGCCATTAAATATCATTTTCCTCGCCTATATATGAGCGCGGCTCGGGGGTAGCGGGTGCCTCGGCGCGAGGAGAACAGACTGCTTCCCGAATCGCCTCTTCCCGAGCATAGTATCTGACCCGAAGGATGACGAGCTTTATTGTGCAGATAAGGGGGAATCACCGGTTGTCTGCCATTCGGCGAGCTGGCTACTCCACGGCTTGCGGCAATATACTGCGAGTGTTGAATATCCATCGTTATCGTATCCTGCCTTCCCAGCCCTTTTGTGTCTCCAAAAGCAAGTCGACGGCATGTTCCTATTGGTACGAAGATGCGGTCAGAAGGAGCTACAGCATGAAATGGAGCCACATGCGGATAGTTGCTTCTTCGCCGCATAGCGGCTGTGCTATTGCTCAATGAGAGTACTCTCTGCTGGAATTGGAGTGTGACTTGGTCAGATTGGTGGCCGTTGGGCCTGTAGCTTTCACGCTTTGGAAGGGAGATACAGAGCATTGATACACGCGAGCTTTGCTGTTCATGGGCAAACCAGCTGCAAGCTTCGTCTCAGGAGCTTTGTTGTCGTCAGGAGCATTGCTCTTCCAAACAATGTACTGTACAGTACGTTTCTTCGTTGGACCTTTGCCTCCCCCAGCAGCAGATCACCGGGTTCTCCTCAGTGCCCACCCCTTCTCCAAATGATGCCAGCATGGGTACCCGGGAGTCAGACGCATTTTATTCGGTGGATCCTGCCGAGAGGTTGGTAGTACTTCCGGCCCCCTTGCGATCGCTCAAGGGGCTGGGGAGCGTTGTCAACGAGGTTCAGCGGTAAGGCTGCCGCTTCTCGGTTCAGACCCCGTCTACTCATTGCGACGACGCGTACATAGTCCTCGGTAGGGAACCGACAGCGTCAATTCGGGAACCGAGACCCATTGCCATCATCACCAATTCACCCGTAGATGAAGGCACATCGCCGTACTGTGTAGAGACTGACGACTAACGACGTAGCGGTGAGTATTATGGGCCGGGGACCGCGTATGCAGTATGTTTGAAACAGGGGAAGATCGTCCGGTTCCCGTGATATGCTCTGGTCGGTTTATAATGCCGAACCGAGGACTTTTGGTTCGGGGTGGCAGAAGAAACAGGTGAGTAATTAATAGCAACGCCGTGTCAAGCATGCAGTTGTCCAGCAAGTCCCGTTGGGCGCATCATACAGGCTTTTATCCGGAATCATGTCATTTTGCGGTCAGTCAAGGTCAGTCTATGGCCCGATATGGCATTGAGCTCACCGCAGCTTTTTGATTGCGGCGTGCTACCTCGATGCCGCGACCCAAGGGATGTCGATGGCTGGGTGATGTTCGTTATTCCTGCTGCCTAGGACGTGCTGCGGATTGGGTGACACCGCATGCGACCTTGACGCACTGATGTTTCCTCGATTTCATGCTCTGGAAACCCCCTATGGACAGAAGGAGGTCTCTTCACAGGCAAGATGGAAATGACAGAACGAGGACGTCTCTGTGATCAAGGTGCTTCTCCTTGGGCAGACGGCGTCGGCGTCCAATGGCTGCGGGACTTGATATTGGAGGGACTCGATGAAGCGTGAGGGCTGTTTCGTCACCCCGGAACAATGCCCGTTTGGGCATAGGCGAACGTTTAACACCTCTTTGCCCGCCCGGTCTTTGGGCACCGAATGGGAAAGCATCCGCGAACACACGTCTGCAGCGTCATGGTCAACGTGAATGGTGGAACTTCTGGATCTCAAAAGTCGATTGCAGTCGAGACTTGGACACTTGACAGATACCGGCCAAGCTTGCGATGAGAGAAGACGGGGGCATCCCTGTTGAGCACTAGTAGAAAGCCGGAAAGGTCTCTCAGAATCATCGGACGATTCGCCAAATGTCGCGTCGCTAGATCGTCTGCTGCGGATGTGCATTTTGCTACTGCACGCCGACTTTGCTTCTATGTATGCACGTGGAGTGTCGTGCACAGAGATTCTCGTACCTCTCTTAAGTGCTTTTGAGCCAAGGTGAGTGATAGGGCGGCTCGTACTACATCAGTAAGGCAAGGCCGCGTTCGACGATGATGCAGACACAGGACAGGTCTTCCCTGTTTCTTCTTCTGATAGCCTTTCCCTGTCTGTTATCTGCCGGAAGAATCTTCCGGCAAGCGACTGGTCCCAGGTGGGTGTAGACGATGGTAGGTATACTTGTGGCGTCGTTTCTTGCCCGCCATCAAGTTCGTCCACACTGTTAGCGCGCTCTGCCTTGTGGAGCGTAGAAGCGAGAAACTTGCAAGTGCTGGTGGGGAAAGACACTGAGGGGCTGGCCACGGTGTCTCCATACCTGCTGTGTACATCAAGAGTTGCTCTTATAGCTCGCTTCAGCATGATGATGGGACTCGACCGCGGTAGAAATACCTTACTAAAGAGAAAAGAAAGAAAGAAGGAAAAGGCAAAATTCTATGCCGTTAAGTTCCAAGTCTGTTGACAGTCTGCCGACATCTCGTCGAGCTTGCGCATAAGTACATTTCTGCAGATTTATCGACTGCCGCAGTACCTCCTTCCCCCACCTGTTGTCAGCAACCACAACGTACCCCTGGTACTGTGCACTGTGTGCATGTCCCTTCGTATCCACCCTGACATTGGCAAGGGTTCCTTCCGTTGGGCTCCCACTAACCGGCCACTCCCACTTTCCATGGTTGACAATTCCATGGGCCGTGCGTGCGGTGGCCGTCTTGGAGGGTGAAAAGGGGTTCGTACGGATTCGCGCGGCCAAGAGTGTCAACCGGCCAAAATTAGAGGTGCTGCTTGCCCTGTAATATGAGATCGAAATGGCTTGAAAGCTAAGGTAGCCGTACGCTTCTTATTAGCGCCTTGCTGATTTCGATGCAGCCTTACTACGCAGTAGAAACCCATAACTGAAGACTCGCGACAGCTTTACTTCCTCCTGCACGTGCTGACGGGCCCGATGCCACCTTGGTGAAATTAGTGAAGAGTCTTAGAACGGGACCCGTCGGGCTAACATCGATCGTCCAAGGAAGCTGACGAGCCCTTCGTGGGATATTTTCACCTCTTGATGATGTTTGCCAGTCGGACCTGGGCAACAAGCGCAATACGTACTTTATACTTTACAAGGTATCTTGCTTTGAATGTAGGGATTGTCCTGTCTCCTGGGATTGCCAGATCCTCGGGAAGGCTAAAGACAAGATCTGTGATAAATCCGTGTCGATGGGGTCGTCACTAAAATACGGTCCCCTGCAACCGTTTTGCTGGTTGGTGGCCTTGGGCGAACCCGACCACATCTGTGGGCAAATTGCCGGCCGCACGGCGGTCGGACAAGGGAGGGACGGGGACAAGGATCGCGGGAACGCTTAGGACTGCTGGGTTCATCAGGTACAGGGCGTGTCTCTACGTACAGGGGACCTAGCAGAAGCTGGATTCGTGGATACGTATCTGATTAGATATTTTCAATGAGCCTTTGACCATGTAAGAACGTCTTTCTTCTATCAGAGAGAGAAATATCGGCGTCGTCGTGGTTGCTTGTCCGAGATCGATACGACCAGTGTTTGACATTGCGAGGTCGGACTACCGGAATAGACAACGCGCGACCGTTCTCGAGGCATGTCTAGTTACTTCAAATCCACTGCGGCTCTGATCGTGGAGTAGTACATTCCCAGATCTAGTCCACAGCCTAAGCGATCAGCTGCAACCAGGGCTCGCTGCACTGCTGCTTTGACGATGCAGCACCGTCGTTAATCGACATGCCGTGCGCGAACATATCGCACGGGCACCATGATGGGTCTTGGGAACAAGGCATGCAGCCCGAAATAGCAGAGGGATCGCCCACAAACCATGCTCGAGTGTTTCCAACTCGTCAGTGCTTCATCACAGAATCGAGAGCGTGTCAGGCGTGCAACAACGAAGTAGTACGTAGTGTTCTCGTCGCGTGCTGGGAAGGAAGGTTGAATTCGAAACAACGATCGGTCGCCGTTTGGCAAACCATATCACGCCCGAAGTTGAGCGCTCGGCATATCGAGGAACGGACCTAGGTATCTGTTGGCTATTAATAGCTGTGCTGTCGCTAGAAGATCCGAGTTTGGTCTGCGTCTGCTCAGCATCAGTCCGAGAAGCCTTCCATTCTCCGCAAGCCGTTTTAGCGCCCTCAATTAGGTACTTGATGAAACCCGAGCGTGAGACACGGAATGTGAGCCGGTCAAGAGTAGAGCATAGCGAGCAAGATTTACATTGAAGATCAGGGTGCCGCTTGCCGGAGATTGATCGGCCCTATTTGGGGAGGTTAACAAGCCTGGCGCAATGAGCCCGGACTATCGAGAAAAGCCAGAGACAATGGCCAGAAACATCAGTGTCTTTCAAGTCTATCCGGTAACAAGACCCACGACTCAGCTGGCAAATCATGGCGTCAGCGAGCTATCCCCTTGCAATATCAGATCCCTGGCAGTGCTTGCCCTCTTTCAGCTTAGCTTGACGCAGTATCGGACACTCTCCTCAGTGCTGAGATCAAAACTTCAGAAAGCATCATCAGGATCTTGACGGTCGTTTCAACTTCCACACTCGGCAGGTATTATCATGCAACTCAACTCGCCGGTGTGAGTCCACCGCCCGAAGCTGTTGATAGGGGTCATTACCACATCAATACTTCTGCGGTATGTGTGCGTAAACATTGGCTTATTCTGTAGGTAGAAGTTACAAAATGGACCATTGTTAATGCAATGCCGACAGCCGCAGCAATGATATCCAGTTGCATACATCACTAATGGTCGATGCAACGTCACGGGCAAGTCTTTGCGCTGACGGCGAGGGTACGGCAGATTCGTCTCTCACAGTCAAACTTCCCGCCGCCTGCCATGCTATGCAATACGTACCGCAGTGCAGTACTTGCAGTGTGTAGCATTAAAGAAGCAGAGACTAGACCATGTGCGCCATACTTGCTGCTGGGTCTCGCGCCCGGCCTCGCACGAATAGCGAAGTTGGTCAGCCCGTTATAATTTCGTACTCGCACCATTACGGCGTGTGCTGCCCCACAGAGAGAAGGGAATAAAATACCTCAATGAGCCAAAGGTGAGCCTCCGCTCGAGGGCTGGCGGCAGCTGAGGCGTGATGGAACCAACAGTTCGGGTCCTGTGTCTCAGGTAGAAACAAAGTACCATGCCACCGACGTTGGGCTGCTACATCCCGAACAGTTCTAGTACAAAGTTTATAGCCACCTCGCATTCATACTGCCGAGGTGAGCGCACGCATGTAATCGATACACGCATAACACACGAAGTCCTTTCGGTACACTATGATGTGTATACCTAGAAAGCGCAGTGAAAGTGTTGTATGGTACAGCCAATCTGGATGTGCAGGCCACTCGCGTCTGATAGCTGGTAGGCCCATGCCGTTCATCCTTTTTTTTTCTGAGTCTCTCGAAGGACGAAGTGGGTTCCGCAATCCTTCGACGCACGTGCCGCACCCGGCAAACGGATGCCATGCAAAGCCCACTTCCTAGCAGGGGCGCTACACCATCTCCCGAGGAGTGCATTCGTCGATTGCTGCTGGCGTAAATTGCAGGCCCCCCTATTTCAACCTCCACTCGTCACAATAAGCACTGGAACTCATTGGCGGAGACGATGGCGTGTGGGTTCACTTGTGGGTTTGGGAAGATGACAGACTACTGTGGTATGCGGCGGCGGCGGCGGCGGCGGCGGCATGAGTCTTCTTAGAAGCTTGAACAATCATTGAGGCAACGAGGATCGTAGCCTGAGAATATTGATACCTCATTATCGATCATTTGAGGTATTCATACGCAGGATGTCCGTCATCAGCGGTTTCGTAGTGTGCTGCTCCTGTCTTGTCGCTCATGCTGCTCCGAAGCGAAGTCCAATGACTGTGTGGTGTGGTGTTTCGACCGTGTATTCGATCATCTCTAGCTCCTTTTTGGCCATTTGAAAGTCGAGACGATCCGACTTGATTGGAAGATCTGCTGATAAGGCGCAACGGGAGTTCGTACTGCGTATCAGAGCGTGACTGGCAATGATGGACGGCGGGGACCGGATTCGCTGCTACCTTACTGCGGTCTAGCCTCTCGCTCTCCAGTTCCTCTGGTCGCCGATGTGCTGTTGCTCGTATCCCGCGCGCATTTCAAAGGTAACCTGTATGCCGAGGTCCTCACTCCATCTGCTTTGCTTCTCCCATCGAAGCTGGGTGATTCGGTCTTTATCTGTAGTCGCCAACTTGCCATTTGGTGTCGTCGGGTTGCCGCTAGACGCCCCCTGGTCGGGTGGGTGTGAGCTGTCAGCCACGAAAAGCCTCCAAACCGAGTTTACGTGACAGCCAGCCCTCCCTGTCTCCCCCAAACTTTTTAGTCGTCCTCATCCTACCCGCCGGATCCCAGTAGATTGCCAGGGGGGGCGAAGGTCCAAGACACCGGGCTTTAAAAGCAACCCCCAAGAACCCACCACCACAACACCCCAGCTCGTCCCTCTTCCTACCTGCAAGGGCTCCTGCACCCAAAACCGTCGCTCCACTCTCCCTGCCCGGCTCAACGGTCGACAGACCAGATCATCCTTGTCTGTGACATCCTTGCGTTCCCGTCAAACGACTTGCTTGCCGCTCTGCATCGCATCATTAGCAACACAGCTGCAATCTCAGTGTTGGAAGAGCATCTAAACAATCATCGTCGTCCTCTTGGTTTATCGCGCTAAATAGCCCACTTCGAGGCCGGTTTCTCAGGTCGCGACGCGTGATTCTTCCATCCCCCGATACCGTCTGAGCTTCGGACAGCATTTACATGCGATAAGAGCGCGCACGTTTCAGAAGGAAAAGAAGAAAAAAAAATACCCTTTTTTGGAGTGTGCTGTACAAAGTGAGTTCCTGATTTCCATTGCGCTTGTTGAATTCTCGAGGAACAAGCCAATGCTCTTCCATGGAGTCATCTCCGATCTTCAATTCAGACATGGCGCCCGACGCGCTGCTTCTGCATTTCGGAGGCTAGCAGTGCTAGAAAGCTCTGACCCCATGTCATTACATTCCATCCTGATTTCGGCAGGAGCTCCTCTCGGGTTGCACTTCCATGATAGCTTTGGGCAGTTGGCCCTGTTTCACTCCGCACCGAAGCTCGCGCCTCCACGTGCGAGGCTTGTACTTAATCCTTGTACCTCCCCTGCGCGCCCCCAAGTCGAGCTTAACCGTGTGCGACAGAAAAGTTCACCAAAACATTCTTCACTTTTCTTCCTCCAGTACCAACAACAGCAAACCCTCACCAGTGGTACTGACACCCGATCTAAGGCTATTGCGACACCTGAGTGTAGTGTTGTACATACTTTAGTCCTGCATTCAGGTAGGCGTGAACCTTGGCGCTGCAGGTACATGCCATCAGACGTTCTGCGCGTTGCTCTCCCTGCTTTGCTTTGCTGTGCTGACGTGCCTGCGTCAAAGACTCGATCGATATCCTCCGGTCTCGGGAACAAACCGGTTTAAACCGTGACTCGGTTCGGATTCATACTGCAGCTCGCGTTGCGTGCACTGTTGGTAAGTGAATGTTTTCCTTAGGACCGGAGTATCTCGTTGCGTCTTCGCCGTTGTTCCCCTATCCGACCGGACCTGGATCAGACATCGCGCCTCACGCGTCATAACGGCCCGCCGCGTGCTATCGAACATTCGCCGGACTGAGCGCAGCGCGTCTGCGAACTCGACTGGTAAATCTCAGGTCTGAACTTTCTATGAAGGATTGGTGGTCAACTGCTGGCCACATTGTCCAGTCGGCGTCTTTTGGCGTCCTCCAGCGGTAGACACCTACGCGGATACCAAAATTACTGCCTGAGTTGAGCGCAAGCCACTTCACCTTGGAGGGCGGAGACAGAGGCAGGGAAATATGTGTTCACTCCGACGACATGGAATCTTCGCTCTTCCTTCTGAAGTTTGTGCAACGCCACTTCCGCGCAGCCCCATTCTCAGTCACCAGAGTCGTCGCGACACATCCTTCCGGATCGACCCCCGCACGAAAAGACCCCTCCGAAGTCACCGGTCGCACGAATGGGCTGCTACGTATCGATATATCAGAATTGGTTGCCCAATCCGGGGTTTCTTTCGTCCAACCAGAGATCTGGGGCGATCCCGAAGGTTAAACAGCCATCTTGCATGTTCCCCGGTACGGCCGTCGACTATCTACACATCCAGGATCAGGACATGATACCGCCCAACGAAGGAAGGCTGCTGTCGCAAAACCATGGCGAATCAGAACAATTTATTTTCTTTTCCGGACAGGGCGTGGGCCCCATGCAGAATCATCCTAACTGACGGTGATATGTTGATTTTGTAGGGAGAGCACTTCGCGACGAATTCGAGAATAAGCATCAAAAGGACATATCCGCGTTGAAAAGTGAGTGGGATATCTACCTCGTCCTGTACAAGAGCCCATGCAGCACATTTTCCATCATCGGAAGGCTGCCCTCAGGATTTGATCCTCTACTCTGTCGACACCTTCTGACGCGCTGGCGTCTTGGCTCCAACGGTCTGAGGGCAGGGAAGAACAATGCTCTTGTTTGGCCACGGTGGAATACTCTGGTGGGAATTGTATCTGCAGCCCTTTCTGGTGGCGTCGCAAACAATCATCCATACGTACGCCCTGAACAGGCGGCGCTCGCCATCCAGCTGCATCATCCCGGAAACTTTTCCTTCCCTCCGTCTTCCGGCCACCGCCAAGCGTGGACGAATCGCTTCTCCCTGGCAAGGCGAATATAGACGAAGTCAGACTAACATATCTCCATTGTTCTAGGGGCTCAAGAGTTCAGATCTCCAAAAACAGTGCGTAGAAGCACAATCGGTGGTAGGTTTTTTTCCTGCTGGCAGAACAAGCGGACTGCGACCAATCTTCTCTTCTTTTCCTTGTCGAAAGACAACACCGGCACGGCGTTCTTGGTGCCGCCTTTGGCTCCCCGGTTGCCGCCTAGGTACACAGAACCTTACAACTAATGACAGTACAGGGTACCACGCGAAAGTGGAGACGGGATCCGGCTGCCTGCGATATCTTATCGGAGGACCTAAATAAGGTACGTACCGCGCTTGCTATTCAGCTTTCGATCTTTCTTGGCCGGACGACTTCATTCATATTTCTGCGTGTGGTGTCCCCCGTGTTGAGGCAGCGGACATTGCATTCAGGAGTGCAGTCACTCTCTGCGATGCACCCGCAGCTTCGGGAGTTCCTGACATGGGTCCCGCGTCGTCGCGAGTGATCCCGTTTCCAATCTCGGCAACGTTCCACACTAGTGCCCGTTATGGTATCGCATGAATTTTGCGAAATTCTGCGTGGAGTGCCCCTACCCATAACAACGCGCGAGAACTTGTTGTCTGATTGCCAATCCGCGCTGCTATTTTTAAAAGTTCGAATGCTCAGGGCAGCGTGGAGCGATCGCTCTCGAAACTTTGGGCGAAGTCGCATTGGGGTCTCGTTTGATACCAAAGACTGCACCAAGCTATAAAACCAACCTAGGAGCCGGGGTCTTACAGATCAGACATATGCTAACCTTGGTGTTGCTTAAAGACAGCATTGCCCGTGCTCTTTCGATCAAGGGTGCCTGTGTTGGTTCATCCCAGCCGCTCTGCCTGGTCAGAGGAATCAACTTACTGCAGGAACCACAAGGCCGCACCCGGGAGCGACCACCATAGGGCAGTTGACACCCTCTAAACCAGGGTTGACCAGGGCAAGCATTGGTGAGTCTGACCTGCAAACATACCCCCAACACGGGACCTCATCTCGCCTCCATCCCTCACCTAGCAGCTGTGCATGTTTGCATATTTTGGTTGTCGAGCCAGATTTTGTCCGTGCACGCCGCAATGGATGGAAAACCTGGTTTGCGCCGGCACATCCTGGACAAAATTTTCCGGCTGGAAGCAACACATCCATCCAGTCGCGCTGATCCGCCTCTGGGGTTTGGTGCAGACAAATACCATCCATTGAATCGACCTAACTAATGAAATAGTGTCGGCAGTATCCCATCGGCTTCAACCGCGGTCTTATCTATGGGACTCACTATGGCTCAACACCGCAAGGCTCCTGAGCCGTCCGACTCGGTGAGTTGCAGTTTCTTATCGTTCTGCCCAGTCTCTCATGCCTTTTCAATTCGTCACCCTTCGGCTTTCTATCACTTCCCATTGCACGAATGTCACGGACATGCTCTGAGACACGATTTGTCTGCAAAATTCGTTATCTTCTACTGGGAGTCGAAAGTCTCGACACCCCTCGAGATTCCGTTGCACGTGTGGCAGGGCGGCTGCGTCAGAGATTCAAGCCTCCAACGTTGAGATTTGATTGTGTCATTTCTAGCATTTGTTCCAGAGTACTGCGTCCTGCCGCAAGCCTGTCCCGACTGGACCAACAAGGGCTCTATTTGCGGTCGCTCGGAATTGCAGGGCAGTTCCTGTTTCACCAGTCGCAAGGGTTGCAGTAGCGTTGGACAGGGGAGGCGTCTGGGTAAAATCTGTTGCGTTAGTGCGCACAGTGGCCTAGCACGCGCTAAAGCTTGTTGACCGATTGCCATTTTGACTTTGCATCGTCCCCTCCATCAGACCTCCATGCTGAGTCGATTGCCCCTCAACAATCTGCGTGACTAGACGAAACGTCTGTACGTTCCACCAACACCTTTTTATGACGAGATCTCACGCTCAAGAACGAAGCCACATTTTCGGTTGGCCGCTGGACGTCCAATCGACGAAGTGGCCGATCTTAAGCTTCGAGGTGAACTCCACTGGGGTCGACGGTCTGCTCTTCGACAAAGAGTGCGACCTTCACGCGCTAGTCATGAGCTCTCTGTCAGATTACACTCCAACCACAGTGCCGTTGCTATGTCATCTCAACAGCTGCAAGCCACATGATGAACTCCCAACTCCTCCAAGAACTCGAAGCAGTGGCATGGGCAAGTCTGCACACGTGGGTTTGATGGCCCTTGGGCATGGGCTTGTCAACTGCATGACACGAACTCGAGCATCTCCTGCCGTCGTCTCAACTCAGATTCCTTTTGATATCTGATGCTGCACGATCGGAGCACAAGAAAAAAACCCGACCCCCCGTGGTAGTAACCTGAACGGCGACGAGCTGTGCGTGGAGCTCCTGGGGGCTGCTGGTCGTACTCGGGAAGTTGCCAAGGCACAAGGATTCTCCAGACCGTGCCATCAGATTGGACAGGGACCATCTGGTTGGAGATGACAAGGGTCCCATGCTCCTCTACCCCTCTGCCCCCCTCCTTCTGCCCCACACCGCCTTCCAACGTTCTTTCTTCGAAGAAGGAAAAGGCTCCAAAAAGTCTTCTCCAAAGAAACGGCTCCACCAAGATCCACTCGAAGCCCACGAGTCCGAGGCTAGCACACATCGTTACCACATCATTGGCTGACTGATGCGTGTGGGAGTCTGCGACGACGCATGCCGCCATTGGCCATTTCATCTAAAATGCAAGCCGATCCCCTTGTTCACGTTTCTACAATGCGTTGTCGCACCCAAGTCAAGGCCTTGATCCGTTCACACCTCGCGTCGAAAGCTCAAGCTTGGATTTTTTTATTTTATTTTTCCACGGGCACAGTCCTCTCTTAATCAGGGCTGCTGGGGTCTACTTACTCGACTTGAGCCTCTGGTTAAGATTTCACCGCGATTGAGCTATATCAGAATCTGTCAAGTGTTATCATCCCAACCACGTCCAGTGTTCCTTATCCGATCCGACTTTTCTGGTACTTATTTGATCTTCGCTCATGCCCCCTTCACCTCACTTCCCTAACTTAAAGTTTGTGTATCTGCATCTGGCTTGTCCTGCTCTGCCTCGTCACTAAACCTTGCTGTTCAATTCCCCTCCTTTCATCTCACTTATTCATCCTTGCCTCTCCACGACTCATATTGCAGGGCCCACACATCGGTCAGTTCCGTTGCACATGTTGAGCTGTTGCGTTGCCACTACGTGTATATTGCCGTATCAGTCTCAAGTCTTCGGGGGCTTGATTTTGATCCAGGTTGGAGCCTTAGTGGGCTCTCAAATCTGGATCGTGGTCGTGGTCTTCCCCTGCTGGTACTTTTGTATGCAAGTATGGGACCCAAGGCTGGCCCGCATCAGCTGTTGATCCTCATCCATGATCAGGGGATGGAGATAAGCTAGCAAGTCCCTGCTCGCACCCCCAGCATTTTCTGGGGAGGACTACATCTCAACGCGCTTTTCCGGATCTCCATACTCTACCCCAGTAGCATATGCCATTTGTTGAAAATAGACATCTAACATCGTCTTGATGCAGCACCATCCGCATCATCCACAGCATCAACCCGGTCAAGGACCTCCTCATCTGTTGCACCGGCCGTCCAGCATTGTCCATCAGCAGCACCATCCGCAGGCTCAGTCTCAGCAGCAGCACTCCGGCTATCCGTCCAGTCATCCCGTCTACCAGGAGCAGTCCCAGGTGGGGAGCGCACAGCACGGGTCACAGTTACCCTATTACGCTCAGTCAAGCTCATACAACACCCCTGGGGCGTCCTCCGCGTACGCGACTAGTGGTAAGTGTGGGAACCTGCTCATACCACGAAAAGGCCGCTCACTCCTTCGTCTAGATACATCGGACATGATTGCCACAACCATGCAGAGACCAACTTACCCCCCGATGTCCTACCACACGCCGCAGTCGAACTCTCCTGCCTCTGTTAACTCGCCTTCCGGCCATGACCAGCAAAGGAGTATCTATGGGCAGCCGGCGCAGCACATGCATCAGTCTTCGATGTACTATGGCAACCCGGCACAGTCGCAGTATCCCTCAATTCCTCCGCAACCGGCGCCCTCGCCGTATGGACAGCACACCCAGCCGCCTCAGCAGTCCATGACCTCGCAACCTAATATGATGATGTCGCACTCGAATCCCCAGCATCATTTGGCTCATCAGGCGAGTCAGCATGCCCAGGCGGGTATGGCAGGGAGTCCAAGGCACACCAAGATTGAGGCGCACAACATGAAGATTGAGCCGCAGCATACCATGACCCCCCAGATGGCGCAAAGGGCGCCAGCACCTGGGTCTCTAGGAGTAGGCACACCTTCTCAAAGCTCTCAGAACGGCACAGCTCTCTCTACACCAACCGGCTCCAACGCCGGGGTCAACCCCAACGCCGCACCTGGCCCGATACCCGCAACAACACCGCTCGTCGTGAGGCAAGACCAAAACGGGGTCCAGTGGATAGCATTTGAGTACTCTCGCGATCGCGTCAAGATGGAGTACACGATACGCTGCGATGTGGAGTCTGTGAACACGGACGAGCTTTCGCAAGACTTTAAAACGGAAAACTGCGTTTACCCTCGTGCCTGCTGCCCAAAAGAAAACTATCGGGGCAACCGGCTGCAGTATGAGACGGAATGCAACACAGTTGGATGGGCCCTAGCTCAGCTGAACCCGCCCCTTCGGCAGAAGCGAGGACTTATCCAGCGTGCTGTGGATAGCTGGCGGAACAGCAACCAAGACCCGCGGCTGCGGAGCCGACGGGTGCGGAGGATGGCCAAGATGAACAACCGAAAGAATGTCCAGGCCTCTCCGCATCCTTCGCACATGCCTGGTACCAATGGCCAGCAAGGCATGCCGGCTCCCGGATCTATGGGACCAGGAGGCGCCGCAGCCATGGGCAAGCCCGGGATGAACGGCTTGGGCCATATGCAGCATCACCAGGGACACCATGACGGAAACACTCAGGGCGGAGGAGACGAAGTCGGTATGTTTCACCAGATGGCCTAGTGCGCGCTTGTGTTGTGTGATTATGTGCGATACCTTTCGAGCCGCTTACCTATTATACCTTGTGCCTGCCTTGTCGTTCTGGTCATGTTTTCTTTTTGGAATTTGGGGAAATAGTCGTCATTTCTTTATTTTTATACCGGCTCGCGACGAAGCATCTCTCGAGCTCTTGACCTGTACGACGCAGGAACCTGGCACAAAGATCTTGTACATTACCATAGTCGCCTTCTGCTGCGTTGTTAGTTTGTTTGCTGGTTATCGGTCGTCGCTCAGTCGTCTGGCTACTGGCTGCTGGCAAAAAGTCGCATTGCACTGCGGTTTACCATCACCTTCACCATCACTACTTACAGACATGGGCATCTTCACATACCCTGCCTCACGGTTCTTCGACACTGCTGAAATGGGGTGCGTGAGGGGGCTTTCCGACTTGTATTTGGTCGGCCCTCTCGTCATTGCAGCCTGGCTTTTTGTCTGATATTTGCGCAGAAGTTGTTGCTGCTGAAAATCCCTCTCAGAGTTCGAGTTGACTCGGTCCTTTTATGAAGCGGTTTGGTCTGGGGAAGAACCGGAGCCCATCAGGGATGATGTTGAATGACTTACTATAATACATGATCTGATCGAGTTTGCTAACGAAAGTTCTCTCCAAACAGATGATGTGTATATGGATGATGATACACACCACCATCATCATGCCCCGAGCGGTGTTCGCGGCAGCTTGAACGGTCAAGCTTATGCGGACTATGACACGACCTACAACCGGGGCACTCCTACTGCGTCCGGCCATGAGCAGCGCCGTGCTTCAACCGCGTCAGTAAACCCAAATGACGTACGCAACGATATTCCTGGCCTCTTCCCGCCGCAGGATCTCCTCGCCAAGAACCGCAAGTTCATTCTCGTCCAGGACCCGGAGCGTCTCGATAAAGACGCCAAGGTCCGCATCCGCGTCACCCTCAACGGAGTCGACACGCGCGAAATCCCGGACAGTTTCCGTAAGTCGGCTTCCGTGTTCGAGCGGAGCTACTTCCCTCGCGAGATGCAGAGTCCTCCGCCCAGCCCGACGGGCAGCACTTTCTTCGCCAACGACCTCGGCAGTGCACCGGACGACGATGGGAATGTACAGACTGATGGACGGGGGCTCATGGCTAGCCGCCGGGACCGCATGGTCGTCATGGTCAAGGTGCCGTTGCCGAACGGCGAGGAGACGGAGCTGCCCGTGCCGAGAACAAAGAAAGCTTTCCGTGAGAAGGAGATCCGAATCAACGACCTGGGCTATCGCCTGTCCTGGCTCCAGAGCCGAACGTTTCATCAGCGAAAGACCTACCTGCAAAAAGCCTGTAAGTCACCTTTACTCTCCATCCTTAGGCAGCTTTTGCTGGTCTGCAAGAGACCGAAGAGAATAGTTTTTCTGTGTTTCCTGTGAATAGCTATGCTAACTATCCCTCGCCACACAGTGGACGGGTATCGATCCAGAATTGCCTCGGACCTGACGGGTCATCGTGACATCCGGTCTGTGGCTCCGCACTTTGAGGTCCGGGCCGGAAAGCGCAGCTGGAACGAGCGCATGGAAAGATCCGAGCGTCGCAACGACTAAACGACATTCTACTCGTGTCCTGGTCTGAAATCTTTCATATGCGCACTCCTAGCAGCTCGTGCCACAAAGCGCGACAAAACGGTCGCATATTTTGCTCAGCCATTTCTTTCGTACTTGGTTGTTCATATACCACTCGTTCGCATTATATTCTACTTCGCAGCCGTGGAGACGCTCATACTCGGCCGAGGGGCCGGCTTGAACCTCTAGACTTGGTGTGTCTGCTTGATGGCGAGGCTAAAGCCTTTTTTTTTCTTCTTATTCTTACATATTGATGGGCGAAGGCCGTGTATCTGGCCGTTCGCGGATGTTGCTAAGGGCCTGGAATAGGCAAAACGGAAATATGCCATGGCTCGCGACGTTGGCGTTACGAAAAAGAAAGTGGAACAATGGACATAGGGGGTTACAGGGTTGTTGGTTAGAATGTGGTGTCGGACCAGTCTGAGAGGAGAAAAGGGGTACGGAGTATTTCTTTTGTTTGGATTCGCCTTTCTCTTCTCTAGAAAGTCGCCTTCTCACTCCTGCTTGTGGCGCAGTGATGGGTGCATGAGTTGTCGAGCACAAGTTCGACAGGTGTACTCGCTTCGTATGCTGTTCGATTAGCCTTTGCGGAGGAGTCTGGTCTTCTGGGCCGGAGTCAGGCTACGTATTGTACGTGAGCAAAATTTATTTGTATCATTGATGGGCTTACTCTCTATATCGCGACTTTTGAGTGAGTACGCGTGTCTGTTCATTCCTGGCTGAGCGGGCTACTACTGGCGGACCAGAGCAGGCCTGCCGCGATGTGAAGCTATATAGCCTTGGGTTGTAAGTGTGTAGCCTCAAGCATGTGAGTAATGCGAGAGTTCACTGCCGTGTCAGTATAGTGGCCGTCTGAATTTTAGTTAAGCGTCTGGATCGGAAAAGGCCTCGCCTACATCGGACAGGACTGGAGGATGTCCGAGGTAAGGGCTGAGCTCCGTGCCTTGGGCGTAGAGGAGACTTATAACCAATGTTGAGGCCACAATCTTTCACGTACGACCATAGATACTGGAGGACGGACTCACTGGAGAACTCCGAAACTTTTTGCTCTTTTGTGGGGCCCTTTGTGGGGCTTCCGGCGAACGCAATGGCCTTGGGCCGGGGCCGCCAATAACGGGGCCGATGCGACAGCCCCTTTTCCGGGACACCGTTACCCAAAGAACCGGTGTTCTCGGACCTGCCCGTCTACGCGTTATATTGTAATCGACAACATGCTATCTTACCCGCCGGATTTAGTGGCATTCTCTATTCTTTCCATTATAGCTTAGCGCCGCCGCTTTCCACGTCCGAACGTTATTACCTCGTCGCGCCTAAAGTATAAGGTAAATAGGACCTCATCCCCCATAGTCTCAAAGATCAGCCCTGAAAATCAAGTGCAGCCTCAAAGGTGAGGTGCTGGCTGTTCAAGTGGCTCCAGTTGAATGTGTGGGTACCAGCGCCAGATCTGAGACTTGTGGTGGTGGTGTTAGTTGATCGCCTGTGATAGTTGATCGCTTCGCTTGTGGATTATGTTACCACTATTCTGAACCTAAGGTACCTATCGACGCGTGCTAAGCTTAATGCTAGTCGTATTTCGAATGGAATTCACGGAAATGTACGGAGCATAGCATTACTCCTAGACTGAACCAATAGTGACCGATTTCTTCTCTAGGAACGCAATACACAGGTCGATATCCAAGCCTCCACGGTCTCACCAAAGCTGGCCTAGACCTCAACCCAATCTTCGACGCCACCCTTTAATTCGCGAATCTTCATGGACGGGCTTCAAAACATAGGAATGCGAGCGTGAGAAAGAGCCTCGGCCGAAGTCCACGCCGATCATGGAATGCCAGTTGCTAACTTGCTCCGTCCTAGTTGTGCGCGGTCATGCGTTGGACAACATGAAGCATTCCACCAATGAAGCATTGCAAAAGCTGAAGTAGAATCCTTTCATGACAGAACTACATGGGAGTTCGCGTACCTTCCGCCTTGACTCCTTCGCCTCTATCTTCCCTTTGCTACTCTATAGAGCAGGATGCGGTCCAGTTCAGCGGCCCTCGCCTTCGGCGTGGGACTTGTTGTACGCGAAGATGTATGTTCTATCGAGACAGCACTCGAATTCTTCAACTACGGGTATCCCGTTCCCGCAGCCTGCGTCGATACCCTCCAGCAGCAAGCTATGGACTGGTGCCACGACTATCTGTCAGTTGACACTGTCTCGGTCTATCTTAGTACCGTCACCCCGGACACGCCCTTCCTCACAGTCACAGAGACGTCCACGACCGTCACTACAAGCTCGGAGGAGAGGTAGGTGGCTGCCGAGCCGTTTCTTCTAAGATGGGGGTGATCCAGGCTAACCCAAATTATAGCACAATAACGACGGATATCACTGCCACTTCTAGTTTCACCTCAACAATCGAATCCATTGTGACTTCGACCTCGACAACAACAGCAGCAGGATATATCCCCGGCAGGAAGCGGGACCTAGAGGTCAGAAGGCCAGACCCAACACCCAACTGTGGTGGCTCTGTGTGCATCGATCCCGCCAGAAGCTGCATCGACCTGACAAAACCCAACCTGAGCCGGCGGCCGGCGGCCAAGATGTCAGAGGCATGCAGTTGCCTTAGTCCGACGCCGAGAACCGTGACCGTCGATGCTACGACGGCCGACGTCACGACTTCTACGACCACTGACATTGTGTCGGAGACCAGCACTTCGACCGAGGTATCGATCACCACGGTCACCGAAACAACTCTGACGATCGAGTCGACGTCCACCACGGCGACTATTGCTGCTTCGGTGTTTTGTGGGCTCGGTGTCGGTGCGCCGTGTGAGGTCGTCGGTCCCGACTACGACTACCACGCCGCCTGTTGCAATCAGGGTGGACTTGTCTGCAACATCAGGAACGGACAAGGCTTAAGCGGTGTCTGCGCACAGTGCATCTCAAACGGCAACTTCTGCATGACTAGTGGGCCCAATGCAAACTGTGAGTGCCGTTTGGCATCCCTCTTAAGAAGCAAGTCTACTCTTTCAACTGCTAACACTTGTATGAAACAGGCTGCAGTGGATACTGTCAAGCTGGTTATTGTCAGACAACTTAGTGGTGAAGAGATAGGCTGGCAACGCCTGACTGGAAATAGAGGTGATATGTATGGAATTCGGGATATCAGATATACCTAAGTTGTATCCCATTTGTTGGACTCATGAAGCTTCCATCTTCGGCGTCCTTTGCACCACGGGCAAGGACTCATAGGAGAATTCGGGATGCCGTCCGCTCTCCCATAGACAAGCCAGTAATCAATCGTTAGACTTTTACTCGGGTGGGTGACCACCGGGGAATCCCTGACGTTGTACGTTTTGTTTTGCATTTTCCGGACCCGCCGTCGTCTTCTTGGGATGTGGAGATCTGAGTATGACAATGAATAGACATGCTCCTTGCGTTGCAGAGCGCCAAGAATACCTGATCCATCACGCTGGTGTCTAAGTGAACGACGCCGGCTGGGAATTCAAATCGAACAACATCTCGGCCGTGGTAAGAACTCCAGGATGGAGGAACGCCGTTTGGATGAACGGCGGACGTGGACTAGGTAGCCCACAATCATGTCTCCTATCTCAACGCAATATGACCGCGGATGAACCAAACAAAAGCCACATAATCGTGGCTCAGCAAGAACTTCCAATTCCTTTCCCAACCGAATCCGTCCCGGAGTTGCTGAGCCCAAGCAAGTTGTCCAAGTCCACTGCGAAGTAATTGTCGAGGACAACTCCTGGAACACAAGTCCAACCCTAACCCTGTCAGCCAAATCCTCGTGAAAAAAAATTATCTGTCACCTCGTCCCCATGGTACACACGGTATACCAGAGACGAGCAATCGAGGGCAAAAGGAATGAATGGTCTTGTCTGAGGGCAGACAACATCAGGAATTGAGCCCGATGCGGGGGTCGAACCCGCAACCTTGAGATTAAGAGTCTCACGCTCTACCGATTGAGCTAACCGGGCCTTGAGAGCAACTGTTGGGGATTGATGGGAGGCGAAGGCGGTATCATGACTCAGGAGGCGCGGGTCGGTTGGTCATCGTGCATGTAGCTTTAGGACAAGCACAGACTTCATCTCGGCCCTCTCGTGCCTGAACGAAGACTCTTGGAACGAAGGGAATCGTTGCTCGGTGCTTGGTCCATCGCGTTCATGGAACGGGATGCCAAAGGGGACAAATCAAAACGACAAGAGTGATATCAATTTCCTGCAACAGGGAGGGAGGATTGCCCAGGTTTGGTGCTGACGCTCAAGACTGCACTTGTTCTGTTTGCTTCGGCGCTCGCTCGCCTCTTTGGAAGACGAATAGGGCCTCGTCCTTTCCAGCAAAACTCGGCAACGGGATCTGCACGATCTTGACCCATTCCGGATGTTCATTCTGCATGTATTCGGCCATCGTCATGCCCTTGAAGCCCGTGTAGCCATTGTGGTTCTGAGTTCCGACGACAGCGACAGTATCACCCTTGTACGCCGCCAACAGATTTCGAGTGAAGCCTCCTTCAACGCCTCCAGCCACTCCACCACCCACTATAGGGTAGACCATGAGCAAGACCATCTCCTCGCCGCCCTTGTTCTCCTTTCGGGCGAGCCATTTGACCCCGTCCGAAATGACAGTGTCGCCTATCCAGTTCACGCGCCACTCGCTCTGGGCGTTGTCAACGGCCGCGACGTCGACCTTGTGCTGCCGCAGCATGAAAGTCCAATAGCCGTTTCCGGAGCCGACGTCGGCAACCATGCTGCCGTCAGCCACGACCCTAAGCACCTCGAGTGCCTCGTAGCTGGGGACCACACAGCCGAAGTGGTGCATGAGGATGGGCAGCACGGGGTGGCTCCGCATCTTCCGCTCGGAGTCGGGACACGGACCGCACCATTCGAGGTTGCGAGACGACCAAGCCCAGAAGTCGAAGTAAGGGTTTGGCGGCGGTCTTTTGGCTTTGGGGATGCTGAGTCTGGCGGTCAGGGCAGGGTGGAGGTATCGATTGGCCAAGAGGTGGTTGGCTACTGAGAGACGGACGGAGCCCTTCTTAGCGTTAGAAGCGAAGCCTTTCAGTGAGGCCGTCGTGTTGGTGCTGGACAAGAATATGTTGATGTAGGCTTCTACATCTTGCTGTGAAGGCGGCGAAAGCTAGTGGACACGTTAGCAATTGGCTAAGGGAGTGTGCGTGGTGAGCAGGGACAAGCTCACAACTTGACCAGCTTCGTTACGGTACCAGTCATGAAGACCGTTGGCTCCTCCGTGGTCCACGAAATCCTGCACCTGAGCCAGTAGAACACTTGTTATGGCGTGGTAAACGTATTTGTCACCCTTCGGCACTTTGAACCACGATGTGATGGCGTCACGAAACCCATCTTTTTGCAGGTGACTGAGCGCCTCTTCGCGAGCTGCCGCGTCGTGAACTCGCTCGTCCGGGTCGAACGCTGGGCTGCCCAGACAGCCTTTCCTAGACCCTCCTTTAGTGGCCATCTGTTGAGGTTGGAGGAAATAGAGCAATACAATATGAGAACGCTTGAGAACGTCATTTTGGATCCGGGGTGCTTCTAAGTGGGGCCGACTTAGCACAAGTCTGGCTTCGGAATAGCTGAGTAAAGTGCTTGGTATTGGCTCAAGACCGCAAGCAAACGCACGATTTGCCATCGAGAAATGCAGGATGATGAACAAGGCAGTTTCATATTGACCTTTGTGGTGGACGATGCAGTGTGAGTTCCAGGAGTATATCGAGGAGACGGTCTCGAATGACACGGCGCGTGTGATCTCTACGCTTGTGTGGAAGCAGCTCACCTACACCCTCAAGGTCAACGTGGTACAGCCTGTGTATGACTTCGACATGACTGCGGCAATCGTCGAGGGCGATAGCATAGACCTGTACGGCTGCGATATCATACCTATTTGACAGGCAAAAGTCGATTCGATCACAAAATCGAGGACGAGGTGCCGGAGCCGAACCGTGCAATATGAAGAGATCCGTCTACCGCACTGCCGCCCAAAACAACAAACAGATAGCATTCCACTCCACTTATTGGACACTTTCCTCAGGTCCTTCGGCTTCGTATGACCCTGGACCTCAAGTCATGCCGTCTCTGCATCTTGGACTCACTTGATTCCGAACACTTCGACATGTGATGAATCCTGAGAGGTAACAACAGATATCTGTCCAAGAACCTCGAAGAAGGAAGCTGCGCTCCGTATACGGAGAAGCCATCTATTGGGCGCGGAGAACTTTCCCGCTGCGAACTGGATGCTCTTGACGGTTTCCAAACCGCAGCAAGGCACCCCTTTTGTTGCGCGTCACTAATGAGGGTCAGGTCGAGCTGAAGGAGGTCAAGACGCCCATGGTCTTTGGCGTCAGATGCGGCGGAGGTGCTGTATGCGTTTGAACATGGATACCTGGTATTGAGCTTCGATTGTCGACCCAGAAAGATCGGATTGTGGTTCGAGTACGGCCCACGTACCGTGCAAGGTGGCAAACATGATGTTTGCAGGGGAAGTGTATGTCTTGTGGAGGAGGAGGAGGACGCGTTGGATACCTCCTGCTTTCCAAGCAGGCAAGCACATCTTGTAGCGCGTCCTTCGTCGCCGATTAACTTGGAAACTTCAAGTTGAAAGCACCTACCTATTCAAAGCGGGCCCCATCGACGTTTGACCCGCTCGATTGAAAAAGTGTCGAGGAGACGAGCCTCTAACTGCCACCTGCACCAACAAGATGCAAATGCAGCAAACCGACGTACTGAGCCGATCCGACAAAGGACCTCGAGATTAGATTCTTAGCTCCGTCAAGTCAATTACGTACTTCTTGCACATGCACGACCTATGAACGCTCTTGATCGCTCTCTTTACCGAGCGTTGCCGACCCCAAATTTTGTTTCTACTTTTGCTTTTTCGACGAGGAAACGTGCTGAGAGCCCGAGACCTCAGATGTCGCCCAAACAACGCTCTGCCTAACATTACTAGGCTCTAGGCTAGTCCCGAAAATTAGTGCCAAGGCGGAGGCCAAATCAGGGGACCAGACGACGTTCTGGACAACAGCCCCCAATTGAGCACATTATAACCAACCGGGTGACGGTGGCGCACCTTTCGACCTCGCTTCACCTATGCTTTTTGGTCGGCATTAATGCACCTGCAGCGGTATTTAGGAGCTCCATCACTGTTGTCGTTCCCGTCTGCTTCTTAGGGCCAGGCAAACGTCATCGACTACAGTTCGAACAGCACAGTTGTTCGCGCCGTCGCTATCGCGGCGAGACTGCATTGTCTGGCTTCGCGGAATCGACTCGCTCTACTGAATCGCCTTCGTGGATCTGACAGCCGCGGAGTTGTCATTGCATTGAAACAGACTGTGACTTGGCGGGGCCATCTGAGTATTGAGAGTCTTGGAGGTTTGGATATCTAGAAAAAGGGAACCATGAACATCAACAGCCTGTTGGAGGAGCCCGAGAGTGGGGACCGCGTGAAGAACGCCGCGGATGATGTTGAGCGTGTGCCAACTGGAGAAGCTCAGACGGACAACAACCGGAACACGTACGACGAACCTTTGGATATTCGAAAAGCAACCCCGCCAGAAGCATCTCAGGGCACTGCCAAGGGACCAGATTCCGCTGAGCATGAGAGCGCTCGCACGCAAGAGGAACAAGTACAACCTCCGAGCGCGTTTTCATGGTCCAGAGAGGAGAGCAGTACACTATCTGCCGCTCCGTCTCTCATCTCTGGCTCAACCGCAACCCTTCTATCACAGACTCCCGACACACCATCACACCAGGCCAGCGGAACCTCCCAGTACACAATCGATAGCCACGGCCAACCGGACCATGACGGACCGCCCCCCCAGACAGGCCGGACATCATACCCGGAGGTTGACGCAGAGACGCAAGAAGACATCGATGCTGTCGCCCAGGCAGAAGAAGGCGGCAGCATCGTAGTAGACAGCGATGACGTAGGCACGGACGCTGGCTACGAGAGCGACACCCGCACATCTGCCTCGACCTCCATGGCCAGCAGCGTGCGAGACTACGCCTTCGAGAACGGGCGGCGGTACCACAAGTTCCGCGAAGGGCGGTACAACTTCCCCAACGACGACGTCGAGCAGGAGCGCGAGGACATGAAGCACGCCATGGTCAAGATGCTGTGCCAGCAGCTGCATTTCGCGCCCATCGGCGACCATCCGCAGGAAATTCTAGATATCGGGACCGGCACTGGGATTTGGGCTATCGAGAGTGAGTTCTTGTTATCCCCTACGTTCGGTGTCACGTTGAGACGGACTAATCAGTGTGACTAGTGGCCGATCAATACGAGTCCGCCAACGTACTAGGCATAGACCTCTCGCCGATCCAGCCAGACTGGGTGCCCCCCAACGTCAAGTTCATGGTCGACGACGTCGAGAGCCCGTGGCTGCACCCGCGCAACCACTTCGACTACATCCACAGCCGGCACACCGTCATGGCGATCAAGGACTGGCCCAAACTCTTCCGTCGGGCTCTCGAGCACCTGCGACCGGGCGGCTGGATTGAGCTGCAAGAAGTCCACCATTTTCCCTCCTCGGTAGACGGCTCTATGCCCCCCGAACATCCGGTGGCCCAATACTGGGCCCTCATCAGCCAGGGTCTCGCGAATCTGGGGATCAACTTCCAGGCCGCGGGTCAGGGGAACCTCGCGAATATGATGAGAGAGTGCGGGTACGTGAACGTGTCGGAGAAGGTGTTTCACATACCCATCGGCACGTGGCCGAAGAATAAAGTTCTCAAGACTGTTGGGCTCTACTGGAGGACCATCTTGTTGGATGGGATCCAAGCCATCGCGCTGGGGCCGCTGACGAGGGGTTGTGGGTGGTCGAGGGAGGATGTTGAGCTGTTCCTGGTGCAGGTCAGGAAGGCTTATCATGACAACAGCTGCTTGATGTATATGCCGCTGCACATTGTGTACGGGCAGAGGCCGGAGTTGGGCTACTAGGGCCTTTGCTTATGGTATTTGGTGTCTTGGAGTAGGAACCTGCTGGCGGAACCGTCCCTCGCTGCTCGGGCTGTTGCCGGGTGTCTATTCATGACCTGAAGTTTTGCGTATCATCATGTTGTATCACCTAGGAATGACGACCGAACATTGAATATCCTACTTATGTCTGTCTGCCTTGGATGAAATATGGTTGTCGTCGAGAGCCGCATTACTGACCCGAGCCTCAATCCTTCCCGCAGCAGCATTGCCGGACCCGCCAAACCGGGACGGTAATATCTGCCCGGTTATTTGAGTCTATACTTGCTGACCACCAACACTAGCATAAGGTAGCAGCAGTTGAAGTAACCTTTGGGTCCGAGAGAACAGATCGGTAGGTCACACAAGACAGCGGGCGGTATGCACCCCAACGTTTGTGGAGATTGTCTCGCGCGATGAGGCCACGTACAGTACATACAAAGCATGTCTCCCATGTGGCAGGCAGCCTAAGGTACAGTAGTATCCGTTCATCAGCAAAGACACATGGTTTGATCGTGTCTTTGTTGTTGGCGCGATCCGTTTTGTGCGAAGTCAGACGGGCCGCCCCGTACCTTTCTCCTGCACCCGGACGGCCACAACAAGTCAGAGTTCCGATCCCAAGCTGTCCATCGTACGATTCATAGCCACACCTCGTTTGATAAATAACCCGTGTCCGTAAACCCGCTCGAACAGCAAGTCGTTACCTACGAAACTGCAATGTTTACTAGCAGCGCCAGACTCGAGATCAAGAGATCATACCGAACTATCTCTGGCATAGTAATCCATCCGGGAGAGCTTTCAACTAAGGCGCTGGGCTACTTGTACCATAGTACAAAAGTGTTGGGGTAGTTCAATCTGTGTCTTGTATTGTTTTGGTTGTTGGGTAAGAAGCTCTATAGGCTCCCCGAGAGGGGAGGGGTAGTTGCTCTATAGTAGGTTACGTAATACTATAGTAAGAATGGTAGGCTATCCGCTATAGTTGCCCTCTTTAGAAAGTATAGAGTGTCTTCGCGAATAGAAGAAAATTATTGTAAAATAACGAAAATTCAATTATCTTATATTTACTTTTCTTTCTATACCGACGTAGCGTTATCTTTGTAGCTTGTCTAAATATCTTATACTCTTACGTCTTATATCTTTGTTTCCTATACAGTTTTATCGCTTATTTGTAGTACGCGTAAGTCTTGTGATATTTGGATTGACGATACTTGCTCGCTAGTGTTAGCGATCTTTTAGCGTTTTTTAGGAGGTATGACGGGTAGCGGAGTCGTACGCTTTGTCGCTAGGTTTTTTAAGCTATCGATCTTTGTAGATAACGACTTGACGTTTTTTAATATCGAACTGAATTTTCTATCGAATCTAGCCGATAGAGTTTCTATACTATTAGCTAAATGTTTTTAGTTATCGCTAACTTTCGCTAATAAAGCGTTGATACTGTCGGCAAAGTAGCTTTAGTTATCGTCGAATTTCGCTAATAAAGCGTTAACGCTATTAGTAAAGCAGTTCTAGTTAGCTAAAACGGTACGTAGTAGTCTATTATCTTCTACTCTAGTAACGGCTATAGTATTTCGGACGACTTCTAATAATTTCTTAATATATTTATTATTTTTGTCGTCGTAAGCGATAGTCTTCGCTTCGGGTAGCTTTTTGTCGCGAGTAATAGTAGTTTTAGTAGTAGGTAAGTCGGTAGTAATCTTAGTATTAAGTATCGTCGTATTGCTAGTCTCTTTAGTAATTGATAGCTATATTTTAATATCTGTAAGCTATCGGTTTTGTTAGAATTTAGTAATAATTTTGTCGAATTCTTTAAGCGTTATAGTTTTAACAAGCGATAAGGTTTAGGTGATTAGTAAGTTTATTATATATTTAGTAAGCTAAATGAGAACGATAATATTAATCTTAAACTCTATTCTAAGCTAATTTGTAAAAGCGTAATAGCTTATAGATATGTATCTTTTAACGTTTTTGAAGATCTTTATATTTCTAATACTTTTGTATAGTATCGATACTTTAGCTAATAAGTTGAAGACTTGTTTGCGAAAACTATTACTTACGATATTCTATCTAATCAGCTTAGTTTTCGTAAGCTTTATCTTCTACTAGGCTATACTATTATAGTTTCTTAGTATATTAGCGATACGTCGCGATAAAGATCGTATTAGAAGCTTTAACGATAGTTTTTAATAAAATAGAATACTAATAATAAATAGAATTTCGTTAGATAAGCGATTGTAGATATGTTAAGAAAAGTTTAGTAGAAGTATAAGAAAAGAAAAAGTATAAAAAAAAAAAATCTTAAGTAAAGTTAGGAAAAACTTAAGAAATAGTTAAAAAGAGTTACGAAGAAAGCGTATTTTTTTCGTATTCGAATTTATAGATAAGCTCGGTTCTGCTATCGTCTAGTTGATCTAAGCATAGTTATTTATTAAATTTTTGTTTTAAACTGTTATAAGTAACTAAGTATCGTTGTTTGTCTTTCTTAATAATATATCGTAGATAGTCTACGGCGCGTATAAGACTAGTTAAAAGGAGTTTACGCTTGTAGAGATCGATTAGCGCGGATTCTAAGTAATCGACGTTGACGACGTTATAAATTTTCTATACGGATAGAAATTCTAACTTATATATTGTTTTACTTATACGCTTTACAACGCGAAAAAGCTTAGCGTATTAGATACCGAATTTCTTTAAAATCGCTGCTCTTAAGACTATATAGCTCCGATAAAGTTGAAGTATAATGTAGTTTCTAAGCTTAAAAAATATAAGTTAGTATCGTAAATTGTAGTAGCGTTTCGTTATTATTGTTACTATAGCTATAGTATTATAGATTGATATACGATACGTAGAGAAATCGACTATTTGTCGTATAGTTTAGTCAGTTATTATATCTAATACGAAGTTCGGAGTAAAACTTAAGACTATTTCGTTTAGTAATATTCTTATTACTATTGATCGGGTATTATTGTATTTAAACTAGAGTCTTAGAATAGTAACAAGCTATTAGGCTAAGTTGTCGAGACTATTAATATAGTAGTAGAAGGTTAATTATACAGTTTGAATCGTACGTTCTATTTGATTATTAGTCTATAAGTAGTATACTATCGAGTATAATAACTTTGTACCGAGTTCTAACTATACTGTCTTCTAAAGGTTTAAAGTAAACTTTAGATCGCGATCGGATACGATAATCTTCGGGATACTTTAGTTAGATAATAGTAATTTGCGAACTAGAGTTTTCCCTTAATTTTATACTTTCTACGTCTTCGTACTAAAGATTAATACAATCTGTTTGGTAAGTCGATAAACGATAGTTATTATAACGTCGAAGTCTTTGATAGAATTCGGTAGTACTAATATAAAATCGATACTAATAGCGTAGTATAGATATAAAAAGATGATAATTAATTATAGTAAGCTGTACGGTAAATAATACTTTTTGTCGTAAGCTAGATACTCTAAGTATCTATAGAAGTATTTTTTAAACTCTTTAGCGCTGCTAAATATAAAGAAATATCTTAAATATTGACTAAGTCGATAAAACCTAACGTAGTTTCTTTTGTAGAAAAACTCGAATATTTCGGCTACGTAGTTGTAAAAGATCCCGAGTCTATTAGCTAATCTTTTAGTAATTTTCTATACGAACTTATCTTATATAACGAATAGCAATACTATATAATTAGCAGGGTCGAAGATAATATTTTGCTATAGCGTCGATATAGTTTTCTTTTAATAAAAGTTTATCGTATATCTTTACTAAATCTTTATACGGAACTTAGAAGTTATTTTAACGATTGTAAATCTTAAATTATAGTTAAAGCTAACGAACATATCGTTATCTACCGTAGCGTTTTAGTAGTAGATTTAGTAGTAGGCTTATACTTCGTTGAAATCGTTTAAAAGCTTTTTAAGTCTTCCTTTTTTGTCGTCGATAGCGGTAGCTAGTAGTAGTCTTTTATAGTATAGGAAGCGTAATAGTATATCTGGTAAAATATAATCTTTGTTTAGCTTATACTAAATTTAGATAGTATCTTTAAATTAACTCGCGTATTCTATAGCTCGGATAAGTTTTTTGTTATCGATACTCGCTATAATCGAGTTAACGATATTAGCCTATTTTATAAGACTTACGATAGCTTTGTAGTTTGTATAGAGTATTACTAGTAGCTTATACGTTATTTCGATTTAGTAATAGTATTTGTTTAATACTTAGACGAATCTTAGTATTTCTATTTCTGTTAGCTAGTATTTTTTTTCTATAGTCTATAGAATCTAAGATAAGTAAACTATTATATAGACCGAAGTCTTAGTCGAGTAAGCTTATCGCTTATTGTCGAGTTTTACTAACTCTTATAAATCGATATAGTAAACGTAAGCTCCGATATCTTAAGCTGAGATATCGAAATCGATAAAGAGCTATTAGTTAGGGTCGAATATATACAACGTCGTATATTTATAGAGTTCTGCTTTAATATATCGAAAAGTTTCAAATTTTACAGTTATCGGTTAAGCGAATAAGACGCTAGTCGATTAATTTTTGCGAAAGCTTTTTTTGCCGGACTATTTGATAAAGTCTTGTTTACGTAGTTTAAGTAGCTCTATTTAAATAGAAAATCTCGGAATATTAGTTCGGAAGTAGTTAGTAAAGCTTATAAAATAGTCGAAGTCGGCTAGCGTAGTTAGAAAGTCGAACTCTCTAATTGCCGCTAAATATTCGTCCGTAGTAGTTATAGAAAATCCGTTTACGAGCTTGCCGAGTACGATAGCGCTAGGGTAAGCTACGAAGGTTTTCGATAAGCTAATAGAGATATTGAAAAGATAGAACTTGTCGAAAACTTTATAGAAGTCGTTTAAATAAACTAGTAATATTTGTAATACTACAACGATATCGTTGTAATAGAATATCTTTTCTGTATTGTAGAAGATAGTATCTATTTGTCGCTATATATAAGTATTCGAGTTTTTGTATCTTATAATAGCGTAATTAAAAGTAAACTATCTTTCGGTAGTAGTAATAGTAAAAGCTTAGCGGGATTCTAAGTAGATACGCTATTAGTAGTAGAAAGCGATAGCGTCTATAACTGTAATAAACTTCGTTTTTTTATCAGAAATAGTAGATAAGACTTCGTCTTAAGTACGTATAAAGTATACGTCGTTTAATACTATCTTGTTAAGTAGTCGAATATTTACTACTATATAGCCTTTCTTCTCGCTAGTCGGTATTCGTTATTATATAACGAAAACGGAGAAAGTAAATAGTATTTGACGCTTAGTTCTAAATACTTTGAAATCTTTGTATAGCTTGCTAACTATCGTACTAATAATTTCTTTTGTAGTTAGACCGACTAGGTAAACTTTAGAGCGCTTAAGTATATCTTTTTGCTAGTCTTTCTTTATATCTACGCGTATCTATTAGTCTTCGGGAATATTAACGAAGCTTATATCTTCGAAAATATCTTTGTACTTAGTAAGTAAGTCTAGTATAGCTTGTATAGCTTTAAAGTTAGCTAAGTTAGCGTAGACGTATACTTTTATCGAGTATAAGACTAACAGCGGGGTAGATAGTATTGTCGTCTATTATAGTATTTTTAGCTTATAGTACGCTATATTTGTAGTATCTATAGAATTTTGTAGTACGATTACGTTACTTCTAAAGTCAGAATCTATCGAAATTAATCGACTAAGAAGTTTATAGTAATCGACAATTATTAGCTAGTCTATCAGGTTATTTATTAGTACGTAAGAAAAGCTACCTGTAGTAAATAGTACTTAAGACCCGAATAAAGTACTTTCTATAGTAAGTTTAAAGAAGTAATTTTATTGTTCGTCGATTTCGGCGTATTCTACTACAAAAGCTATCGATAATCGTAGTAGTAGTTTAGTTATAGTCTTTGCTTTAACGCTAATATCGTATCGTTTAGCTATTTTCGTATCTAGTAAAATATCGATCTTATAAGATCTAATGTAAGCTTTATTCTAAAAGACGAAGATATTAATATTTTCTAGCCCGATAATATCTATGCCGATAAGAATATATACTTAGAAGTACTCGACGAGTACTAATTTTCGTTAGATATAAGCTATAGCTTTCTAACTATAGTCGTTAACGCTTTAGAAATATAGCGAAGCGATAATATATTCGTTAATTTAGTAGATATCTTTCTTAATTCTACAAATAGAAAGGCCGGTCGCTATCTGTCGGATTTTATAATATAGAAAAGCAGTTGATGTTTAATAGCAATCGATAAAAGAACGAAAATACTTAGTATCGATATAGACGTCTATTTCGGTATTAGCTGAAAAGTTAGGTATAATAAAAGCTCTAAGATAAAACTATATTTTGAAACTAAAGCTAGTACCGAATTTTATCGATAGATTGATTAAAGAGTTAATAATAAAGAAAAATAACTATTACTTTATCGGTATTGCTATATTATCGACTTTTATCGTTAGCTAGCTTTTAGTCGGAAGTTTTACTAGAAGTTATAAGAGTTTTTTAAAATATCGTTAATAAGATTTCGGATATTTAGTCGAAGATTAACGTAAAAAGCTTTAGTTAATCGACGATAACTAAGATTTTTAAGCAAATAAACGTATAGACAAGATCGGCTAAAGAAAGTAGTACTATAACTGTTATACTCGGCTATTAAAGCTATATTAGCAGTAGTTGTAAAGAACGTAGTATTTTAAAAGTTTTCTTTGTTTAGATATATAAGCTCGTATCTGTTAAAGTATTCGAAATCGTCTATCGGCGTCAAAGTTACGCTATTAAACGTATCGACGTAGTAAGTTTAGCTATCGCTATCTTCTTGTAAGAATAATTTATCGTCGTCTTCGCTATCTACGTAATAAACTGTAGATTTCTATAGCAATTTGGCGATAACGTTTTGTTTATCTTTAAACTTTACTTATTCTACAAGTAAGAACTACGGCTTAGAATATATTTACTACTGTAAAAGAAGTAGAATAGCAGTCGTAAACTATAACTTATAGCGTTAGTTATACTTTTAAGTCGTTCGCGGTTATCTTTAGTCGTACCTTTAATATAACTACTAATACTATAGCTATTTGCTTTAATATAGTTGTTATTAGTATTAGTTAGCCGAACGAGGTTGTTATTAATATTATAACGATCTAGCTTAATAGTAATTTAGTTGTTTAAACGTATCTTAGTAGTTTGTAGCTACGTACTAGATAATACTTTCTTATTACTATATACTAGTTAGAAACTTATCGAATATCGTTGTCGGTATTAGCTTCGGCAAGATAGACTATAGAGTTTTTTCGAACGCGTTAAACGTAGAGAAAAGCTAGTTTTAAGTATCGAATCTATATAATTTAGAATCTCGGATAACAGTCTAAACAAATAAAGTTATATCTTTGCTATTATTAACGTCTTTGAAGGTAAATCTTACCTTTTAAATATACTTTATCGCTTCTAATCGATCGAGTTTGAAGCGATTTTAGAGTTTTAGGCAAATAGTATCGATTAATGTTGTTTTTAGAAACGTACAGTCGGTTTCTAATAAAACGTATAAGTACTAAACTAAAGCGTTGCCGAAGAGATACTAAGTTTAGACTTTTTAGATATCGTTAATAAATCGTATTTAAGTAAAGTATTTGAATCGATCTGTAAAAGCTTAAATATCGGTATATTTATTAGTTTTACTGTCAGCGATAACTTTAGCTTTAGTTAAGTCTTCGATATTAAAGTCGAAGTATTTTATATCTTAAATTTGTAGACGAAGTACGTTAAGTATAACAGGTATTTTAGCTAAACGATTACTGCGTTGCTGTAAGACTTCGGCGATAGCTTAAGTAACGATTGTTACAATTTCTCACTGACTTTAGAAATCTATAAGAAGTAGCGGCTTAGCTATTATAGATAGTCGTATTAATAAGGGTTACTAAAAGTTATCGGAGATAATAGACAAATATTAGCGACTAAAAGCTAAGTTTATAAAAAACAGGTTGATAAAAGGTAATAGTTCGATAAGAAACGAAAGGTTAATAAAGTATAGAAGCTTCGAATTTAAAAAGTCTTAATTCTAACGTTTCGATAACAGAGTATTTTTAACTGATAGAAAGTCTAGTATCTCTATTATTAAAGACTATATTGCTACTTCGCTCTATATCGTACCTAATCGGGGTCGTATCGTTATTTCTTAATATATACCGTTTTGCGTCGTACTTAATAGGGATTGTATCGTTACTTCTTAATATATACTACTCTACGTCGTACCTAACAAAGATTGTATTGTTATTTAAGTCGCGACTTTTTGATAATAAGCCTGCTAGCGACAAAGAAGATTTTCGAACTTCGATTTCGACTCAATCTATTCGAAGGGGAATTTATCTTCGTACTCGTACTACAGTTCTGCAGCGATATCGAAATCCGTAGGTAGAAGCGATACTACGTAATCGAGGTTAACTTACGTTAAGAGACGACGCTTATTGTACGTAGATACGTTGAGTCTTAGGATCTGTCAAGCTATAAGTTTGCGTTTGTTAGCAGCGAGCTTTTTCGACTATTGTAGTATATAAATAACGATAAAAACGACTAGTTATTGATAAAAGCGACTAGCTATCGATGTCTAACTATTACTAGTACTCAAACGGTTATCCGTTCGATTGTAGTAGTAAGTACTAATATGTTAAAGTAGTTCAATCTATATTTTGTATTGTCTTAGTTGTTAGGTAAGAAGCTCTACAGGCTCCCTGAGAAGGGAAGGGTAGCTACTCTACAGTAGGCTACGTAATACTATAGTAAGAATGGTAGGCTATCCGCTATAAAAAGGGACTGCGGTACGTAATGCGGGGAATCTGGTCGCCGAAAGGAAATACGGAAGGAGCAGCCGGGGCAGGGCATATTGCAATTGGCGGAGCGGGGCGATACGTCGACAGGGGTAGCTCAATAAGTGAAAAAGAGAAACAGAACTACAGTTCCCCCTAACTGGGATCACTCTAAAAAGCTACCTTACGTACACGTTAACTTGTGGGCGATTTCAATATGCGTCTGGCGATATAGCGATGCAAAGTTTGCGACAGAATAATGACAGCCAGTGAGTGCCTGGCAGTGGTCCCTATTGGATGGCTCGTCAGGTCGTACGAGGACACGCAGATGCGTGTCGCCGGATGAGCACATGTTTCGTTCGGTTGGGCTCGCCAAACTGCTCCAATGCCACCTCCTCGGTCGTGATGTGCGAGTGGGCCCGGACGAAGCTGCAGAGCTCAATATCCCAAGACCCTCTCAAATCCCGTCTAATGCAGTTATTACCGAGCCACGGTGCAGAGGGCGTCGTCCGTAGTGTGAGTTACCGATACAGGCCTGACAGGTCGCTAAAAATACTGGAGAAGAAGGGAGCTTCTTCCCGTGCTCAACCCCTGACTGCTCCCTGCTAGTCTTATCCGATAGCTTGCTTGGCCAAAAACGTACATAGTAAACCGCCAAAAGCTGGACAGGGTCCGTCCTCCGCTGGCGGTATTAAACTTCTAGCCTCTGCTGTTCGGACTGACCTCGCCTCGTCTCGTTCTTGGAAGCCGTCGTTTACTCAATTGGCATCTTGATATCTTCCGTCCCAACCGTCGACCGATTCCAACGGACCACGCTTCGTGCGGCAAGCTGCATCAACGACAGCTGGATCAAACCCCTTCGACAAACCTGTCGACGCCTAAAGGCGACCACCCGTCTGTAGTACCAAGTCGTACCACCGTTATACCCAGTTCTGCAGCAAATCAGGCAGCAAGACGTCGTGACATTGACCAGACTCCCGGAATCTGGACAACCCTGCTCGCGCCTTTCCGTCGGTATCACCAATTTCGCCATAAACGTGTGCGCTCTGGGCGGGAGCTCCAGCTGTTGGTCGGTAAGCGCTTATACATTATGTCCCGTTTCACGCTCCTTGGGCATAGCTGTGGGCGATCGGCATTCTCTTCCCGCAAGAGTATAAAGCTTTATAGTGGCCATGGCTGCCCAACTATTCCGCAATTTGACCGGTGTGGGTGTCATGCTTGCTCATGATATCGTTGCCCTGATGCAAACCACCATGCTTTTGTCTGCATGCTGCTCGTTGGCAGTCTTACATGAGTGAAATTTATCAAAAGCCATGCATAGACAAAGTGAACTATGACGGAACAATTGCTAATTCTTGCCAGAATTTACTTTGATAGTTTGGCCAGTTTGTTGTTCCAGTGAACAACCAAGTGGTCCCAGAGCCAGGTCATCTTAAGACATCCTCGTTCGGATATCGTACCAAGAGATATCGTAGATTTCGGACAAGCGTCGGACAAGCACCGGCCAAAATGGGCAAGTTCAGGCTCAGCTCGCTGCTGAACGGCAGCTCCTCCTCTAGCAGCAAAGAGGCAGCCACTGCCGAAAGCAAGAAGCAAAATCGCCGCTCCTTCTCCGGGTTCCTTGACTCCAAATCAGCAGCGGCCAAACACAAGGAAGAAACCAAGACCAACGGCACCTCCACGACCGGCACCTCGTCCGAATCTCCCTCCCGCATGGCATACCTGGCCCAGAAGATCGCCACAGAAACGGCCGCGCTCGAGGCCTACCTCAAGGACGCCGGCCTACCCCTCCCATCTTTTGACGTCGACGCCGACCCGGATTATGGCGTCAAGCTGTCCGAATCCGCCCGCCGCAGCAGGCAAGAGATCATCCACGCCACGAAGGAACTCCGGGACCTGGCCGTCGGTCCGCGCGAGTCGATGCGCTGGCAGACGTGGGGCCACCTCGACGTGCTCGCCCTCCAGATCGTCAACGCGTTCGGCATCGCCAAGCTGTTCCCCGTCAACGAGACCGTCACCCTCGAGGAACTGACGTCCCGGTCCGGGCTCGACAAGGTGAACCTCGCGCGGCTGGTCAGGTACGCCGCCACCAGCAACATCTTCCGCGAGGTCTCGCCCGGCGTGATCGCGCACACGGCCGCGTCGCGGTGCCTGGCCGAGGACGAGGACCTGCAGGCCTGGATCGGCTTCAACACGGAGGACATCTTCCCCGCCTCGGCGCACGTGCTGCAGGCGCTGCGCACCTACCCCGAGGCCGTGCACCTCACCCAGACGGGCTTCAACTTCGCCTTCAACACGGTCGACCAGGAGCCCATGTTCGTCACCTTCGGCAAGGACCCCAACCGCGCCAAGCGCATGGGGAGGGCCATGGCGAGCTTGACCGGCGGCGAGGGCTATGAGGTGAAGTATCTGGTGGACGGGTACGACTTCAGCGAGATCGATGCGCGGGAGGGCACGTTTGTCGACGTCGGCGGGAGCCACGGGTTCGTGTGCGTGGACGTGGCGCGGAAGTTCAAGAAGATGAAGTTTGTGGTGCAAGACCTGCCCAAGACGGTGGAGAGTGCGCCGAAGCCGATCTGTGAGGATAGCCAGGTGGCTGAGAGGATCCGGCTGGAGGCCCACGACTTCTTCACTGAGCAGCCGGAGAAGGGAGCTGATGGTGAGTTTCTTTCTTTCCGAAATCGGGTAGGGATATCCTGTGCTAATTACGGGTTGCAGTATACTTCTTCCGCTGGATTATGCACAACTACTCCACGCCGTATGCTATCAAGCTGATCAAGAACTTGATCCCGGCGCTCAAGCCGGGTGCCAGGGTCCTCATCATGGATCACTGCCTTACCGAGCCGGGTACGATGAATCCGTGGGACGAGAAGCAGATCCGCGCCATGGACCTGATCATGCTGGCGCTGCTGAACGCGCAGGAGAGGACGGAGCAGGAGTTCAAAGAGCTGTTTGCTGCTGCTGACGAGGGATTCGTCTTTAAGGTGGGTCTTGTCTACACCTGATGCTCGGTAATACCGTACTAACGCGAATGAACAGGGCGTCATCAGGCCTCCCGGTGCAAAGACCGGTATCATTGAGGCTGTGTGGAAGCCAGAAGAGGAGGCCAAGGAAGCGACTGATGCCGCGCCGGTCGAGGTGGAAGGTGTCCAGGCTGTGCTGGCTGAGGACAAGGAGGGTGTCAAGGTCGTACCAGCTGCGGAGGGTGGTAGTGATACGCCGGCCGCGAAAGAAGAGGCCAAGGCCTCTGAGCCCGAAGTTGCCAAGCCAAAAACCGATGACGCTTGATGCTGGATCCCGTGGCGGAGGGCCAGTCTGGGAGATGATTCTGGCCTTGTGCAAGAGTGGTTGTTAGCGCTGGATCTTTGCGGCGAGAGAGGCGATGTCACTTTCGACTTGCCTCTCAGTGTGATACCCCTTTGTCAAATAGGTACATATTGTTGGATATGGTTGATAGTTCCAAATGTTGATCTTGATATAGTTACTTTCTCTGCTGGTGAGCCGCTTTTTGTATCTTCCGATGAGATTGTCTGTCATTGAGCTGGAGGTTTGAAGCTAGAGGGTCGAAGCTGGACAGCTGAAGATGGAGATTTGGTAGGAGGATACGTGATGCAGCTAGAGCCAAGGGACACGATTGTGATCGACTGGAGTCTTCACAGCACTGCTGGCAGCAGGGGTCATCTTGCCTCCTCCGGTTCTTCGCATGTCACTGCGTAGGGGACCGATAGCTTAAGCAAGGTGCAAAGACTCTTCGATTCAAGGCCACAGAAACGACTGTGCGCTGGCTCAATGGAAGTAGATCGTCAGCAGCTAGAGTTCGAGTTAGTATAGACTGAAGGCTACCTAGAAACAAAGCAACCTTCTGACTGCTCTTCAATTTCAGTTTTGCTTAGGGTCAGGGGTTGGGAGTGTCGTCAAGACAATAGCACTCGCGTAAGGCGCCTTTTCTGCCCGAGATAAGCATGATGGAGAGAAGACGAGTGCTGCACTACATTGCATAAAACATCAAAGTATGTCATGATATGATAGGTTTCTCAACTCGTTATTCCCTTTCACACGAGTCACACACGGCCAGTATCCAACTTCCATCGATAACACCAAACTTAACAGGTGAACTTGCTATGGTCCTTGCTCCATAGTTCAGAAGACGGAAGCAGGCAGGAGTTCTTCGTAAATAAATAGATCATTGCTGCAGAACATGGAACACTAGGGTTACCATAGCTCTCCTGGGAATGTTCCTGTCGCGGACAGGTCAGACCACATCTCCAAAACACTAAGGCAAGTCTTCCCCGTGTCACGGCTCAAGGCCATGATCAAGATGAAAACAATGGTATCTCCGAAGAGAATGAAATCAAAAATTGTAGGTCACAAACGACGACGATCGTCGAATGCCTGCGAACTGAATCGCTGTTTGCTGCCGCAGCCCCGAAGACTGCGCCCCCAAGCCATGAGGGGAAAAAAAGAAAAGAAGGAGAGGAGGAATGCCGGTACGAGCTGATCTTATATACAGGATCAAGACGGGCCGTGCGCAGTTGCATGTTGGGAGGCTGCTGCAAGAGAAATGGTGACCGCCTGGGAGGGAGAGGCACGTACGAGGGCATTCTGCCGCTTCGCGGTAGATACGTGACCTTGGCCGCCTGATTGGCCTAGAGACTGAGGTCACTACGGTCCCCTTCCGCCCTCTCACGACTCTAGAATTCATATGGCGTGTATGCTTACCAGGAGGGAATGATGAACAGTATGTCTAGCTGGCGAAGGATGCCACAGATGTGTGCTCATAAGGTGGTCTACCTTACTTTGTCCAGGACCAGCAATGCCAACAGTATTGATTGATTCTTTGACGAGGTTCTTGTAGGTTTCCAAGCATGGGTATGTTCTTCATTTCATTACTGCATTGGAGACTAAGGGACATACCAATCCTGAGATGATTCAGCGTTACCAACCAATGAGTTGTTCGTAGAACACGACGACTGGCAATTCACTGTCACCACAACAACCACTCCGACCCTATGCCGTCACAGCGATCTTAGGGCAGCTTGCTACCCTGCCTGGTCGCTTGCCCAACCTCGCTCTGGGTCGTATCATCGGCATATCTCTTGTATATGGCGATATACTCCTTCTCATCACTCGCCGTTTCCCTCACACTCTTCCTCTCCAGCGCGGCCTCAAGCCACTTATCCCACCGCGACCAAACATCCTCGTCCTCCCCCCTCACCCCCTTCTGCGGAATACCAACACCGCCGGCCTTGTAGTGATCAATAAGCCACAGCCTCTGAGCCCACGGCACGAGGGCTACATCAACCAGACTGAACCGGTCGCCCAGGAACCACGGGCCGTTGCTTCCGTGGTCCAACATCTCCTTCGCAAACGCCTTCAAGTGTTTATGCAAGCCCTCACGCGCCTCCTGAATGCTATAGGGCTTGTCGTCCGTGTACTGCATCAGCTTGTACCAAGCCGGGACGATTCTTGATCCGACATGGTCGATCCAGATTCTACATCTGGCCCGCTCATAAGGGTCTCCCTGCGGCAGCAGCTTTGGTTCAGAATCCGGGTAGGCTTCCTCGAGGTACTCGCAGATCACGGTGCTCTCGTACAGAGGCCGGAGGTCCTTCTTGTCTCCCGACACGGGCACGGCAAGAGTGGGCACCAGGCCGCGCGGGTTGAGGGCCAGAAACTCAGGGGACTTGTCGTAGGGATTTATCTCTACGTATTGGTAGGGGAGGTTCTTTTCCTCGAGCACAATCCAGGCGCGCTGGACGAAGGGGCAGAACCAGCCAGCGTAGAGCTTGAGGGGGGCTGCCGGCGAGTGCGCTTGGACGAGCTGCAAGGCTCGTCCCGTGGCGGAGGGTTGGGGCGTGTCGACGTTTGACTTGGACATCCTGATACTAGTGCTCAAGCCTGTGTCTTACTAAGGCTGAAGATTGGTATTTCGCTGAGAGCATTGATTGCTCGTTTGAAGGTTTGATTACTTGTGTTGCGAGGCAGACGAGCAGTAAGGACGAGGAAGTCAAACGATGACGTGACGTGGGACAGCATGCTGCATAGTAGATCTGGAGATACGTATCTGCAGTTGTGCGATCGCCAGCTACACTAGGTACTTTACAGTACAATATACATACACAAATGCCCGATCCGTGCCTCTGGACTCGCGCAACAACTCAAGTCAGTCCCCCGTTTCGTTCTGAAGACAGTATGTTATTAGCATGGTCAAGCAGTTCAAGCTGCGAATCATGAGGAGGAGAACGGCTAGATGGCCAGATCTCAGTGAGGTTCCATGCTCGTACGTTCAACCGGGGTTCAAGCCACGGTACATGCAGTTCCAACCGATCTTAGTCAATCGGCAACAATCCCGGTTTTTAAAATGCTTCCCACACCACGGTCTCAAGTGATCTGGAGAGTATTATCTCACCCATTTGACGTGTGGATCTCGTGGATCTCATCGTATCATATGATATCCTCTGCCAATTCCGTCGATATTAACCTCACTGTCTCGGAATTTAGACATCGTCACTTCTGCGTACATATGTTTAAAAAGTCGTTGCTTGTGGCTTAGCCGGCCCATCTAGTGACGTCTTCCTCAGCAGCCACAGCCTGCACAGGCCACAGAATTGGGGTCGTCCACCTGATCCATGCTTTCCCAAATGCCTGCAGCCGATCCGCTTCCCTGGCCCTTTGTGTTATAGTGGATCATGCAAACGAATTAGGCTCGATGTGGGAAGGTGCGTGCTTGGCGAGGTCCGTCTGGCCTGTGCTTCCGAGCTGATAGTGGAGAGCCGTGGGTGTCCTTTGCGTCATCCCATGACACGCCATCACAAGCTCTTTCTCCCAACTTCTCCATGGCCAGACGAGCAACTCTAGTGAACAACAACTGACCTCACCCACTGTCCAATCCGCTCCTACCACAGTACTTATTTCTTGCTGCTATCCCATCCTGGTCCTTCCTCTCCCTTTTCTCGCCCTGAAACAACTTTGCATTGTGCATATTATAATACCCAGGACGATATAATAATTCCTAATTGTGTGTGCAACACCAACGAATCCTGTCCCGCGCAACGAGAAACATTCCAGCCGGAGTGACCAGCACCAGAAACCTCGATACCAAACAACAACACCTTGTCACACTTCGCACCCTGCTGTCAATTGCGCCTGCCGCAGCGCTGACGTGAAACACTTCCCTCAGTCAGAGTATGTCTCCCTCGGCCATCCAATCGCTTGTCCTTGTCTCTGTACACTGTTGCTATTCGGCTGCCTCAATGTTTAATGATCAACCACGTACTGATCTGACTGGATATCGCAGGCCTCCTTGACTCGGCAAACGGTCGCTGGCTCATAAAGGAGTCAAGTTCCCCTTGAGCTGTCCATTCGGTCATCCGACTGCGTTTCAACCAACCTAATCTTTTCACACCCAAAATGGCGGTAGCACGTGAGTTGTCAAACCCCCAGTATCAGAAACCAGTAGAGAATCAACTTACTAACGCGGCACCACAGGGCCATCCCTAAGCCTGGCGGCCTTAATCCTCCTCGCCGGCAGCCTGGTGTTACTCTGGTTCGTTATCCTCTCGGGCGTGGTGCACAGCACGCCCCTAGACAAGACGTACTTCCTGCGCGCCGACACGTCTGGCATAACCGGCGCCCGGCCAATCTCACAATGGACCTACTTCTACGTCTGCGGCGAGGGCAATCTCGACTGCGGCAGCGCCTCGCCGGACCCGCCATTCGGCAAGGCCTGGGCATCTAACCCGTCCAACGCACCTGCCGAGCTCGTCGGCAGCCACGGCGGCAACACGACGAGCTCCAAGTTCTTCTTCATGTGGCGCTTCGGCTGGGTTTTCTACCTGCTCGGCCTGTTCTTCTCGACCCTCACGCTCTTTACCGGCTTCCTGGCCTGCTGCGGACGCTTGGGCGCGGCTCTGAGCGGCCTGATGTCGATTATCTCTCTCGTCTTCTACACCGTCGGTGTCAGTCTCATGACGTACGTAACTGTTCCGCATGCTCTCATATACACAAACGACGTGACACGATACTAACACAAAGACAGTGCAACCTTCGTAATCGCCCGCGACGTCTTCAATCGCGACGGCCGCGACGCCACACTCGGCCGCTATGCCTTCGGCTTCAGCTGGGCCTCGTGGTTCTGCCTGCTGCTCGCCTCGATTCTGTTCTGCACGGCCATGGGCCGCAAAGACAACCATGCCGGCGTCGTCACCGGCAGCCGCTGGGGGCGGAGGAGGAGCACGCGTTCGCGCGTGTCGTACGACGTCGGCGGCAGCAGGAGGGTCAAGGACGAGTACTCGTAAGGGGAACGCTTGGAGACCCGTGCGTCATCCTCGGACGGTCCGCTTGGCTTGGTTACGAAAAGATGGACGGATGACGTTGGCAAGGGAACGGGGGTTGATACCTGCCTGAGAATCCCAACTCGGGGCGTGTATGATATTAATGAATGGCGGGAGGCAGCGAATCCTGTGATATGGCATAGGCAGCGCACGGGGTAAGATCTGGCTCGTTAGCCAGAAGTTTGATAATACTTCATGTCTTGACTTGAGAGTTAAGCGAATGCATCTTGCATCAACGAACATTCTACTATCGACTTGTGGTTGTTGTACATACCCGCTTGCCCCAAGCAAAGCCCAAGTCCAGCCGACTCTGAGTATCGGGAAGGCGGCTCCAACGGCACAGTTCGGTGAATTTGGTGAACACTCGCAATTTATCCCAGTTGGCCACGAATGCTCTTGCATCACAACGAGCTTTCGGTTGTGCGAGAGCTTCAAATCTCGTCCTCCGAACCATGTCAGGGCAGGTGAAGACACTGACTGTATCGCTGTGCTCGTCCGTAACACTACCACATTGTCGGATACCTGACATTGGCCGTTAGGACCACTCCAGATCACCCTGCCGGGTTGACAGCCTGTGCTATATGCTCACACGGTCGTCTGGGATCACAGCAATTCGAATCAAGTCCCGGGATTAATGTTATCAAGACACCGTTTACATTGTATTGGAATCTCTACTGTCCATGGCAGCCCAGAACCCAAGAAACGAATACTTCCTCGACCGTATGGCTGTCTCTTGTTTGTTTTGTGTATGTACCTTGAGTTTCGCCAATGGCCAAACTTGATCCCTTGCCGTGATACCCTTACAATCGCTTGTGTGTGTGTGTGTGAACCGGCCTAATGCTTCCATCTAGCTTTGATTTGCTTGTTTGTGTTTGCCCCTTATTCCGTTTGTCTTCCCTTCGCAAAAGTAAGAAATGCCCTGAAACGCCACGCCTGCCCTGCCGGTTGCGCCAAAGGAAAAAGAGACCGTCGTGCGTAGACGAATGATGATGGTATAGTAAATCTACACGTAACGGTCCGATATTGAAGTCGGTATGCCCGTGTGAGGTTCCTGTGACAAAGAAGACTATCGTACCTGCGCTGTTACGAACCGCGCAGTTGCCTGAGGGTCGGTTTACTTGGCCCACTCGACGACCTCGAGAGCACACATCACCAGGATGAGCGTCGAGGGGAGGATCCTAAGGGAGGCAGTTAGCACATGACTTTGACATGGAGCATTAGTTGCACCAAGGAGTTGTGCACATCTGTGTACTTACCAGATAACATAGCTTTGGAAGAGAATCTTGCTCATCACATCCTCAAACACGCCGTTGATCTGGCAGATCTGCGCCAGCTGCAACGCGCTCGGCGCTCCGGTCAGGAGGAAGCAGACAATGACGAAGATGGGGTCGTCCAGGATGCTGACGGGCACATATTTGGCGAAGAGGGCCAGGATCGGAGCCATGATCAGAGTAGGCAGCACCATGCGGCAGACCAGCGAGGCCACCAGCAGCTTCGTCCCGATCAGCTTCTCCTCCACGTCCGCGGCGTCGCCGCGCTTCTGCGTGTTGCGTGCGAGGTTCGCGCCCAGGACGACTAGGATCAGGGGCACGGCGACGCCGGCCGACTGCGTCACGGCGCTGGTGACGCTGTTCTTGATGAAGGAGCCCTCCTGGAAGAAGAGCTTCTGGAGGTCCGGCACCGAGGCCACGATGATGGCGATGAGCATGGCCCAGAGGGGCGGGTTCATGAATTCCCACAGGAAGCGGTTGAGCTTGAGCCAGCCGCGATAGCAGGCTGCCAGGACGGTCTGCAGGGGGCGCGGGAGCGCGGCGAACGTGCGGCGGCCGAGAGAGGCGAAGTACTTGGCAGTGCGGTTCTTGGCGCGCTTCGCGGAGAGTTCGGCCCGCATCTTGTACCCCTTGATGCCCGCCGGTATCTCCGGCTCATCGGTATTACGAATGCGCGGGAAAGACAAGATGCCATCCAGGGAGTCTCCTGGAATCTCGACGTGTTGGCCGCCGTTCAGGCTCCCATAGCCGTTCTGGTAGAGCTTGCCGTTGTCCTTGGCCGGTGAGTCGCGCTCGTCCTCCGACTCTGCCCTGGAGCCACTCGCGACTGGGGTCCGCCCGGCAGGTTCGTAACCTTCCGATGAGTCGTCGGTGTGCGTGTTGGCTCGGGAGCGGATGACGCGGTCCTCCTCGCCCGTCTCGTTGACGATATCGATGCCTTCGATCAGGCCTTCGACCTCCTCCTCGTTGTGTATCTGTTCGCCGGCGAACCTGCCCTCCTCGACCGTCTCGTCGTTGTACTCCTCGTACTTGTCCTTCGGGGCGAGAAGGACATGGTATCCCCAGCTCCATCGCACCAGCTGCCCGAGCTGCTGGAAAATCATCAGATATAGAATGCCACGGGCGGCTACCTCATCGTCGTTGTCGCCCGGGATCTTGTCCCAGTGGAGCCCCTTCAGTGTCGCGGAGAGGGAGATGACGAGCGAGATTGGCAGCGAGTTCGAATTGCCAAAAACGCCCATGGCCGTAACGAAGTTGGAGGCTCGCTTGTTGAAGCCGAAGCATCGGGACACGGTCGTTGCGACGAGATAGGACACGAGCGTCTGGATAACGAAGATGATGGGAATGACGCCGAGCTCCACCAGCTTGTCTGCGTTGAGCTGCGAGGCGAGTTTCGTGAAGACTGCGCGTCTCGTCAGCGGATTTCCGGAAAGCGGTCACCAAGAGAGGCTTGACTTACTCAGACAGGGCGTGAACAACATGACGTTCAGGTTGGCCAGGAACTTCTGCTTGTCGGCATCAAACTCGCCCATGGAAGCGATGATATACCCGGGTAAGCTGACGCAGACGACCTCCATAACGGCCTCGAAGACGAGCAGGATGAGGTGGTCGATGGACGGATGGGAATCGTGTGGTTTCTTCTTAAACACCACAAAGGGCGACGTCGACCTGATCGTCGCCGGGTCGAAGGCGACTCCCATGTCGGCCATGGTGAGCCGGAATGACGTCGGCGACCGGAAGTCGAGGAAACCCATCACTGGGCTCTGTGATGCTTTTATCGGACTGAGGCACAGTAGGTAAGGTATTCTCGAATTAATAGACGGTCAGATACGGGCAGCCGACTGAACAGCAGAATTGGACAACCAGGAGACCTATCGTGGTCTTGGTTGCTGGATGAAGGCGAGCGGTTTAAGGTTTGGATGCTTTGTCGGATCGCCACTACAGACCTCAGTGGGCTAGACTGGAAGTGGGTAAGGTCTCTGCAGGTAAATCTCGCGTGTGGCGGGACCAACGGCAAGCTTTGTGTCTTTAGGCCCAAGATAAGACAGCAAGGGACAGCAACAAGTTCCCAAAAAGAAGGTAATTGTATTCGGATATGGTATACGACGTAATGATGGGATTTCCGAGTTGATTGCCTGGAATTAACGAGGTCCTCAAAGCAATTGACTGTCGAGCGATACGGAAGAAGCTGCACGACGAAGCCAGAAGATCACAGTCAAAATGGCATCAAAAAGGCGCTAAGGTCCCAAGCGTGCTGAAGCGCCACGATGCCACGCGAGCCTATCTGTTAGTACGGAACCTGGCAATCATGCGCTCTGGCAGAAGATAACCAAACAAGGGGAGGAGACTTGAGAGGTACCCATCTAACAAGCACGCTAATATCTTCCAGCCAACGAAACTCACAGGCTGCTGCAAGTAGATTAGACGACGGCAAACGCAAGACAACTCAGCGATGACGAAGTGGGCTGAGCTGGGAGAGTAACAAGAAAGTGGTAGGCGGTTTTCGGTCACCAACGTCGAACGAATTAAGAATAATAAAAGGGACTACCGGTGTAGAAAACTTGAAAAAGATGCTGGGGGCGTCCCTCAACTATGCTGCACTTGATTCCTGTTTCTACCGTATGAACTAAGGTTCCCCTTCTGGGCCAACTAGGCGTTCTGGGCACCTACCTACCTACAATACACAGTACCTTTAGTGCAATACTGCCATACTGCTATAGCGCCATAGTGCTATTCTGCAATAGTGTAATGCTACAATACTGCAATACTGCAATGCTGTATTGTTGTCCCTAGAGCCTTATGCACCTCGTACTTCTAACACTGAAAGGCGACCAGGTACTTGAGGTAGAGGATAGGATTTCGACGACCGGTCAGGCAGGCAAAGTGACTTGGCCCAGAAGCCCAGTTGGCCCAGAAGGGTAGTTCATACGGTATTCGATCGGGAGCGTCTCCGTGCCAAGCATATGGATCAGAGTTGGACCATCTTGTCTTCCCATATTGCCTTACCGGTATCGCAGTACGTACCTTACTAAGTCCTCCCTCACTTCGTAAGGCTCCAAGTATAGTTGCACAAGGTCACCCCTCGAAGCGGCATCTCCGTCTCGCACTCCAATGAATAACGCATAGATCGGCAAGAGGCGGTTCGGGATCGTCACGAGCACGCGGCCGACTCGGCGAGGTCAACCTACTGCAGAGACGCAGCACGGATGACACGATATTATCAAGGCGAAGGTTTGTCGCATTGGACGGTCAGGACAGCTTCGACGTTGCTGCGGCTCCTCAGGGTCCTTACTTGTATGCTCCGCTATTTCCTGCCAATACATGGGAGAGGAGGCGAGGTCCGCGATTGGCTGTGCTGTAGTGCACAAAAGCAATGCTCGCGATACAGGATATTTCATCCGAGCCACGGCCATGCCGTTCAAGGGTGGCGATTTTGGTGTCCAACTCGGTGCGAGCCGGAGCATTATTTACAGCGAAAGAAGAAAAAAAAAAAGATATGCACGAGGTTCAAGGATGGTCGATGTGAGGTACGCGCGGCTCTTCACCTGTCAGGCCGCCTGTCAAACTATGTATGTACAGTACAGTACAGTAGGCTGGTAGGTCATATTTGCCCGGGCCCACGGAACAGATGCCTGACCCTTGAGAAACTATTACAGGGAAAGGGCTTCTATCACAGCTCGACATGGTCAGTCGGGTCAGTTGGGTCCTGAACACATCTGCAATCTGACGTGGGCACGATGTGAGATGTCTGCAATCCTGAGCCAGATGGCTTCGTTTCAGGTTGGACCAGAGAGCAAGCTAGAGGCCCAAAGAGGACCATGATCGACCTGACGGGGTAGATCGGTGCCCATGTGTGTGTACAAAAGATGCAAAAGCAGGATATCGATGGCACATCATGGCAGAAGTGTCCTAAGTGTTGAGATCACATTGCTCTCACAGGCGCAAATCGCATAGTGCGCTAATCCGGCTTTGTACGTCAGGCTGCCCATCCTGCCATCCTCAGTGATGAGCAGGTATGGCAGGGCATTAGGGCATCAGGGCATACTGTACTGTAGTATGCAGTACATAGTACCTGTAAATTATCAACGATGAAAAGTGAAAGCCATGCAGCTGCCGCTACCTTAGCGCACATGGAGAAAACGTCACCCTCCAAGTTCACAATTTACCTTAGTGTCTCCCGCCGCGAGTCAAGCCACAGAGTGACGTCACCATACAATCTTCCCAGGCTGGTACCAGTACTCGCTTATCAGCAGAGAGTGGCGTCGTGCATGAGCTGCCAAGTACCTTCCTTACTGTACCTTGGTCAAGCCTCCTTTCCAGCAGGACCCCGTCGACGACGGAGTCTCTCGATATTAGACATGAAGGCCATTCATCGGGCCTGTAAAACTGAGTGGATATGTTCTCTCAAAACCAGGCAATCGTACGAGTATTCAAAGGCGCGGTTCTGAATGTTATCTAAGGTACAGTACATGTACCTGGACGTCGTGACCGAAAAGAGCCCCTCCGAGTCTTTTTGAATGCGATGGCGGGGCTGCGGTGTACGGCAAATTTGGCCAGGAACGTGCTCCGGCGCAAGACTCGGGATTGGGCGGTGTTTACCCTAAAGAACATCGAAAGGAGGGGTCATAAAATATCTGCCACAACAGCTGCTCGATGCGACGGATTTGCCGTAATAAGTGATAGGCAGTCTGGCAGTGTGAGACGATGCCCTCGGCCTCAGTCAACAGCAAAGAGACAACTGAGCGTGTTTCTGCGTTTACACCATGTCGGTACATGTCCCTTACCGCAGATAAGGTACTGTACATAGCAGCAATACCACCATACCTTATGCAGGCCAACTTCGCTCGGGTGCTCGGCGTCTGTACCCAGTATAAATGCCCCAGCCACAGTTCGCCTTCGCTCAGTAGCGTGGAAGATGTCCCTTTGGGGGGGTGTGAGGAGTTCCTGGGTAGAGGTACCTTTTGCCTTTACCGTTCAAGAGGTTTGGGTTGCGATATATCTGGGATCTAAACGGTACTAAATTCTCCGTTAGATATCTGCCCCACAAAATCTGATGCACTTGTGTCTCCTCTGCACCTCTTTTGCCCCGGTTTAGCTGCTTGGTTGTTCTGCTTGTCCGCAGGGTCCCAAAAGGTGCCCTTGCTACTGTGTACATCAGCCACCCCTCCACTTGCTCCCCTCAACTCTCGGTTACAAAGCTGACGTCTCCAAACCGAGTCCAACACCACTGACAAGAGGCTTGCGTCAGGTACCTTGGTATCACCGTTACCGCTAACCGAGTCAAGCCTGGGGGAGACCTACCTTACCTTCAGTCTCTCCAATATCTCTACCCTCCTTCGCCCCCTTCAGCGCTGGCACTTTCTAGACCTGCTCTTCTCCAACTGCGGTCCCTCCTCCGCTCCCTATCTTACCTTTTACCTCGCTCTCAGTCTTGCTCTCTCTCAGTATTGTCTTACAGCAAGACACTCCTCGTTCTGTTGCCCAAGAAAGTGCTGAGTGGAGAGTGAGATTCTCGGTTTGCGCAGGTATACATATCTGGCGTGGACAAGAAGAAGTGACAGCCTGTCGCCGCTCTGTCTTCGCAGCAATTAACGACTCCACCGACGCAGAATTCCGGCTGGGCGCTCCGGTACCCTCTCAACAGAGTTTATGCGAGCTCCCGCCTCTCCATAACAACCACTCGCACCGCCACGATCTACCACAAGTCACACTCCGACCCTCACGAGCCGGTGACTTCTGGCCGGCTGCCCTGAGCTCAGTTGAGACTGCAGTGCATTTCGAGCGCAGAATCGGACGAAGCGAGAGCTTAACGCACGCCCCCTTTGAGCGCACGCTAAACTAGCATCACCGAGTGCCGTCCTGCCATCCCTCTCGAGAGTGGCATAGGAGACATCCTCCGCTCGTCTCGTCGGCTGAACCACACGAGAATCATACCAAAACAGTCAACATGCCATCCGACCAGGATCCAGACTCCGTGCCGGCGACTCCGGACGAGTTCCTCGATAGCAACCCGGCTTCTCCGGGCTCCGTCGACGAGTCGTCCGAGGCCAGCACACCCTACGAGCCCATGAGTTCCGGCTCCGACATGGTACCGTCCCCACTAGGCTCCGGTTTGCCACCCGTGCCCAGCGATTCACCCCGCAGAGTACCGTCTCTCCGCACGGTATCAGATCCCCCGAGCAGCACCCTTCTGATGTCGAGCTCAAGCGTCACCGGCGCTCTGAACTACGCAAGACGGCCTCCACCGAGCGCCAACTCGCTACCCATGGATATCATGCAAAAGGCTCGCGCACTACAACAGCAGCGGATGGGCATGCCACCAAGTCGGCCTTCGCTATCCTCGCAGTCTAGCGGTGGAAGCGACGCGCCGGCATCGCCGTTACACGGCTCTATGAACATGAATATGGGACCCGGATTAGCAGGCGGTGTCCCGGGAAATCTGAGATTACCACATCAAATGGGTGGTCAGATGGGCCAGATGGGTGGTGGGATGGGTGGCCGTCCTCTACCAAAGTCGTTCCCGAGATCCGCCCCCGTCGTGCCGAGCATGGGCAGGAAAGCGCCGAGCTTGAGTGAGCGGAGGGCCATGAAACTGGGCGGGCTGCCGGGTGGTTCGCCGGGAGGGGGTACGCCCAAGCTGTCAGACATACAAGGCAGCGGTGATGGCGAGCAGCGATCGATCAATGGCGAGGGTAGAGGGTCGAAGCTCAGCGACTTCAAGAACTACATCGACTCCGAAAAGGGTTGGATCACGTTCGAGGGAGCTGCAACGATTACGCGGGAAGGAGTCAACTTTGCTAACGGCGCGACGTTCTCCATCTCGCTAGACCAAGTTGAGGTGCTGGACGAGCTGGGCAATGGCAACTACGGCACCGTGTACAAGGTGCGGCATTCCAAGCCGCAAATGCCCCGGTTCGGCCAGGGGTTGAGCGGCTTCAAGACCATCTCCAGGCAATCGTCCATGTCCGACAAGGACGGATCGGCTGCCGACCATTCTCCGATATCACCACCATCGGGGGGCGGCCCTGCTACTTCGGGCGTGGTCATGGCCATGAAGGAGATCCGGCTCGAACTGGACGAGTCCAAATTCACCACCATCCTCAAGGAGCTCGTGATCCTGCACGAGTGCGTCTCGCCGTATATCATCGACTTCTACGGCGCTTTCTTCCAGGAAGGCGCTGTCTACATGTGCATCGAATACATGGACGGAGGCAGCATCGACAAGCTGTACGCTGGCGGTATCCCGGAGCCCGTTCTGCGCAAAATCACGTTTGCGACGATAATGGGCCTGAAGACGCTGAAGGACGACCACAACATCATCCACCGCGACGTCAAGCCCACCAATATTCTCGTCAACACCCGCGGACAGGTCAAGATCTGTGATTTCGGCGTCTCGGGAAACCTTGTAGCCAGTATTGCCAAGACAAACATTGGATGCCAGAGCTACATGGCGCCGGAGCGCATCAGCGGAGGCGGCATGTCCGCCGCGGGCGCGGTAGGAGGCACGTACAGCGTGCAGAGCGATATCTGGAGTCTGGGTTTGACCATCATCGAGTGCGCTATGGGGAGATATCCCTACCCGCCTGAAGTGTCTAGCACGATCTTCAGCCAACTTAGCGTGAGTCCAGCCATGAATCATGCTTCCCTTAGCAGGACGACCCTTACTAACCCTTGAAACAGGCAATCGTAGAAGGCGAACCCCCAGATCTCCCCACGGAAGGCTACTCGGCCGTAGCCCGAGACTTTGTGAAATCCTGCCTCAACAAGGAGCCTCGCAAGCGGCACACGTACCCCATGCTGCTCGCCCACCCTTGGCTCAAGCCTCTTACGAAACCCGAGACTATCGCCGAAGACATCGAGGCAGAAGCGGCAGAAGACGCGCTCGCTGACGCCGCCGGTCGTCTCGACCTCGACAATGCGGGTATATTTGCCGGCGGCGACGGCAGCGGCGACCGCGAGGTGGCAGACTGGGTGTGTGCCGTGCTGGAGAAGAAGCGCGCGGGACTGCTGGGTGGCGGCGTCCAGAAGCCGGCGCTACACGCCGCGCCGCTGGACTCGGTCAGTCCGGTTTCGAGTCCTCTGGTGCCCGCCTAGCCGGCATTTGTCCCTGGAGCGCAGGAAATAGTGGTGGATATGCCGGTTTACGCGAGTGAAGGAGTCTGGCACTTCTTTGCTCCGCTGAACCGGGCAGAGACGGGTGCAAAGACTGGCGAGATGACGTACCAAAAGGCGGTCAGAAGCAAAAGCAGGGGAGTCTGACGTGCATATCACTGGGCTTTTATCGGTTTTCGGAGCTGCGGCTTTTCCTTGCGTTTTCATTGTCATGAAACTTCTTTGCATGGCGGAGGTGTTTGGGCTCCCTTGTACACGATTTATTGGGATGGCCTAGATTTGGGAGTTTTCGTTTTCTCCTGCAGTTCATCATTTTCCTACTATTATTCTCTACACGGACCGTTACACAGCAAAGATTGGTCATTGTACATATGCGAGTCTTCTCGTTGGGCGTTGCGGGGGGGGGGGGGGGGGGGGGGGGGCGGGGGACGGTGGGCTGTGGACCGAGGTCGGCTGCGCTTACCCAAGTCTCCACTCTTGTCCGGATCTTTCTCCGGCTGC
>JAMAJW010000018.1:262907-465874 GCA_023628855.1 Coniochaeta sp. PK30-01 | reverse complement strand
AAATAAACTATACAAAAACTTATACGAAGAATTAATATTTTTAAATATATAAATAATAAATAATAGTTTAAAAGACTAACTTTACAAAAAAGAAATCTATTTTATATAAAAAAAAATATTAAAATTAAACAACTAAACGATAAGTTAAATTAGAAAAGATCAGTTTATTTAAAATTAAAATAAAACTATTTAACTATAACTTTAACTTTAACTTTTAATAAAAATATATATTTACTTAGTTTTTTACGTTTTGTTTTTACAACTTATAACTAAAAACGTAAAGTTAATAATAAACGTTAAACTCGAACTTGTATAAAAATACGAAATTGAAAAGATTATTAAATACTAATAAAAAAATAAGAAAAACTTTTATTTTATTAAATAGAAAAGTTATAATAATTTAGAAAATACTTAAAAATTAAATTTTACTTTAAAAACTTTTAACGTTTACTAAAAGAATTTTAAACTATATTAAAAAAACGTTTTAATTACAAATAAAAATAATACTAATAGATAAAAAATAAATATATAAAACTTATTATATTATATAAGTACAAATATTTAAGTTACGTAACTAATAAATAAAATTAGTATTGATTATATTTATTATAATAAATAAAATAAATATTTAATATATTTATTACTATAATCTTTATAAATATATAAGAAGAAATCTTTTCAGAACTTTTTGTAGTTAATTTTTGATTACTTTAGTAATTAATTTAAATATTTTCCTAAATATATAATTTATTTAAATAAAACTTTATTTTAACGAATTTTATAATATAACTTATTACGAAACTAATACTTACTTATTTTAAGTAATAGAAAGTTTTTAAATTTTTAACTTACTTAAAAATTATTATACTTTACACTTTATATTTTACTATATACTAATATTATAAATAGTTTTTCAATTACTTTAATAATTAATTTAAGTATTTAATTAAACTTATTACTTTTAAAATGAAACTCTATCTTAACGACTTTTTATATCAACTATTAAAGGTTAGTACTTATTTACTTTAAGTAATAGAAACTACTTTTAACCTTAAGCTTTTTAAAGATTATTATACCTTTAAGCTATAATTATTAAAACATTTACTAAAACTTATATAAGCTTTATAAGCTCTACTAGTACTAGCTCTATAAGCTTTATAAGCACTTTACAAGCTTATATAAAAGCTATATATTTCACTGCTTATAAGCTTTATATTTATGTTTTACAACGTACTAACATATTATTTTTAATATAATATATATTATAAGTAATATATAAAAACTTCAAAACTTATAAAGTAAATATTATATTTAATACGAGTAAAGTAGTTGACTTTACTCTTAAAACTTTCTTATTTTTTCTAATCTTACTCTTATTTGCTTAGGCATTTAAGTTTTGCCTTTATTCTCCTTCAGTACTACATCTCCTTAGCTAAACGGCAGCTATCTTAAAGGACAGCACCCACTAAAATAGTAGAAAACAATATACCTACCGGTAGCGGCAGCAATAGTCCGGGATTTGCTTCTTTAGGAGATAGTCCGAGGCCAGTGTGGGACACGATACCTCCCCACAGATACCCAGGCCTCCCAATCAAGCTGCTGCAGCACGACCTCAAGGCGGAGCTCGGCGTCGACAGGCTCGAGGGCGTATTCCCGGGCAGCAACCACGTCGCCGAGGCGCTGGGACATCCTGAGCGAGGAGCAGCGTGAGGCGTACAGGGTCCGGGCGCGGGAGGCGGAGCGCAGGTACGGGCCCAGCGGACAGCCGCCGGCTCAGCAGTTCCGTGGGGATCACCCGAGGCTGCCAATGAAGATCATGATGGGGGACGTGAGGGCGCGGATCGGCGAGGTGGCCTACGCGGCGCTCGACTGGGGGAGGGAGGCGCCGCTGCGATGGGATACGCTGACACCGGAAGAGCAACTGGGGTACAAGGAGAGGGCCGCGCAGGTGGTTAGGAAGGCCGAGTAGAGAATGGGGTTGGCTGATTTAGAGATGGGAGGTTTCCGGAGATCATTTGCGTTCGTGAGCAGTTACTTGCAGGCTTGAAAGATGCGGATAAGCTGTCGTCGCGTATTCACACTTATTGGAGCGGTGAATGATTTGTTGACGGGCAGTGCTCTACATTCGAGACTTAAACTCTTGCGTATGTACCAGGACTTTTGGATATGCATAAGATATCCTACTAGAGGAACAAGCTCAGCCCCCAGTGCCGAACCACCCTCTGTGAAGAACGGTTTAGTAAAATGTGAACAGGTCTATACCAAGCTTGGTGCTATCCTGGATCTCCTTCTCGTACTGGCGAATGGCCTGCCTCACTAGCGCCGCGTCATCGCGACGCCCGATGGCAGAATGGATGCCCTTAAGGACATCCATAGCCGCTGACTGACCCTCCAGCCGCCAGGTGGTTTCCAGCAGCTCGAGACGACCCACTATCCACAGCTGGGCAAACGTCTGCACCTGGCCCAGCTGCGCTTTGTAGTAGGCCGTCCAGAGCGGCTGCATCTGGCCCTGGATGGTATCGTGGTTCCGGACCTGGTAGACGTACTCGACCTCTTCCCTGACGAGCTTGATCTCCTGGAACACGGCCTGGTGCCGGGCCTCGACGTCGGGCGAGTCGCAGGAGTCGAACACGGCCATGGCCTGCTGGATCGCGCCAAAGGCCTTCTTGACGCTCGTACGCGTTGCCTGGTTGCACTCCAGCAACTAGTTGGTGTCGCTCATGGGGCGCTGGAATTCGTAAAGCTGGATACCCGACACGTCTCCGGTGGCTCATAAACACTGACGATCCCCGGCTGCCTCCTTGATCACACTTCAACAAGGCTCCAGCGTCTTTCCACCCACAATATCGAGCACCAAGTCCACTCCCTCCCTTCATCGTACTTCACTCACTCCCCAACCGACACCTTTGTTTAAGTCCACAACCTCATCAGCTCCCAACCTTCTCACCACATCCTCTTTTCCCTTGCCACAAACACCCACCACCCTCGCCCTAGCCAACTTCGCAAACTGAAGCGCCCAGTTGCCCACCCCAAAACTCACGTCCGTTATCAGCACCCTTTCCCTGCCTCCCCCTTTCCCCCCCTCATTCCATCTTTCTCCAGTCCCTCTTGATCAAACAACCCCTGCCACGCCGTCAGCGCACTAAGCGGCGTAGCAGCCGCATCCACCCAGGTCAGCCTCCCCGGCACCCTCGCCAGCTCCTCCTCCTTCACAATCGCGTACTCCCTCGCCGCACCGGACCTAGACGGGTCGATACATCCAAACACGCGATCACCGGCCTCGAATCCACCAGAATGAGAGGCCACGACAACGGTGCCCAGAAGATGGAGTTTACTTTTACTCATAGGATTAGTTTCTTTTCTTAAAAATAAGTTTATTTTAACAGTTTAACTAAGTAACTCCTTAATGTCTTCGATCCGTTGAACTCTCTTCTCTTCATCAGACATCATACCGAGAGATGAAGCGCTATAGCCATACAGCTGTTAGCACGTAGGTACCTCACGTGGAGATATAGAGGGTAAGTATGACTCACATGAACTTCTTTCGGTCTTGGACCTTCAACATCCTCTCCTCTACACTTTCCTTTACGATGAACCTATAAACCTTCACCTCGCCCTCTTGACCCATGCGGTGTACACGGTCGATAGCTTGTGCCTCGATAGCAAAGCTCCACCATGGATCCATCATGTACACCCTCCTGGCGCTCGTCAAGTTGAGTCCAACTCCGCCAGCACGCAGACTGATCAGCAGGACAGTGAACTGGCAAGACTCTCTGAACTCTGCGAGAACAGCAGCACGTGTCTTCTGTGCCATGGTGCCGTCTAGCCGCAAGAACTTCATGTTTGCTCGGTTGAGAGCCGGCTCTATCAGGGACAGGAAGGACGTGAACTGGCTGAAGACGACGGACTTCATGGTTGGATGGTCCCTACGAAGCTGGCGTAGGTGAGATATCAGAGACACGATCTTGGCGGACGAGCAATTGGTTCCTACTCTTTGCAAGCTGATCCGAGATGTTTGATGGGATGGTGCGCCGGTAGGATCGTCGTCATATCTCACAACCTCGAAGATGTCCCGCGTGTGAAGGATTTCCCGACACTGAAAGCACTTGGGGACTTCATTCTGCTCCGCCTGGTGCTGTATGTAACCCAACAAGCATTTCTTGCAGGCTGAGTGCCAGCAACCGGTGACAGTCTGCTCAATCATTGGTTCTTCCGCGCAAATTGGACACTCGTTCGCAGCCTCATCGCGAATTTGTTGTAAAACATGCGCACCGAAAGTGTTGGCGTCAGCGGTATCGTCTGTGGTAGCTGTGAACCGTTCAATGAGTGATTGTAGGTCCATATCGTCCGCAAGCCCTGCGGCTGCGTCAGCCAGGGCCCCGGCCTCCAGTTCTTCGGCAACGATGTCCTGGTTTCGAACTAAGATCGGATGGCAGCATGTTTGTCGGAGACGCAAAATTTGGGCAAAGATGCTGGTGAAAGCTTTCATGACGGTGCCGGCCTCGACATTGGCGATAAAGGACTGCTTGGCACGGCTAAAGATGTAATTATATACAGCTCGCTCAGACTCAGAGAGCTCGACATCGACAATCTCGATCTGCTTCGGTGGAAGGGGAACAAGTAATTCTCCGGCCGGAGTCTTCATATCTTTTGTTCGTCTCATTACGAGCGGCTCCAGGACCGTCTGGACGACATCTAGGGCCCTCATGAAGTTCTTGGACTCGAACGGGACCGTGATGAAAGTGCGCCAGAACGAGAAGTTGTTCCACGGTTCGACACGCAGGAATCGGACCAGAGAAAACAAATCTTCCAACCTGTTGACAATCGGAGTTCCTGTCAATACCCATCGATGTTCTGCGGCAATTTCGTAGCAGGCTCTTGCCGTTTTGGACTGCCGATTCTTGATCGTATGGGCCTCATCAAGTATGACGCGAAAGAAGTTCAAGGAGAAGAGACCGCAATGGGTACCACGGTCACCGTTCTTGGACGCAATCTGGCTGAATTCGGAGAGGACTACACCGTAGCTGGTAACGATGACGTCCGGTGCCGAGGCGGCGTTCGCCTCGCAACAGAGATCTCGGAGGTCAATGTTCTTCTCCGCACCGTAGTAGACCATGGACTTGAGTGTCCCTTCTTTGGAGGCATTTTCCACCTCGCTCTGCCACTGGGAAAGGAGAGACATTGGCGCAACGACCAAAGTAGTACATGGCGCATCGCAAACTGTTGGTGTACCAGAAGGTAAGCGTCGCAGATTATTGACGGATCCAGCGTTGCCGGTTCCGCAACGAGCGCTCATGGCAACCTTTGACTTATGTGAGTGGATCAGACTGAGCATCTGGATTGTCTTTCCCAGTCCCATCTCATCGGCCAAAATACCACCGAGGCAATGTTGCTCTTGCCGCGGGAAATCGAGAGACAGGTCTCCGGAGTATGGGTTAGCGTAGAACACATGCTGGTTGTCGACTTGGGGGAGCTTGTTGTCGTCGTGGTCTTGTGTTGGCCATGTGTATTCCTCCCACAAAGGGTTCATCGATTCTTCCCTGTCCTCGCTCCTCTCATTCTTCTCCTTTGCCATCATCCAATAAAGGGATTGTTTCTGGTACGGCCGAAGAGTCATGGCAAACGTATCAGCTGGTTCAGCCTCTGGAGTGCTGAAATCGAACGTCTGTGCTTTCTTATAGAGCATATCAAGCTGATCTTGTTCAAGTTCCTGGCCGTCTTCAACGTCATCGGGGGGAGTTGACGTGCCGGGGTTCTCTTGTTGGCCCGGTTTGATATCCTTCTTCTCAGCCAGCTCCGCAGCCTCGAGCAGACCTCGGCGCTGGTCCTTTGCAGCAGTGGTATTGCTTTTTGTCGGGACGAGATTGATCTCCTGGAAGAGCCTGACCAGAGCCACCTGCCGTAGACGAAGATCACGCTCCTCCGAGGATTCGTCCTGCTCAAAGATACTCGTTTTGCGGTTCTGGGCAATCTGGAAACGCCGAGGAAGAAACGCCGACTGGAGTAGCGAGCACTTCAACTGGAGAAAGACGGTATCGTTTGTGCGTAGCCTTTCCGGAGCGTAGACGCACGACCCTTCAAACTTGCAGATCTTTTGGTCAATGAGCGTGGACACCCAATTTGCAGTGTCTTTTGCTAGCCGTCCGATTTCCATGCCGCGGGTATCTGTGAATCGTACAATGACATCGACCTTTTTTGCCGCGGCGTTAGAACGCTTGCCCTGCGGCGGCTGGATGGCGTGGCGCTCGATCTTGACTGAGTCGCCATGCTTCAAGAGATTGGAACCGCTGCGGGTCGCCCAACCTTCCGCACCAAAGGCGCCGATATATCTCGATTTAGGTATAGTTGCGAGCTGAGACTGAGTATCTGGGCGAGTATCTGTGGGAATTCTGGTCGGCGGAAGGGTCGAGTGCTGTCGAATAACATGTGGCGCGGGTGCCCTTTTCTTGAGAGTTTTCCATGTTCCGTCAAAGTACATGTTTACTGCTCGCTCCATGTTTTCGCCGCAGTGTTGTTGTATGATTTCGAGTACTTCGGGGTTCACGTTCCCACCTACAAAGGTCTCGAAAGTCGCTTGATCGAAGGACGCGGAGGACGGATCGGCCGGTACAGGAGACAGCTCCGTGTCCACATGACGTGCACGATTGAAGGTATTGTCGACATCTCGCTCGAATAGGGGTGATCTGGCTTTGGAGGCGCCCTGGTCGTAGGTAAGCTCAGCATCTTTGAATGGCGACGTGACGATATTCTGTGCCGACTCGCTAAAGAAGCGCCGCTTCTTGGCGGGCGGCTCATCAGAACTCCTGTTTTCCATGACTGCATCTGTCAAGAAGGCTAACGGTCGGCCAAAACCGTGCGACCTCACGAGTTTGGCAAGGTAAGAGTTAAAGGGAGGTTGTTGGAAGACGCGTCAGCAGGTCTTGGTAGGCTGTTAACGCGACTTTTGGCGTTCCAGATCATGTGACCGTGTCATTTAAGGTCCCCTACCTAGCTGTAGTGGAGCTTCCAAGTCACCTATGTCAAACTAGTTTATTTTTCGATGGCCTGGGCAAGATGAACGCTCGGAGGCTTTCTCTAATCCCTCGATGCGATTTGTCTCCGTTTGGTCAGATGTGCGGATGCCTGTGAAGATGGACCTTTGCTGCCCACAATAGGCCTGTCTCAATGTTCTCGCCGCGCATTCTACGCCATGGCCTCAAGAAGCCATCGCTGAGCCCTAAGGGACTCTGGCGTGGGATAGTTACACAAGCCGACGTTGACCAGGCCAGGACCTACTGCCTCAATCAGCTCCGGTATGATCCCATACGAAGCTTGAGATCGAGCGCTGAACGTATCTAACCTATGGCGTTTAGGAAAGGAGACTACGACGCATACCTGATTCGACAGTTTGTTCCTAAGTCCGCCCGCGACGCCTACGATGCATTGCGGACTCTCAATCTGGAACTGGCCAGGCTGCCGGAGACAGTCTCCAACCCGACTATCGGGCGCTTCCGCATGCAGTTCTGGCGGGACGCCGTCAACAACACCTTTGCTGGGAAGCCTCCCCGCGAACCGATATCGATCGTGCTTCACAGCGCAATAACGGCCCTCACCGAGAGATCCCAGAGCCGCAGTGCGAAGTCCCTCAAATTCTGGTTGCTACGACTCATAAACACTCGAGAACAACACATGGACAATCGGCCGTTTCCATCTTTGACGGCACTCGAAGAATATGCCGAGAACACATATTCGACCCTCATGTACATGACTCTGGCTGCCATACCAGTCCGCTCTGTGCACACTGATCATCTGGCAAGCCACATCGGCAAGGCGTGCGGTATTGTTGCAACCTTGCGGGGCATTCCCATTCTCGCCGCTCCGCCTCAGCCGATCCAGACACGCTCAGGAATAGACGTTGGCATTACTAGGAACCCGGCCCTGTTGCTTCCCCTCGATGTCATGGCTCAAGTCGGGCTTAGGGAGGAGGATGTGTTTCGCAAGGGTCCGGACGCCGAAGGCCTGCAAGACGCTGTCTTCAATGTTGCGACTCGTGCCAACGACCATCTCATAACGGCCCGTGAGATGCTGAAGAATCTCCAAGCCGGAGGAGATCCAGGCCACGATTATGAACACGAGGGCGAGAGCGAACATGTTTATATCGAGGACGGCAATGGCGACCAAGGTCCTGCACAGGATATTCGCCGGGGATTTGGCGCATTGTTAGAGGCCGTTCCTGCCGCCGAGTACCTGTCAAGGCTAGAAGCCGCAGACTTTGATCCGTTTAAAGTAAAGACGAGTTGGAAGTTGCCATGGAGGATATGGCAAGCCCTCAATAAGGAGCAAATATAAGTTTGACACGACTACGCATTGCCGACCTTGCTGATGTTGGCTTATCCAGGAGGTGCCTGTCTACTAGTAGAGAAAAATACTATCAAACCCGCCAAGCAGCTTCAACCGTCAGCCGCGATTGCGATGGTGATGCAGGGATACTACATAGTGAGCCCGAACGTGAGTATTGGTTGCACCGTAGATAATGGGGAGGCGTCCATTCAGCCGCGAGGAGTCACCGCAATTTTACCTGTCTATTTCCTGGGTTGCATATGGCAAACATTCTTCGACAGGCAGTGTAAAGGAAACATGACTATGCATTCAGAAAGGTGCAGATGCGAGTGTGACGAATCGGGATTGCCAGTATACCGATTCCCTTTGCTATCAGTCGCGTCAATAGCCTAGGCAGCATTGGGTACGGTCTTCGTCATGTTGCCTCGCGATCTCTTGTTGCGTAAAACCAGCAGCAAACGGAACCATAGCTCACGACGACGGTGAGCTCGTTTTACAGACTGGGGTGCTGTCCCGTGAGTGGTCGCGTCGGCAAAAATGGGAGATGCGGCGTGCACAATAGTGTCTGTGCCCATGGCACTGATGTCAAACACCCAGAGAGGCAGAAACAATGTCCTCCGGACTGTCGTCTCGTCCGGTGAGTTTAACCAAACACTGCCGTCGTCCGGTGCAAGTCTGGTTATAGTCTAGCGTTGTCCAGTGATTATGTCTAGCATCATACAATCAGGCAGTTGGTATCACCAGACTCCTTAAGCTGCTTCAACCAGTTCCACGTTTTCTTCTCTCCGGTCGGTAGAGCATCCCTTGTAGCCCAGACGCCTCCGAGTGTCCCCATAGCAGTCTCAACATACCCCCATGGACAAATCCACGGAGAAGACCGCCACATGGACCTTAGCCTGAGCATGCACCACTGCCGCTGATGCAGGTCATCTGTCTGCGCACCAGCCATGAAGGACGGCCAGACGCTACCTTTGAGGAGCACATGATCGGAGGAAACGAACGAGAGATGCTCAAGAATCTCTGTTACCAAGCTCCCCGTGTCAAGTCTTTTGTCTCGACCTTGGGAGACTGCGACAGGCAGGATGAGGATGATGTAGAGGCACGCTGCGGCACGGTGGGCAGACGCAAGACGAACACGCGCATCGCGATCGTCATCGGCAGACAGATCGGGTATCTTGTCGACCCAGGCTCGGACGTCAAATGAAAGAGCTTGCGATAGAAGCGATGTAGCAGTCCTGGTAAGGTTCTGCGTGCCGCCATGCTCGCTCTGCACAGTATCTAGGCTAGTACCACCGGGACCCAGCCGGGTGGCGCACACAACGATCTGAAGTATTGTAGGTGGACAGCAGTGGTAGCTGTAAGCTTCAGCACGATGAAGCACAGCCGAGATGTCGATATCATCATATATGTTGGCTGTCCGCTCGTCCACTGCCGTGAGTGTTGATCCCAGAATGTGGTACGTAAGGCAGTCGGCAACGATAAGATTAACGAGCCTGGTCATTGCCTCATCGATCACGAACGTCTTCCTAGACGGTATGTTGCTCTTTGAGCGACCATACAGGGCTTTGATTAGTAAACCAGCAGCGTCGAGATGTGCCCTCCAAGTGCCCTTTCCAGAGTCGACAAGGTCGAAATTGACAAAGAAGACAACTGCTGCAAGGATGACGGAGCGATTACCGTCATTTATATGGGCCAATGCTGCTCGTAGCTGTCTTACTGCGTTCTGTCGAGCAGATAGAGCGTGGACCAGTTCCGCCCCTGTAGGTTGACCATTGCAGCGGCGGTGGGTGGCCAGATGCATGGCAGAGGTTGCCAGGACGATCTCTCTAAGATAGGGGTGTCTGCCCATCAAGGGGATCATTAACCGGAACGGATTATGGTCTGGCTGATCATATGAGACCAAATCGCTGCAAACAGAGGTGGCAACTGCATATAGGCCGTTCGACTTAGCTTGACATCAAAAGATCGATATGGGACATGAGTGACATACAGTGATGGGCGTAGAATCGTCCCTGGAAGCCGAGTTCGTGAAGCAGTGGATCGACAAGCGAGGACGCTACCGGAGGAGGGAAGCCAGCGCAGTGAGAATCGACAAGTTCGCCATTGTCATTGCCGTTTCCCTCAAACGTGGTCCGACCGGCCATCTTGCCGCGACTGGCGACGGCATGGGTCCAGCGGAGCAGTGCACCATAGCCAAGACAGTGCTGGCCGTTGGCTGCACACTTCAGGCACGTGGGATATGATCGGTCGCAGCGAAGACGGCGCCGGCGGCAGTTGTGGCAAGACTTGCTAGGAACTTTCGCTACACTTGTCATCAGGTGGAACAGGTAGGGCACGTAAGTTGCTGAGCAGACGATTTCCTGTGGACTGTCTGGACCGTCTGGACCGGACGGCGGACGCAGCGTTCAAGAAAGAAGTATCTCGGTTCGACGTCCGAAGTTAGGGCAATGGTGTGCTGTTGTTGCTTCGTGGTGGCCGACATCATCTGTTTCCCTTCGAGGCCGACCGCCGCCAGCTACAGTACAGTGGGATTTGTCCAGCTACCTATTGCTCTTGTCCTTTGCGGTTCCTCCGCTAGTGGTTGAAGCTCCGGTGGCATCCCTGCCCGGCCCCTCTCCCGAGGTGTTGTGGGGCCGCATCGACCGCATCGCCGCCCTTTCCCTTTTGGGAAGCCAAGACTCATGACGTGCATGCACGTCAACTAAACAAGTACTAGGTAGATTCTCAACTTACCTTACACATTTACTTTTCATAGGGTAAGGCTATTATCTTCGGTGCTGAATGCCAGGGCTTGATATTTGTATGTGAGAACATAGAATCTAAACGGGATGACGGAAGAGGAAGCCAAGCCTCAGTGTCGACCTCAGCTTGCACGATCGATTTGTAATGATCCTAGACTGACCTCGGCCATAAAGCATCAAGACAGGGTAGTATAAGAGCGTGCTCGTATTCAAAAGATGATGTGTCTGCGCAGGAATTTCGCCTTTGGAAATGTGCTTGCCCTTCCTTGGTCGACCTTAGCTCCTAACCCACACGTCCACCTCCCATTCTAGCCAAGGACCAACATCACGGAACTGGAACATGCAACCTCTTCACGGCACTGACGAGTCCACTGCTTGTAGCGATGAGGAACCACGATTATGTTCCACTCACAACGAGCTTGAAAAGCTCGGGAGAAAGCGTCCGGAAGTATTTTCATCGACTCTCGCCGAAATATCTTTCTGCTTCTCCCTGCTCGCCTCAATGCTTATGGCCGTACGTCTTTCCCAAGTCTAGAGTATTCTTCTGTCGCTAGAAATCCTGACTCATTCTCTATGTCACAGGAATTTTTTATCAGTGGATTCAATATTATCTTGCCAACCGTCTCCGAGGCTCTCGACATCCCGGTCGATGCTCGGACATGGCCATCCAGTGTTTTCTCTCTCGTCACTGGCGCCTTTCTCCTCCCATTTGGCCGTCTGGCGGACATTCATGGCGGATACCTTATATTCAGCACCGGACTCATGTGGTTCTTGATATGGTGCCTTATCTCGGGTTTCAGCCAAAGCTACCAAATGCTGATTGTGACGAGGGCGTTGGCAGGCCTGGGCCCTGCAGCTTTTCTGCCAGCCAGCATCATGCTACTGGGAAAGACTTACCGTCCGGGTCCTAGGAAGAACCTGGTCTTCGGTCTGTATGGAGCCTTTGCTCCATTGGGGTTTTTCTTCGGCATCATCATTGCCGGTGTGGCAGCCGAGTTCATGACTTGGCGCTGGTACTTCTTCCTCGGAACCATAGTGCTTGCCACTGTTTGTGTTACCTCCTTTGCCACAATCCCCAAAGATAAGGGCCCAGACCGTGAGCGGGAGGTGAAGATGGACTACCTTGGAATGGCGACCATTGTGCCCGGGTTGTTACTCGTCGTCTTCGCTATCACGGATGGAGCACATGCCCCCAACGGATGGAGGACATCATACATTATCGTGACTTTCGTGGTTGGGGTCCTTCTCCTTGCTGCTGCTATCTACGTCGAAGGCTGGGTTGCATCCCAACCTCTGTTGCCGTTCGATATCTTCAAGCCTAAATATATGAGAAGGCTCATCGTCTCGCTCTTTTTTGCTTATGGAGCATTCGGAGTGTTTCTTTTGTATGCCAGCTTCTAGTAAGACAAGATCCTCTAATCTAGACCGAGAACGCATACGCTAACATAGTCTTCAAAAGCATCGAGGATGTGATGGGAGCCTCACCGATCCTGACAGCTGCCTGGTTCGCACCTATGGCCGTTGGAGGCATATTTCTAGCCACCGTTGGAGGATTGACTATGCATCTTCTTCCAGGTAGCATACTGCTGATTATATCCGGGCTAGGAAGTCTGATGATGATGCTGTTGTTCGCTTTCGTGCCAGGAGACACCCGCCCCAGGACGTATTTCGCCTTTGTTCTCCCGGCTATGGTAGGAGCCACCGCCGGTGTCGATATAGCATACAATGTGTCGAATGTCTATATCACCACCAACGTTCTTCGTCGTCATCAAGGTGTGGCTGGCGCTGTGATCAATAGTCTGATCTTCTTGGGTATAAGCTTCTTTTTGGGGTTGGCTGACCTTGTTGTGGCAGAGAATCAGTCAGAAGGCATGAAGAAGAGCTACAGGGCGGCATTTTGGTTCGGTACTGCCTGCGCTGGTGTTTCTTTGCTGATCTTTTGCTTCATCAAGATTGGGAAGGCGAAGAGTCAGCTATTGATAGAAGAGAGGGAAGAAATGGACTTATCCTCACGGAATGAGGGCTGAGATAAATAGCTTGCTGTCGCTCGTTGATTGACATAAGGTGGCACTGCCATGAGCTGTGCCGTTCTAACCCTTTACCCATGTTCTAGACAATAGTGGGTGAGACTGCTGAGAAGAGGTTACTTGGAATAAAGTCCAGCAGTAGATATCAATACGTGAATATAGATCTTACAGTCTTTGATAAACTGTCAGACATATTCGTGCCCAACTCCTTGTTGCCGAGGTAGTCGGCTTCCAGACGGCGTATGACTTCACCATGCCCTTAAGCGTAGAAACCCGGGATCGAAAAAAAACGCAACCGAGGCCGCTCATCCCAGTCCTTGCACAAGCGAAGTCGCAACGATGCCCTGAGAAGAATACCCCCATTGATGTCGACAAAAACCGCATAGTTATAAAATCGTTACCACTGAAAACCAGTCCACACTAAAACACCCCAAGCGCTGCTCTTGTGGGCGACAGTTTCAATCCCTTCTCAACAATTTCCTAATGTATCATCGCTACCAACCAGTATACTATTCGAAATGTCAACGAGATGGGAGGTCGCTCAGTTCGTATCTCTATTCCTCTGCTGGGCTAGGGAATCTAAATTCCCCAAACGTTCAACATCTATAAGTAGTGTAACTATATTTGATGTGGGTTACTTTAGTTCTGATCGCGATCGCCGAACGTCTCGTAAAGAGATATGCTCCGTCCACTATTCCCCTTCCAATTGTCAGTGGCTTTAGCTATGGCTCGACCATGACCAGAGGCCGTAACTCTCGGGCAATCGTGAGCACGGTTGAAAGTCTTTGGAATATGTCAAGCAGTATTAGGATGAAGTTTATCCAGATTTGAAACATCTCAAGCCTTTGTACCATTGTGGACATTCATCGCTCTATGTGGAAGGGATACCATCCAGAGTTCGATGTGAATTAGGCACCCTAAGCCACCTACCTAGGTACCGTAAAGTACCTACTCGAAGTGACCCTGTATGCCAAACCGCAAACGTCCATCCAGAACAGAGGTAATCCATGCAACACAATGCACCATGTTGCCAAATGACAGAGGTAAGTTTGAGTTAGAGTTTCCCGACGTTTTTAGCCTTTCCTTCCTGCAGCTTGGAGACTTGAGATGCAAAGTGACGACAATATGATCTCGCTCACATGCATCACTTTTTGCACCTTAGCTAGCACGTCAGCCAGTGGCGCTGTGACTCGACATATATGAGGAGGAAGACTCTTGGCATGTGTGTTTTAATCATGGTCACAGGCAAGTGAGTGATGGTTCCCATTGCTCGCAACTCAGTGACAAATGCCTATGTTCTGTCTTAATGTAAAGAGCATGGCAGTTTTCGTCAGTTCAGAGTGAAGGCCTGCTCTTGCGTACCAGATTTACACCAACTTGGCAGAGGAGAATCCACAAGAACTGCACACGGTCTTACCGCCGAGGCTGAGCTGGGAGCAAAGTTTTCGAGTACCGGTGTGGTCGGCCAAGCATGCCGTTGGCCCACTCTGACCACATGTGGCCGTCCCTCGACTAGGTAGTAGGTGTGTAAGTGGAAACCGCTGTCACTTCAGCTTGAGTTTCAGTGAGTGATCGGAGGCTTTCACACATCCACAGGCAATTTGTAAAATGCCGAGAAGCCGTGCCCGATCATGTCTCCTCGATGTCAGTCAAGACATCTATTCACGTTTTTATCATTCCTGCCCCTCCTAGATGCCTAATAAAATGGCTGCCACCCGCTTGGTTTCACTCATTGCCGTCGTTTTTGCAAATCCCATATCGGGGGTTACTCGCGAGACCCATCCCGTATATCATATATGTCCTCGTCACCATCCGCCTGTATGTGTGATGGGAAGCAATCCAAACCCCATCACGATGTCTTGTCCCAAATTGTCGATCCCGGGGATTCCGGAGTCCCTAGCTGCTAAAGAAAATAGGAACTTGCATGAGCAATATGTTCACGCGCACCGGCTTGGTGTCGCCGGTAATCACCCCGTGTACCGTGGTAACCCTGTGGAAGATAAGATGCAACCTACGACATATATTCATCCTCTTCGCAGGGGCTACCTTCTGGAAAGACAAGTGCCAATGGCCGAGCAGCTCAATAATATCCATTCTTTCGAGCGGGTGCTCCTTCCAGAAGAGCTGGCCGGTCTACGAACAACGAAGAATCAGTACATGATGAAGTGCAGAGAAGTTACTGGTGACCGTTACCAACGGACTATCAGCTTTCCCTCTATATACGGGCCACCAACACGTCTTCATACCGAGAAGCACGGCACTCGCCTCGTACCACAGCCAACTGTTAGCCCCGAAGATCCGTTGAACTGGTCATGGTGGAAGAAGCACGCCGTTTTGGCTGCTCTGATCCCGGGATGTTTACTTAGCGATTGGACTCTGACGTGGGGGACCACTGTCTTCGAGCTCCAAGCTCCAGAGTGGTACGCCCGCACTATTCTAACGATACGAATGCGAGTGAATCAATAATCTAACCAGTTACAGGCATATGACGGTCCCAGCCGTTGCCCAATCCGTCAGTCCAGGCATCTTCATGCAAGGACCTGGGGGTCTCCTGGCGGTACCGCTGTGCCAGCGTTACGGAAGGTATGGTTGAATAAAGATAGCCGCGGCTTGAAAACGTCCTACCTAACCAAAGCATTATAGACTTCCGGTTCTTTTCTGGTCCCAGTTCCTCTCCCTGATCGTAACCATCGGGGCCACATTCGCACCCGAGTATGCTAGCTTCACGGCAATGAGAACTCTGCAAGGCTTCTTTGGCGCCGCTCCGCAAGTCATCGGCTTGTCAATCATCCACGACATGTTTTTCTTCCATGAGAGAACGCGCAAGATAAATATCTGGGCAGCCTCTTTTCTGATCGGACCGTACCTCGGCCCTTTCATATCAAGTTTGCTCCTCCTCAAGCTTGACTGGCGGCCCGACTTCGGCGTCCTTGCCGGTTTCTACGGGTTCAGCGTCCTCATGGTTGTTATTCTCGGCGACGAGACACTTTTTGACCGTAGCGGCATTGATAAGCTTCCGCTTGGCCACAGACAACCGTTTCAACAGCGGCAGCCATTTAGCATGAGACGCCACCTCACTCACCTCTTCGTGGGTATACCGACCCGGCGGCGGTGCCCCAATAGCCCGACACTCTTCGCCGTTTTCAAACATCAGTGCTCTCTTCTTACACGGCCATACCTGCTCATCCCGACAGCCCTATTCGTAACCCCCGTGACGATGTGGACAATAGGCATGGTATCCACCATATCAATGTTTGTCCTGCCGCCGCCACCAACAGGGTATGGGTTTAGCTACGTTGCACTATCGATGCTGTACGTTGCTCCCATGATTGGGACCATTCTGGCCGAAGCCTGGGGCCACTGGTTCAACGACGTGCTTGTACGAAGCTGCCGGCGACCAGAAAGGCGTCTGGCTGCCGTCTATCCAGCGGCTCTTATCGGCGCGGCGGGGTTGGTGATCTTCGGCCAAACGCTGGAACACCACCTCTCCTGGGTAGGCCTTGCGTTTGGATGGGCCATGCTCTGTTTCTGCACTTTGGCTTGTATGACAGCCATCTCGGCGTATCTGCTTGACTGCTTCCCTAATCATGCTGCTCTGGCTTCGGCCTGGATCAACTGCTGGAGGGTCGTGGGGGGCTTTGCCGTGGTATATTTCCAGATGGAATGGGTACATCAGAGTGGTCCTGGCACTACTTTTGGGTACCAGGCAGTTATTATTGCCGCGACTACCGTGACGGTCTTTGCAACGCAGGTTTGGGGGAGTTGTTGGAGACAGAAGTACCCTCCTCCCGTGGCGGAGGATTAGAAATGCTGGTTACGACAGGTAAGAGCCGAAGGATAGTTCGAGAAAGCCATGGATGATGGGGATCGACTCGATTCACAGAGCTCCTATCAGTAGTGTCTGGAGGGTTGTTCCTTTGAGAGGTACAGTACATATGTGGATCCAATATTGATTGGGCTGGAGATACACGAGCTCTTGCAGTTTTTTGTTTCAATCTTCCAAGACACAGAAGAAGAGAAGAATTGGTCCATGCAGTGCTGTTTTGATCATTGGAGAATCCGAGAACCCATAGCACCCCAGTGAAGTTGTCACTCGTGACGTTGTCCTCGACTCCTCACGTCGTGGTGCCAAGACTTTGAGAGTGAGAAACTTCCCCCGCTTCATCGGCCAAATGACTCACCCGGGAGGGTGTTCAGGCCCAGAGGTAACACAAGAACTGTCCGACACGCGATTCCAGAAATCCTTTTCGGCCCACGGAAAGGTAAATCACCCCGGTGTAGTACGCGATACACTGCGTGACGACCTGTGTAAGTACCACCCCCGAAGACATGGCCAGTCAGAAGCAGCAAATCCCCATCCAAGTGCGCAAAGGGACTCGAGCAGACATTGACAATGTCGTACGCATCAACATCGACGCTTTCGGCCCCGGTATCATGAACAAGCTCCTCTACCCGAATGGCATGTCTGACGAAGGCAAATCCAAGTTTGCCGCGACCATGACCAAGATCGTCGAGGATGCTGAGGCTGTTTCAAGCAGCAACTCCAAGCTCAAGGCCTATGAAAGCTTCCTCGCGGTCGCCGAGACTGTTCCCGATGGAGAACAGTCCAGCCCAGAGGTGATTGCGTTTGCTTGGTGGGAAATCTGGAGGGAACCACGTTCACTGGAAGAGTGGAATGTTACCGAGCCTGTTTCTGCATACTCGGCCCAAGGAGCAAATGACGAGGTGATGGAGGCATTTATCGGCGGAATTCGTGCCATGAGACGCAGAAACATGAGAGGTGATCCAGGCATGTGTATGCTTTCGTTCCTTATTCATCCTCTCCCATGGTTTGGCAGTGCCTCTGATGATTGACTCGCGTGTTAAAGGCCTTAGAAATCTCTGTTGCACACCAGCCCGAGGCCGGCTGGGAGCTGGATCTGCTCTCCTTCGCTGGGTTACCGGGCATGCCGATAGGGAAAGGGTCCCTTGTTGGCTTGAAGCCTCGCCCTTGGGCTACTCGCTTTACCGGAGATTTGGGTTTCAGGATGTCGAGGTGCTGGATGTGCGACTCACCGACCTTTGGGGTGCTCTTAGAAACCCAGATGATAACTGGGGTGCAAATGCTGCTGTTGAACTTGTTGGCAGAGCTCCTGAGGGGGTCTTCCGGAGCGTTGGGATGCGGAGACTCCCGATGGCGGACTAGACGCACGTAAACTAGTGACAACTGCAGTAGATGATATTTGGCGCATATCGTTGTCTTGTACGCCAATCTACTCTGCAGCCCTACAGAGCCTGCCGTTCTGTGACCCAGGATACCCATCCTCCGTCTTAACTTCCCACGCCTCACTCCCCACTGTCGTGGGCGCCCAAAAGAGACCCAACGGATCACGTGCTTGCTTGATAGCAAGCAGCTTTGGGTAGTTAGCTCCATAGAAGCTCTGCTGCCAGTTCGGCTCTTCCGGATCGCCTTCGTTCATGTATGAGCCAGACGAAGGAGTCAGTTGTCGCCATATGTCCATGTACCTCTGCACACGGTTCTGCTCGGCCTCGGCCTCGGACGGGCTCATCCCTAGTGGCTGCTCTCCGACCAACATGGCATGCATAACGGACTGTCGCCAAGCTGGGTTGACCGCACTATCGCTGCCCGGCCAGCCTGCCACGTCGGTCGAGGCGATATGACTATTGCCATGAAATGTATAGCCGCCTTCCTCCACAGCCAGGCGGATGGCTGCGACAGTGCGGTTCCAGAGATTGGCATCGTCCCAGTTTGCCCTTGGGAAAAAGCGCGAACGGTATCGTGTATTACTGGGTGATTCGCCAGAATGGCCGCGCCGCGAGCCAAAAAGTGTAGAGAAGAGGACTTTTGGGTTGGTGACATTGATACCAATGCTCTGTAGTTCGGTGTACAGAGGTTCCATAAAGCTGGAGACTTGGGTGGTGGTCATGCCAGGGAAGGTGTTCGACCCTGTAAAGGTAAAGCTGCTGTTCCCCAACGGGTAGATGTAACTGAAGGCAATACCACCGGCTTCTGCGATTTTCTTACTGAACTTATAGTATATGCTTATCCCTTGCCAGAAGACCTCTGGATCTTTGAGGGCACTTGGTGCTGGAGGGAATATGGAACTGTTGCCAAACCCGGTGAAATTGAAAGGCGGTAAGGTGTCGTTTCCGAACCCTGTGAAGTTGAATGTGCCGTTTCCAAAGCCGGTGAGATTTCCCCAGCCAGTAAAATTGAAAGGTGGGAAGCCACTGCTACCAAGAGCAAAGTTGACGGACTGTGCTACGGTGTAGATGGGCGGATATGCCTTCATCACGACAGAAGTAACAACGCCGAATGTGCCTGCGGGCTTTAGCTGTATATCCTGGTGGTCTTTCGGCCATGGCTATGCTTACCTGCGCCGCCGCCTCTGAGAGCATAGAAGAGATCCGGGTTTGTGAATGGGTCAGCCGTGACGAGCCGACCATCGGCCGTAACGACCTCCAGAGACAATCCTTGGTCAGATCCGAGACCATAGTAAGAAGCTAAATTGCCGTGACCGCCGTAGCCAAACCAGCCACCGTTGGCACCCACCGTGCCGGGACCAGCAGCAACAACAGTGATGTTGTGTAGTGCCATATAGTCATATAGCTCCTGAGTCTCGAGACCGGATCCAAATCGTACTGCCATTCCAGTGTATGTCCCTAGTGTATAGCTGGGGAGGAACTCGAAGCTCTTGAGGTAATGCGTCCAGATGCTAAGTGAACCGGCCCCTACACTTCTGCCGCCAAAGTCATGACCGGTGTTCCTACCAATCTAGTTGTCAGCTCATCTTGGCATTCGCAACGGGAGTCTTGGAACCACACAGACTTTATCACCAATCTGATGTTCTTGTTGCGCGCAAAGTTTACCGCCGCCTGTACGTGCTTGACCGCGGTGACATTTACCACATATACCGGGAACCCTCCTTGCGTGCAATTGCCCTGCGGCTTCAAGGAAGCTGTGCAAGTCGCCCCTTGTGGCCACTGCGTCAAGACGGTGAGCGGATCGTCGATGTAAACGTGCCTTAGTCCCGACATGGGACTTGTCAAATACCGGCATCTAGTTGCATCGTAGACCCCGCCTGCATAGCAGGCCGCGCCGATCGGAAGAGGTCTCAAGAGAACCCCGTCGATGGTTTCGTTGAGCGCACGCCATTCCTCTTCAGCCGGCCAGTCTTGACTACCAGGGAAGGCTTTGCAGGCCGGGCCATAATATTGAGTCGTAAGCGTAGCATTTTCAAAATCAACATCTCGGTTGAGAGCGACATCAGCGGCTGTGAGCTGTATCTCCTCGAAGGGGAAGTTGACTGCGTGTATGGGTTGTATCAGAAGGCTGAAGGCTACCCAAAGGTTTGGACAGATCATGTTGTATAGCTCCTCCGGTAGAAGACTGCTGAGAGGTTCCTGATAGGCAATAACACAGAAACCAAGTGCCGTCCGCGCAAATGGAGACAACACAGAAGAAGATTCTGGACTGGACTTACGATCTTCATCTTAAGATGACTCCGGGATCAGTATCAAGAGGTGGTGGGCCGGTATAAGGATTCACGGGAAGCAATAAATTATCCCGGCGAAATTGATATGGTCCACTCTAAGAATGCTGCTCCGATGAATGCTGCTCGTACATTGTGAGGGATAAACCCATGTTCGAAAAATGTATTTGGTGCCTCTTTCGCGGGTGCTGCATGTTTGACGGGAAGTTTAAGGCTGAATAGCGTCAATCACGGCAGAGGTACAATTCCGGGTATCTCGGCTTGGTACACCCCTCTGAAGGTCCATCGCCCAGACATGAAGGACTCCTCATCTCAGGGCCTGATAGCGGGAGTATGCCGTTTAGCAATTGCCTCCCCACATGATGACGACCGGAAGATTTCGCATGCTACTTCTATGACTGATTTAGGCTAGGCTGCATGTTTGGAAGACATGTTGGGGTGATGGGATATCACACACAGAGCGATGTATGGCTGTGGTGGTCCTGGGTGAAGAGGCAAACAAGGTCGCAAAGTCGGAGGCGAAGAGAGCGCACTTGGTTCTTGGACTCTGTCTAACAAAAACATCATTGTAGGGCAGGTTGGCCAATTGAACTCGTCGCCCCGCCGGATCGGATTAGCTAAGCTAAGGTACCCCGCTGGAGGTCCAAAGGACAAAACTACTTCGTCTTGGGATGTTAACTGTTCATAACGAGCAATATCCCTGTCACATATCCATTGGAGCCATGCCCTGCGCAGGGCGACGAGCCAATGATACAATGAGACAATGAATGCCAAGGCATTTGCGTACCAGCCTTTAACGGCGCCAGACGCCATCCGTCTTGTTGTTCTGGACCCGGCGAAAGACGACCAAACCCCGTTGCTCGGCACTCTCCTGCACACGACCCTCAGCGACTGTGACTACGAGCTTGTAGAGCCATTCACGGCGCTGTCATATGTCTGGGGGAACTCAACTGAAACCGGAACTATTTACATTTCCGGACAGGCCGTGACCATCACAGCAACACTCGCATCAGCCTTGCGACACCTGCGTGATGCCACCAGGCCACGGCGCGTTTGGGCTGATGCTCTGTGCATAGACCAGTCTAACATACCGGAGCGTAACAAACAAGTCACGCTTATGCGTATCATCTACAACGTCGCCACTCACACCGTTGTATATCTCGGTCCCTCGACAAGGGAATCAGATCTCGTTTTGGAGTCTGCACCGCGCTTATCCCTTGGGATATACCCCATGGTGGATGAGGTCCGACGAGATGCTATAGTACAGGCTGCTAAAATGGACATCTTGACCAGGCCGTGGTTTCGTCGTGTATGGATATTCCAAGAGCTCATTCTCTCGCGCGATCCGTGGGTGCAGTGTGGGCAACTTCGAACCCGTTGGACCGACTTTTGTGGCTTGCTGCTCAATAATGGCCAGGGCCTCCGGGGAATGGGCGATGAGAGACTACGAATGCTGGACAGCATGAATCGATCACGGCAAGGTCTTAACGCCGGCAGGATGCTCTCTCTGCTGCAGGCAAGACGCGGTCTAGGCGCTACTGATGCGAGAGACTTCGTCTTCGCCCACATGGGCATTGCATCTGACCGCCTCAAGCTCGAAGATGCTGTACCTGTCGACTACGATATGTCTCTTGCCCAGGTCTTCGCCCGCATGTCACTGTACATCGTCAGGGGCGAGAGCGTGGATACTTTAGTCTCGCTCCTCGATCAACAAGCTGAGGGACCGACGGATCGACGCATGCCATCTTGGGCTGTGGACTGGAGTCTTGCGCCGTCTATTTATGCGCCGATGTATGTGAACAATCTTTTGAGCCGAGAAAGGCTGCTCATGGCCCCAATCATGTGCTTGGAGCATGATGGAATTCTTGGTCTCGTCGGCCACTCCATTGGGGTTCTCGAGAGCCTCAGCGTTACGATGCCCATGTCGACAGCCCTCGATCTCCAAGGGATGGTAAAGTATCAGGACACAGTCTCGAAAATAAGCGCCCTATATAGTAGTATGGGAGGGGTCTATTACACAGGCGATTCAATTGGCCGGCATGCACATGTCGGCCTCCAAAGCCATCAGCAGGAACACAAAATTCTGTGCGAATTGCTTTTCCATGAGTGGATGCTGTTTCTCCAGGCACTCAGACCGGAACCGACAGATGCGACGCAAGAGCATGCGAACTTCCTGCGCTGTTTTCACGCCTGGACCCAGGAGCAGATTATTCTACCCCGTGTCTTCGTAACACGAGAGAGCACAGATCTGCTCCGCATCATGTGGGATTATCTGCATCCTGGCGTCACAGTAAGCAGTCTCGACGGCCGGAGATTTGCAACGATCCAGACAGGAAATGTTGGTGTTGTGCCAGCTCAAGCACAGATAGGCGACCGCGTGGTCAATGTTCTAGGCAGTCAAGTGTCCCTGGTTCTGCGGCCGGTTGACGTCGACCACGTGGACGCAAAGAGAATCAACGACGCGCTGAGAACCCAGCTTCGGTCTATCCGAGTCCGTCCTGCAATGGATGATGCAGACTTGGCCCTAGAAACCATTTTCATGTCGGGTGTGCCATCAACCACAGATGCCTCGGACATCGAACACTACGTGCTTGTCGGCAGCTGCTGCTTCGACGGTCAGGTTCCTTGGGCAGTCACTCAATTACCTAAGGACGAGGATGAGATGGCTGTCTATGCCTTGCACTAAATAAAAAAATAGCTTCAATTCATCAACGTTGAAGGAAGTTTCGAGCTCCTGTATCTGTGCCGGAAGTTCAAGGAAACCTGTACTTCACCTCCCTTTTTTTTTCTTTCCCAAGATGAAAGGACTCCAACACTCGTTTCCAGGCCTTTAAACTATTTATACAGGTTCGCCTGCCTTGGACTCCCAGCCGAACAGATCGGCATCCTGCCCATCCAGCCACTTCTCCATGCACTGATACATCTTCCACCAGTACTCGTTGCGGGGGGTCGGGAGCCAGATATCAATGCTATAGCCAAGCCTAGCTTGCGCTGCGCCAAGGTACTGGTACCCCTCCGGATATTTCATCATCTCTGTGGCGGAGAATACCGGAGCCGACTTGCCGTCGGCAGGCACAATCTTATCTTTGTCGTAGTCCAGTTTGACGTAGTGTGCCTTCCAGGCTCCAGCAGCGTCCTTCTCGCAAAAGAAGATAAAGCGGCAGTCGCAATCGACGTCAAACTCGACCTTTTCACTGTCGTCGCTGGCGGGGGTAAGGGAATGCTTCTCCTGCTCCACTGCCATGGAGAAGCGCTGTGTGATGGTGGCCTTCATCTTGCCGACAGCGCGGGTACCCTCGGAATTCAACTCGACGAGAGTGCCACATTCGCGGTGCATGATGAAGGCACCTTTCGCCTTGCCGTCCTTGGAGACTGCAATGAAGTCATCGATCGCAAGAGGGCCGCTCCAGGCTGGTCAAGACAGCGCAAAGTTAGCCTAGTGGGGAACGGGATACATGTTGATACGAAGGGGGCTGCTCTTGGTCGAGACTTACTGGTCCAGACGGTGGCCTTCTTGGCGAAAATGGACCGGAAGTTCATCCACTCAGAAGCATCGCGGTAGACGGGCCAGCCTTTGCACAGCTCTGCTACAGCAAACCGGTCGAGAAGCTCTGACTGGCTGCCATTGATATGGGAAAAGGTTTTGCTGTGAGGCTCGGTCGGCGAAGTCATCGTGGTCCTGACTCTTGAGGTTGCCAGGTGTGGATGGTACTGTGAATGCTCGTTTGACCGCGAAGGGGTGAAGTCGTTGTTGGAAGAAGGACAAATAGCGAAAAACAAAGTCTCCTTGACATCTTCTAGCTTGTCTTAAGGCAATCCGTAGTTGCCCAACACTCGCCTCCGGACCCGGCACGAATGCAAACCTGGCAACTTGGAGTCCACTCGGCAGAGAGAAGTACAAAGCCACCCTAACTGCAGGGATGGACTCGTCAACAGGTCAGTACTTCTCCTGAGACCACTCAGGTACTTCCGATACTAAAAATCATCACCTGTATGGGGCGACAAGCCGATGTAAGGTCTGTCACTTGTGTAGAAGGTACAGCGCCGGTACGGTGTGATGCCCGAGACCCCTGGAAGGCAGGCAAGACGACGGGACGGTCAAGAGGGACGTTGCAGGTCACATGCAGCACATGTGGCCACCAGCCCACTCGTTGAAGGTAAGAACCAATCTGTGCTTGCCTCCTTCATGTCCCTTGCCGTTGTTTGCCGTGACGACCGGTAAATAGGAACCGTAACAAGAAGCCAGCACGCATAGCAGGTGGTTATGTATCGGCTGCGACTGAAGCAAGAACCAAGAACCTCGGGGCGATGGCTGCTCTGGGTACTGGAAACATCCGACTGGAAGTGAAGTAGCACCGAAGTTGGTCCTTGTATTTTATCCTCAACAAGGTGGAGAACGATGCGCGCCCTCTTCCCACTACCTTGAAACACCTGCATGCAGAAGTGCGGTTCAGAACCTTAGCGGGCGTCCATTGTGCATAGGATAATTGCTTTACTTGTGCATCCATTCGAGTAGAGAGGGGACGCATGAGCAAAAAAGTGTATATTTACTTGACACCCACATCACCTGCAGAGATACCTATGCATGCAAGACAGGGTTGGATGTCTTTAACCTCGGACCGTGCCGCTGAGCAGACCTCCTCACACATCACCTGACTACCTTTTGTACCGGACTATGGCGATGTGAAACAGAATAACGAATCTCCTTCCAGTCCGCCCCCTCATTGAACACACCGATGGTTTAATGCTCTGACATCTGACTGACTGGTAGAGAGAACTGAAAATACGCCTGGCTTGCCGTCGTCCCATAAACAAACAAGTAATGACATCATGAGCATAGTGTACGGACTGTGCCATAGCAGTAACAGCCGTAACTTTAGATCGCGTAACAGTCTTAACCTCAAAAGTAATGGTCATTCCTTCGCTGGTATCATGGCGGGCCTTGCAACCTCCCCAGGAGTGAGAGTATGGTGTTCATCATCTCGCCAGGATCCACGACGACAAGAGATAGTTTAAAGGTAAAAAAGGGCAAGCTGAGGCATATGCAAAGCGGACGAGGAAGACAAGGTTGATAATGTTGGTCCGGCTAGTGAGGTAGTTACGCTGTATGTCATGACGTTCAGAGCGAACCCAAGGAGCTACAACCATATATCGAGAACTCAAACGAGGAAGGAACCAATCCAGTTCATGAACCAATCCAGTCCATGAACCAATCCAGTTCATGATAGAAGGAATAATCTATTCGAGTCTTGAGTGGTAGAGGTCGACAGATTGATGCGGTGCTGTAGGATAAAACAAGAGTCGCACAGCTGGAGCAACTCCCAGGAGCGGAGCACAATGATGAAGGCCAGGTCAACGTATACGCTCGCAGCGAATGTTGAAATAACTCGAGATACCTGGGGGATCGCATTAAAGACTCAGCGGATGCATCTATGAGGGAGTAACTTGGACTTGCTTACTGCTGTCATATCCATACCAGCTGAACACACATTATCCACCGGCTTGATAGCGACCCGGCAGATGAACAGGTCTCAGTTCAGTGAGTATAACGTGAATAGAAACCTCGTCTTATATTCGGAACCCAGGTGTGTGATTGGACAACACAACATGGCAAGGATAGAGATAAGCCCTGTATGGCTTCCGAAGACCGATATAACCGTGCACAGTGGTGTGTATGTCTAGTTCCTACAGGAATCGGGGTGCAGTGTCGTCACGGCCGTCGCGGCCGTCGAATCTTATGGCATTGTAAGTGCGCTTGAGACATATTCACGTCTCCAGGTCCTAATTACGATATTGAAAGATGATACAGACATGGAGTGGAAAATAAATATATGTATATGCATGCGTTGCGACCCCTAAACACCGTGCCTTATCTGTTGTTGCGTATTCTAGCTCGAGGCTTACGATGAACGGGCAAAGCAAGACTTGACAAGGGAGGTATCTGTCCAGGAAGAGCCACCTCCAGTGGGCGTCTCCACCAGCTCGTAAGTGTTGTCGAAAGATCCGGCACTCCACCCGACGTAGCCCAAATAGACGTCCGAATTGGCACTAAAAACAGTCTGTTAGCACGTTATGAGCAGCGGATGCGATTTCGCTTACTTGAGGTATGCGATCTGCTGACACATATATGTCTGGCACGAAGCAGTGTTGCCTCCCCCAGTCTCCGTCAGGATCGCTTGTCGGCCGTTCTGCCTCAGCCATGTGGCAAGCGGTGCAAAGGCGCCGTCGATGTTGTTGGTAACACACTCGGTGTGTGTGCCGGAGTTGTCAGAATCCAAGTATTTGTGAACGTCGAATATCAGATTCGTCGTGGTGCCATCCGGATTCTTGACGGTTGACAGAGCCGCAGCGCTACCGTCATTAATGACAGCCCCTGCCGACTGCCAGTCGTTACCGGGCAGCGAGATAAATTGGCTGGTGGCGCCCGAATTGCGGATGGCAGTGACGACGGCCTGAACCGTGGCTGCCCACGTGGTGATGCTGGGAACGTCGTGCGGCTCGTTCATGATCCCAAACCAGATGCGAGACTGGCTTGCGTACTTGGTAGCCAGTTGTTTCCACACACTCACGAACTGGTCGTTTGTTGGGCCGCCTTGTCCGATAATGCCGCCATTCCACCTGGCGTAGTTGTGAATATCGATGATGCAGTATGCACCCGTCGAAAGACAGCTTTGGACGAGTTGGTCATAATACCCGATATTGTTCGAATCAAGTGTTCCGCCGAGGTTGTTGTTGACGAGATACTGCCAACCCACCGGCAAACGGAAGATATTCATGTGGTCGTCCTTGTAGAAGTGATTCATCTGACCCGCGCCATCAGGGTTGTTGTAAGAAGGCGGCATGTTCTTGACTGGCGGGTAGATCTTGGAGGTGTTGCAAGTGCCATCAGTTCCGCATCCGAAGTCAAAACCTGCAATGTTAACACCGGCAAATCTAGTACGGCCGGTATTGCTCGGGGTTGGTGTGGTTTTAGAAGTAGTACTCGTCGTTCTGCTTGTCGTCATTGTCGGTCGACTTGTCGCGGTTGTCATGGTCGTACCGGTGGCACCGGCGCAACCGGCACCCGGCGTGCATTGTGCGTAATAGTCGTTTTGCGTTTTGCAACAACTTCCGGCCACACAGCTGGTCGCTCCCGACCAGCCGATGCCGCCACATTGGCCCCATACACTCTGCTGAGCAAGGGCACTGCCCGTCAAGATAGTGACGAAAAGGAGCGCTGAGGACATCATGGAAAGATGTGGAAAAATCGTATAACGAACGAGAGAGGAAGATGGGAGAGCATAGAGCAGATCAAGGAAGATATACGAACAACTGCTCCGAATAACAGGATAAGCATCAACGAACATCTCGGGACAGGTTGTGATTCCCTCACATAGCCAACAAGGCCGTCGCGGTGTTTCTAGCCCCGCTAGCCCCGGTTAGCATCATAAGCTCTATACGGACCGACCTCAGGCTTCAACGAGGAGTATTGACGATAGCGTCGTATGGCCGATCAGCCGCCCCCGTAGCATACGGACACCTATGATCCGATGCACCAGAGCAGAAGGCATTTCATAGCGTATGCCGCTCCAGTCTCATTCAGTGGGTTGGTAGATGGCTACTTGGCTTGTACCTAGGAGAGTCAGAGACCGAATCCTGGTGGGCCGAACCGTGGGACTCGCTTCGCTAGGATGGAACGGCCCGAGGTGAGTTGATTATTCCGCTGTCCAGCCTGACGACGCAAGCTATCGATCATTGAAGAAAAGATGGAGGAGATCTGCGCGAGAAGAGCAATCAGAGCCAACTTCTCGTCGTCGACAAGGAGCTAACCCGGCTTCCATCTTGTTACAGATATATTATGGCTGAGTTGGAAACCAAATGACGTACACAAGGATTCCAAGGTCGTTTGTTTCCGGGATAGGTCGATTCCAGGAACTAGGAATAGCATGACCTGTAAATTATATGAAGCTAGGGTTCCAGAGAAGCGAATTTTGAGGATCATAAATACCCCCCTTTGACAAAACTACGCCAATGCGAGATCAAGAGCCAATCATCGCGTCTCCATCGACCCCGCCTCCAGCCACTACAGCAAGTGGGGCAACGGAGCATCGTGGAGGTCGGCGACGACATTCAACTCTACCTTACCTTGATAGGTTTCGTGTTAGGATAGCGCCCACTGTCGAGCACACTCTGTCCCACCTCTCAATTGCGAGGAAGTTAATAGGGCAAGGTGCTGTGGTAAAGAAGACGAGATGGCTGATTACGCAATTTTCTGTCGTATCCCCGGGATTCTGTAGTGCTCTCTTTCGGGCTTCTGGGGTCGACTCGGAGCAGGCAACGGCGATCTGTGCCAAGCTCCGTGACGGATTCAGCTAGAGCTACCCTCCAAGCAGGGGATTCTTGGCCCGCCATCCGCGAAAACTCCATCTGGTTGATGTTTTGCTGGCTACCCAGCCAGACAGCCTCTCCTTTTTCGGGCATGATGAGTACGTGCTCAAGGAGCCACTCGGAATGGAGCAGTAGCTGGTCTCGAAGAAGCACCGGGACGTCTCGTGGTGGGATATAAAGCAAGCGAAGATCAGGCAAGCGATACAGGAAACGATGCAAGAAGGACCGACAACAAGAGCATCTACGCTTCGTCGAAGGAACTCCTTGCCTCTAGGTTTGCCAAGGCGACATTCCGTTGATTCAACCCCACACCATCATGCATCTTCTACCTACAGTCGCAGCAGCTCTTCTCGCCGTCCCCGGTGCCAAAGCCAACCTTAACCAGCTTGCCAAGGCTGCTGGTAAGCTGTACTTTGGTTCAGCTACCGACAACGGGGAGCTATCCGACTCGGCATACGTCGCTGTCCTGAAGAACCCTAATGAGTTTGGCCAGATTACTCCTGGAAACACCCAGAAATGGCAGTATACGGAGCCTTCAAACGGTCTCTACTCATACACGCAGGGTGATGTCATTACCAGCTTCGCCCAAGCCAACGGCCAGATCCTCCGCTGCCACAACCTTGTTTGGCATTCTCAACTTCCATCATGGGGTGCGTTTGAAACTAAATAGCCGCGAGGGGCGGCCTTGCTCACTGCTAGGTAACTGACTCTGACTGCCTTAGTCTCCTCTGGTAGCTGGACTGCTGCACAGCTCACAGACATCCTCAACGCCCACATTGCCAGCGAGGTAGGCCACTACAAAGGTCAATGTTATGCTTGGGATGTCGTCAATGAAGCTCTCAACGATGACGGCACCTACCGTACCGACGTCTTCTATAATGTCCTCGGCACTTCATATATCCCAATCGCCTTCAAGGCTGCTGCCAGTGCCGATCCTGCGGCCAAACTCTATTACAACGATTACAATATCGAGTACAGCGGGGCTAAAGCTACTGCGGCGCAGGGAATTGTCAAGCTGATCCAGAACGCTGGTGCGCGCATCGACGGCGTTGGCTTCCAGGGCCACTTCATCGTCGGGGGCACGCCGAGCCAGTCGGCCCTCACCAGCGTCTTGAACTCTTTCGTCGCGCTCGGTGTGGAGGTCGCCTATACCGAGGTCGATGTTCGATTCTCCAGCCTACCCACCACATCGGCCGGGTACACGCAGCAAGCAAACGACTACGCTGCTGTGGTCGGGGCCTGCCTTGCTGTGCCCAAATGCGTTGGTGTCACAGTATGGGACTTCGACGACAAGTATTCGTGGATTCCGAGTACATTCAGCGGCCAAGGAGAAGCGTGCTTGTACTGGCAGAATCTAACCGCTAAGCCGGCATACTACAAGATCCAGAGTTTGCTTGCTGCTGCCGCCACATCGACCGGCTCTCCAAGCACGTCGACGTCGACGTCAACCACCAAAGCTTCAACTACTAGCACAACCATTACTACAACCACGAAAGCATCCTCGATGACCCTTTCCACAGCCACAAAGACGACCAGCACTACTCCTGTATCTACAAGCACTGCAGCCCATTGGGGTCAGTGCGGAGGCAATGGCTGGACAGGGCCGACTGTCTGCGCTTCCCCGTATACTTGCAAAGAGCAGAACGCATGGTATTCACAGTGCTTATAAGGTTGTGGTGCTGGGGAGGACAGTGTTCAATACTAATACCTTGGTTGCTTTAATCTTAACGCTCTTGACATCGTGTGGGACTCCTGTTGGCCTCTATGCCCTTCTCACCAGCGAGCAACCGAGCTCATATAGCAAGGGGGGTGTTTACAGGAAAGAAAAGAAGATCAAGGAAGTGGGTTTAGATACCTAGGTGCCTGATAAAGCATTCATCAATTATAACCTTTTATGATACTTAAGAGAGGTATTGTAAAAGTTTGGCGCGAGGATGGTCGGGCGTAGAGGAAACTTCTCAGTAAATAAAGGGTAACTGTAGTAGTATATGGACAACTTCATCCAATATTATATGCTCGAGGAACACTTGAAGCCTCACATCCGAGCTACTAAACGAATAATATCAGTATAATGGGATCGAACATCGTCTAAACTCAATATGATCAAAATATTAGTCTGCTGCGGCCGCACTCGATGTTTGTACTAAGTAGGTTGCATTTCTATGCGACAATATGCTCTCTGAAGCTCCTATACAATAGAAGTGCTGTTGGCAATCATAAACATGAGGTTAGCGGTCCCGGGTTGGACGTTGAAACCGGCTGGCTGCTACTTGTGTACCAGGGGTAGACAGTTATTTTCTTTTGAACTTCACTCCTGAAAGGCTTTCGTTACTCGTGTGATGACTGACTTCGAATGTACCTCATTTGTACGATTGACTCGGGGGACGATGCTTGCATATGGCTCTCTCTTGTCATTCTTTGATACTGCAAAGAACTATCATGTTGTAAAACTTACGGGCCCGTCTATATGCTTTAATATGGTTTCGACTGGGTTGAAAACTGTTCCCGCACTGCGCTTCGGCAAAGATGGACTTCTCATGACCCTAGTAATGTCGAATCGGGACAAGGGAACTCAAAAGACAACATTCTCGGTTATATCTCTTACTTTCTGCATCCGCTTCCGCAGATCACCCTCATCCGATCCCCCAACAACCACATCGCCAATGCTCTTGTTGGTCTTTCGGTCGTGGCACCAGCTCAAGATGCACATTCGCCCCGATACAAAATCCTCCCCGGATGACTCGATGAACTCTTCACGACTACCCTTGGCAGTGAGGGAGAAGCTGCTCGCGCATTTGAGACCCAGATTCGTGAAGTAACCTCGCATCAGCGTTAAACACATGGACCCGGACGTTCGCACGTTGAGATCAACGATGTGGTACGCAGTCTCCTCGCCAGTATGGCTATCGGTCTGTCCAGAATTGCGGTCTCAAGAATGTCCATCCCCGCCGGTCCGTAATAACCCTTTGCCGCTAGCCATGCAGCGGTTCTCCTCACCAGCGGATCAAACTTCTCCCGCAGGCTGTCTTGGTGAGTTCAGTCGATGGTGCTTCCAATCCATGCATTATTGCTGTCCGTCATCTGCTCGGAAGCTCCAAGAAATATGGCTTGGCCCTTGTACGTGACGAAGAAGGTGACCCCATAGTCGCCAATGGGATCTTTCACTACATCGCTGATGATAATGGTAGTCGGTTTGAGATGGTGATCCATCTCCGTTACCCGCGCCAGCATTTTTCTCAGGACACCGTCTTCGCCAGACAGGACCTCGACCAGATCGGCCTTGTCCTCCTCTGAGTGAACTACCCAGGTGCCGGCCCCGCCAAAGGTTTGCTGGTTCTTGAGAACAAATGGCACAGGCTTCATTCGAACGACATTCAGAATTATCCTCTCGCCCTCCTTGATCCATTTACCCCGTATCCTAACAGACTTAGTCCCGAAATTTGACCTCACACAAACCCATTTCCGGATCTGGAGCTGAGCCGTCTGCCGCTTTAATGCTGAGTTGGGCTGAGTCGCCGCGAGCCATGACTAAGCAGCTCTGAGTTGAGGCTACGTGTACTAGGAACGACAGTAGCTGACAGTTCGTGTTCTGATTGGCTAGCGGAAGAAGAGTGGGGATGTGGGGAATAAGACGGGAGTACTCCGAGGAACGAGTCGAAGTCAAGAGCTTCTGCGTTATCTCATGATGCTTCCCCGGTCTCACCAAGAATATCTCGTTCGTACCCATGCGTCCCTTCGTCCGAGCGCTCGATCTTCAAGAGCGAGAGGTCTACGCCGTCCAACGCCCGCACATTTACAGGCTTGAGGTCCAGTTTCTTGGCCACCATTTTCTTCCTGTCCTCGGGCAGCCGGTCAATGACGTGCTGCGGCGGTCCGTATACGTTAATGACAACGTGGACGCCGCATGTCTTGCAGAAGGGATGGCCCATAAACCGACGACCAAAGCGGTAGTCTGTCAAGTGCTCCGCCCCCGTCACCTTGACTTCCGAGGGGCGTAGGTAGATGCCAACCCAGGCGTTCTGCACTTCTTAGCATAGGGACAGCAACTGCAGCCGGATCTATCAAGCAGGAGAGGAGGCCGATAGAACCGTCGATCGCTTACTTACCCTGGTGCATATGCTACAGTTGTCTTCCTTGATCTCGGATCCGTTGGGGACGTGGAGTAGTTCCGCCTTGACGGAGCCGCAGTCACATGAGGCGACACGAGGAAGGTCTGGCGAGGTAGAGGTATCGAACATTTGCTCGCGGTGTCTAGATCTCACCTTAGCTCAAGGTTCCCGACACAAAGGAACAACCCGCTCCGTACTCAAAGTTGAACGGGTGAAGATCTCGGAACGCTCTGGCATTTAGAACCATTCGTCCCTGAAGAGGTCCTTCAACATGCTGGCCTAGAAGCCCTGTGCCGCAAATACGACAGAACTAAGGGTCCACGTTAGTAGCGCTACAAGGGGCCGTGTGAGAGAGATAAAGTGGGCGATCACCTTGTGCTCTAATGTTTCCGACTTGTGCTCGACAAGGTTACCGTCATCTCGAACAACCTGGACACCTGCTGCACCTGGCGGCATATACCAGAGGTACCCTTGCTTCTTACAGAGCCTGCAGTCGCAAGCAACCGGCTCTAGCTCTCCATGGGGTGCGAGGCAAACGTTGAAGCGGTAGCCTCCGCAGTGGCAGTTGCCATGGTAGACACGACGCGCGTCTTCCATGCCCTGGGCCGAGTCGGCGAAGCGTGTGTAGGTGCAGCGGCACAGCTTCCAGCCTTTGGGCCTCTTGATCGTGCGTTAGCTAATGCTGTTGAGAGGTGGCTTGTCCAAAGGAGACATTGAACGATGCAGAGGATAAAAGCAGAGAGAAAGCGTTAGGAGGCTCCGCCAATGCGGCAGCTTAGGCGCTGGTCAAGGCTTACCTGTTTGCGGCAGGTGCCAACGGCGGATGTGCGGCGCAGGCAGTGCAGCTATACGTCGTGCTTTACATGTACCTTAACCAATTGTTGCGCTTAGCGCATACTACTCTGAGCTGCTGCAGTGTTTCAATTGGAATGCAAAATCCAAGAAGCAAGTAACAACTTATCCACCTGTTCTTGTTGTCCAGCCTATCTTACTGCACACTACCTATCTCAGCAAGTATAGTGAGTTTATAAGCGGAAGAATCATGGCTGTCTGTAGATTTTATTTCCCCCGACCACCCGATACCACCCAAATCTGCCGTCCGTGCCGCGAGTACGCGGACAAGTCACAAACTTGTTGTACACGACAGAGCCTGTGTCGTTGAGCTGCGTGCGCCGCAGGAGCATCATCTCGCAGTGATTCGTCTGGTGCGAGTCCGCCAGATACCCATCCAATATCTCACCGCTCAGGGCTACCTCTCGTGTCTTCCTCCACGCATACGTGCAGCGTTCGATGTAGAATTCGTGCTGCACGTACATGGCGTCCCACTCCCCCCCAGCACGACGTCCGCCGAGATCGGCTGTGTGCTGTCCTGCCTGAGGTAGAACTGCCACTCGGCTTGATGCAGGAGCTCGGCGGCATGCGGCTCGGTAGCTTGTGACTTAGTGGTCTGTGGCATTGTAATCCGGTGGTATAGCATATCTTGGGATACGGTACGTTGGGACAGTGTGTGTACCACAAGACTTTGTAACAAACCTTATTCTTTCCTTAACTTGGCCCGAAGCATGTTAGACTCATCCAATGTTCTAGGTGATTTGCCACCAGAGCATCGGTAGGTAGTATGAGACCGGATTTGGAATCTCGTCCCAAAAAAGGTCCCCGGGCAACCTTCCGCTTAAACTTTCCACAACTACCTAGGAAACAACGAACATCTGCCTAGAAAAAGCCAGAGGATAAGAAATAGGATATGGCAAACATTGACAATTTCCGCTGTTCAGCTTAAAAAGGAGTATTAAGGCTGGTATAGACTGATAAAAGCTGAACCGGGCGGAGTTGAGGCGGAGGTTACAAGGTGCCTCTGATATCATCACAACTTTACTGCAAGCCTCAAGTGTAACGGTATGCAATTACATAAGCTCTGGTTATGCAATAGTGAGAGGTTGCTCGGACCTGCAGTCGCGGGAGGTTACAGTCGTTACGCCGACTGAGACGGATGTGGAAGTAACTGTCAGAGGGTTGTGTTTGTGTCCGGGTTATCATAGCTGTAGGGTTAATACTAATCATCGCATCAAGTCAAAGAGCAGTGCTTACTACGGAGCAGTATCTACACAATCCTGCCTTGAGGCATAGACGTTCAGTCCCCAAGCTTTGCCTCGTTGACCCGCAAGGTTTCGGCTCCAGTCATGGCAGAGTGCTCGTGGCTATGAGAAAAGTACCCAACTGAACACCACATCAGTTCAGCCCTAAAAATAGAAAATCGAACTCCAGCTGCCACCTCCCCATTGCGTCAATCAGCGTTTCTCTTTGACTTTGTCGTCATTCTCGTTGGACCGATATATTTAGGCTGACTGACCACCATTGGTGACTTTCCAGTCCCTCCGACAGCTATTATGTGCCGTCTAATACGTATATTCATTGTTCCAACTCAGCAGACCATGAGCTCTCTTACGGTTCAGATTCAAGTGTCTGAGCTGCCTATGGCCTGCTTAGGTGTCCATGCCGGGAATCTTATCCAACCCTGCGACTCGTTAGCCGGACAGACTCATATATAAAATATGTGGCGAGGAAAGTGACTTACACCCGTCAACATCTTCCGGAATATTCTGCGGCAAGGTACATTTCTGAGCTTCTAATGAAGTCTGCGTTCGAAGTTCTTTACAGACTGCATTTCCGCACCGGGCATCGAGAGCCCTTTGTAAAGAGTCGCCCTTCCAACCGAACATGTAGTCACCGTGTTGAGAATATCCATCCTTGTCGCCGGTACTCCATACGAACGGCTGTGAATCCTCATTCTCCCCCCAGAGCTCTTGCGTATTGAATGGCGCGGTCTAGAGGCACAAAGCCAAAAAGTCAGTGATGACTGGACTCAGCTAGACTCAGAGCAGGAATTCGAAACAATCAACACTCACATCCCACATAACCTCATACATGAGCTGAGGTAACCTCACTGGATGACTTGCTGGGCATTGGCCCGTCGATTCAAAGGTGCCCACGCTTGGATAGGAGACGTGGCTTTTGTGATCGGGGGAATCGATGTTCACGCCATCCCAACAGGTCGGAAAGGTTATCGTCGTGCGAATATGGTCGCAAAACCTATTCGGTAGAGCCTGACTATCTCCTTTGCCCGTGCAAGGAGCTCCCGGATCGTCTCCACAGCGGTGACAAAGCTGTCTCTGCTGTCCTTCGGCGCTCCTCAGAGCGGCATCTCCAACCAGCATACGGAAGCCAGGCTTGAAGGCCGTTACCTTAGTCTTTCCGTCGTAAGGCGGTATATAATAAGCAGTCAACCTGAGAACATATTAGTTCAATTGGTGCAGAATAGTGTTACGACCACTAGAAGCGTAAGTTCGAGTCTCATCTATGCTTACCCCTGATCAGTCCTCAACCCATCATTAGGAAACTGTCGTACGCGTTTGTATGTTCCGTTACGGGCCCGGAAGTACAAAACAGCAGTCCAGTAGTTGGAGAAGTCCTCGGAGAAGGTACAGCTGGTACAAGTCGAGTCCCTGACCAGGTCGTGATTTGCCGGATCCATGCTAACATTGAACGAGTTGCCTCCCACAACCTGATGTACGTGCGGTGACTGGGCTAAGCCAGGGTTGACCAGAGGGTCCATTCGGGCGATGACCAGCTGGGAACACCCAAAGCGGATCATTTGCTGGGCCACAGCTTCTCTTGTGAGAAGCGCTAGTGCTATGCATTTCTTGAACTGCATTTTGGCTGTTGCTATGCTGGAACCACAAGGCTATGATTCCAGATCCGAACTCCCACGAGAATGGAAGATGCGAGCCCGTACTTTATGGATTACTGGATACCATGAATTCACAACAATAAACACGGCACCACCTTAGATTTGACTGGCGCAACCCAGTGCGATAAGCAGTGCCGTTCGCATACTGTCTCCGGCGCTTCCGTCTCATTATCCCGAAATCCTGTTATATTTGAGCTTGGCTGGAGCCGGCAGATGTTATGCCCTGTCGAATTCGTAAATGTCCAGATGCGCTATCCTGGCCTGTCCAGCAATGGTATTTGATGCGAGAGATACCTTACGCACCCGCGGATCGGCTGTACGAGCAATCTGGTAGAATTTGGGGTAAACGACAACTTGATATGGCGACTCCAATTGCCCGCGTCTATGTATATTACTTGATATTCAAGAAAAGTAAAATCTACTTGCTTGGCTACTTCCAATTGACAACCCTTTCCTTTGGTCTGTCGTGTCAGAGAGGTCGTGTCAAAGATTTAAGATAGTCTCTCCCTGCAATACAAGTGTATACCGTATCTGTGAATGTCTCGTACTGATACATTGCAAAAATGCTAGGAAACATCGCATTTTACGCTGTCACTAGCTTACTCGCCTCTGGAGCGTCCGCGACCCGAGCGTGTGGAAACGTGAACAGCACATCATCGAGGAACTATCAGTACAACTTGATTGATCTAAGATGGGACAGTGCCGATCCGAGTAAGCAAGACCAGTTCGCTACGATATCGGCTAGCTTGGGTGACGGAGCGTATCCTTTGTACGAATGCAATGCAGAGTGGCCAGAGCCTTGGGCTGGCTGGTACATGGGTGGAACAAATATCATCTGGAGCGACTGCATCTGGACCGGCGCCGGCGCCGGTAAGGACAAGACAGTGTCTTTTGCTGTGGACTGGAAAAGCAAAATCATGTATTTGAGCCACACATTCACTTGCTCCGATAGACCAGGGTAAGCATGTGCTCTATTTGTGAACTGCACCGACTTCGAAGCAGCTGACTCGGTGCCGGCGCTGTAGTTCTGACGGGTTAGCGACGGGATATTTGAAGCTTGATCTGGACTGTAGAAACAACACAGTCACGGAAAACACGAGCTTCTGCACCGCAAAGACTACGAGCAACGGCAATCGGCCGAGTTTGACCTTTAATACGACTCTGGCGCCGGCTCCGCTGATTACCACTGCAGCCTGTACGGAGAACAAGAGGAGATATCAGTCATGGCGGCTCGAACAATGGAGTCGATCGTACAAGATGGCGCCTGCGTCGGAAGTACCAGGTTCCGCCAGCGCACCTCAGTCTGATACTGGCCCCTCTTTCACACTGAAGAGCATGGCAAACAATGAGTCATTCAACTGTACAACCTCCGGCAAGCAAAGTGACGTGTTCAAGGGGGACTGCAAATCCGCGGCCACGGGGAGCGCAACAAATGCGACCCAAGCCGACTTCAAGTTCGACCCAAAACTGAACATCCTGACGATTCACGAATACTTCAACTGCGGCAATGGATCCTCGTTCGACACTGTTGGCATTGCATACATGCAGGCAGCCTGTGGTCGGAATTACAACAGTGATGTCTATACATGTACCTCGGATCCGGTATGGGTAGGGACCGACACAGTATGAGAAGTTGAAGATAGAATCAGTTGAATAGAAATCGGGTTTGAGACATACCATACCTCAAGCACCTTTCAATGGGTCCACGCACCAGTTATCAATCATGCTGCGGACATGTCACTCGGTAATCAGTAGTCGATACTCGTGCTTGAAATGATCAGAGAAAGCGCGGTCGGACGATCACCTACCAGTTCACCGACCTGCCCATACATATTCACCCAATTTCAGAAAGTTATGTTCTCTGGAATCACAAAAGGAGGAATACTTGAAGGTCAGGTAGGTAAGGTAGCTTGCTTTAAAGTCCAGTTTGGTTTTCCCGGATAGGTCTTTAGTGACGACCGTGCAACAAAGTTGAAATGAAACTGTCTTAAGGTGGGCGAGTCACGTGGCACACCGGCTAGTGTTTCAGACCCCCGCTTCAGCTGAAGCCTGAATGTTGAGTTGCAATCTGACTGCGGTCTCGCTGACTGTGCAGGGACCATCACACCGTCGGGCACGACTCCAGCTTCCTCTTTCGCAACCCCTAAACTGAGATCGAAGGCGACAGTGCTGTGCAGAAAAGCATACAGAACCTGATTCAAGAAAAGACCCGACATACAGGACAGATTCAAGATGGTAAGAGCGCCGATGGAGAGACATAGTGCGAGCGGCGACTGCCGAGTCTGAGTGCTGACGTACCTTAACTAACCGCTGGTGTCTGCAGTCGGCCATAAAACTTACCAAAGAACAGATCGCCCAGTATCGGCAGGTGTTCGATCTATTTGACAAGGACCACACTGGTAAGTAACAGACGCGTTATCAGACCAGGTTCAGTCGCTAACCAGCGCCTCTTCCCGTTTTAGGCGATATCACGGCGGAGGAGCTCGGTGAGGTCATGAAGGGGCTCGGCCTGAACCCGAGTGATTCAGAGTTGCACGATCTCATCGCCGAGGCCGACGTCAACAAGGACGGAAGCATAGACTTCAATGGTCTGTACAATCGCTTGGGTTTTCGCGGTCTGGCGCCAGAACTAACCATCTGCATAGAGTTTCTCAACATGATGGCCAGGACGGTCAAGGAGGTTGACAATGAAGAGGAACTCAAGAACGCATTCAAGGTCTTCGACAAGGATGGTAGCGGCACCATCTCGGCCATCGAGCTGCGGGCAGTGCTCCAGCATCTGGGCGAGAACCTGACTGACGACGATCTCGATGAGATGCTCAAGATGGCCGACAAGAATGGAGATGGAAACATCGACTGTAAGTATTACCCAACACTCTTCTCATTCTCTCAGCCATATCGCACTCCCGAGGCTAACCTATCAAAAGACGAGGAATTTGTCCATATCATGACCCGGGACTAGGAGATTGCGAACTGCTTTGGATGGTGATCGATCCGAAAGAGTGCAGAAGCGTCGCGTTGCACTGCACATCTGGATCTTCGACTTTATCACCGACTTGGACGTGACGAAATCCGGTGAAGTGGCGCAGTGGTCCATTGGAAGCACATCGGGCATTGCGTTTGACAGGAATCTCAGCAAGAAGGAGGTCTCAGAGTTTTAGTAACGCAATTAGTCGTCCTCATGATTACACATCATCTTTATAGGCGCATTATGGACCCTTTCCTGCTCTTATCAAGGATGCCACTTCCCTACCTTATGTAGTCGGTGTCTCACACTCATGACACGAACTCCCTTGCGATCTCCAATGACAGTTTCATATTATGCACCATAGATCAAGCCAAAAATCAGGAGGGACCTGTTATCGGCAGTAGCGTCAAGTTGCAGCTCCATGGTTTCCAGCAACCAGCAAGCGGCGAGCGGAGTGGGCCGACAATGATGGTGTGGACTGCCGTCACGAAGGTGGAGAGCGGCCGATCCCGACGACGGAAGCACTTACTGTAGCATTCCGAATCCAGCTCCCAAAAGTCTAGCAAAGCTCGAAACATGACGAGATTATAAGTTATTACCACGCCGACTTGCACAGCCACCCCCGGACCCGACTGAGCGGACCCAATCTACGTCTTCACCAACAGAGACATACGCGTCTGACCGCAACCATGGCAACAGAAACAACCACAGAGACAGCCCCTAACGGATCAGTCCAGAAGGCACAACTCCGCTTAGCCTCAGGCGGAGGCCCAATAACTCGCACAGTCCTCTGTACACCGCCTCGTGATGCCTCTACATCAGAGATTCCCATCATCGACATATCGCCCATCTTCTCTCCGTCTCTGTCCGACCGTTCCGGTGTAGCCGCTCAGATTCGGTCAGCCGCGAGAAGTAGTGGCTTCTTCTACATTACAAATCACGGCATTTCTCCTGACGTGATCGAGGCCGCCTACCAAAGTTGTCTAGAATTCTTCCGCCAGCCTGACCACATCAAAGACTCGGCTCACAATCGCCAGAGTTCCTACTTCAACGGCTGGAAGCCTAGCCGAACGACAAGGGTGAACCCATTTGAGTCCGTCGACAACCGCCAGTCTTTCAGCTGGACTTATGACCCAGAGTACGATCCCTCAGTGACGGACACGTCTACTATCCCGGCAAATATACGGCAATTTCTCCGGACAGAGAAGAATGGCTTCCCGTGGAAACCCACGGATAACATACCACATTTCCAGACGGCCGTGTTGGCATACTGGCGTGCATCCCTCGCGCTGGCCAGAAAGTTGGTGAAGACCTTTGCACTCTCGCTCGATCTACCGGAAGACTTTTTCGATGACAAGTTTGCTTACCCAGACGCGTCCCTCGCCTTGAATTACTATCCACCTCTGGGGCCCTCTACTACGACAAAAGAGACTGCAGACGAGGTATCGATAGGTTCGCACACGGACTTTCAGCTCTTCACGATCCTGTGGCAAGACGCTAGCGGTGGACTGCAGGTACTGAGCCCCCAGGGGCAGTGGATCAATGCGAAACCGGTGCCGGACACGTTTGTGGTCAATATCGGGGACTATCTCCAGCGCATCACGAACGACAAATACGTGAGCACGGTGCATCGAGCGCAGAACCGGAGCGGGAAGGAGAGGATCAGCATGCCGTTTTTCTTCGGCTTTGGGATGCATGAGAGTTGTGGTGTGCTGGACACGTGTGTTGCTGAGGGTGAGGACAAGAAGTATGAGGAGATCAGCTGTAGGGAGTGGGTGGCCAGGAGACTGAGGGCCACTCATCAGACAAATTTCGAGACGCTGAAGGAACACTGACCTGTGCAGTTACAGTAAGTTCTGGGCCCTCAGCAGGCCATCCTGGGGCGTTGAAAGTGAGAATGTCTGGAGATTGGGGAGCGGAGACGATGATATGTATGGAATCATCAGAAAGGAGCTGGAATGTGGTATCTATAGCTTGCGAGACTGGGCGTCTCTGAACAGGTTTTACATACATATCTAACATGAGGTTAAGTCACTTGATCATCTCACATACGCTACCAGAATGAATGGTATATGAGTATATGAGGGCTTCTGTGATTGTGACACGAATCGCGTCGTATGAGTAATTCGGGCCTCAATTTTAGGGCGACTCTACCTTATGGAAGAGTCATAACCAGTGTAATAGCGTCTGCTTGAGTTTCAGAGACATGGGAAATAATTGGGATCGAAACGCATATCTCTAGCAGTTCCTATCATCACAGTTGTTTCATTCATTATTTTGAACTGAAACTATCTCGCCAAGTCTAAATCTCTTGTTCCAGTTTGGACAACTTGAAGTTTGGACACGGCGCTAGGCAGCAAACCAGTCCCATGGTGTACAATATCCTGGATACGTAGGCACTGGATGTGGATAAAGAACGGAGGAGGTGTTTCATGACCATTTGCATTCTCGATCGAGGAATTCTGATGTGAAAATAGCATCACACAGAGGCGCAGTTCAGGAATATTGACAGAAAAAGTCACCAAAGATTGGACACCAAGACTGAGATAACAATACACGAATCACACCCATTTTCCACCGCAAACTTGGTAGTGTACAGGCAATTAAGGGTCCATCGTGTCAAGCTTGCCATTGATGCTTGCGTCTCTAGCTTCCCACCACGGCCGGACCTTGGACATGTTGTATCCTCGTAACTGGGCTGTTAGTTAGACCACCACAAAGCCCTGACACCAGCATGAGCTTGAGAGCCTTTGGGGACCTGAGCCGCTGATGTGATAAGGTTTTGGAAGTGTGATTTTTGGCCATGTGAATAGACGTGATTTATGGGTAACTGTTGGGCACCGAAGGTCTTTGCAAAATCGGCCGTTCAGCAAATCCACTATCAGAACTGTCTGACTCGTGTTCTCCTTCATTCATACCAGGTCGGTTTTCAGGTAGTCTTTGTGGTTGCTTGCCTTCTAGCGAGATGCTCATAGGTCAGGGGCGAAATCAGCACTTGCCGTGCTGGTGCTTTCAAATGCGGTGAGTTCCGACCAATACCATCTACACCGACATTAGATAGATGCATGGCCAGAATACACAGGGAAGACACGTCGCATTTCCACGCATTTTCTCACGGCCACAGTTCGTGGAGAGAGAGCTACCGAGACCTGGTGGACCACCGGATCCATCGCTTGCGCGGGCCTTGTCCTGAGCGAGAACGGGTCTAGCCTCCCGGGGCCCGAGCCTCCCGCTGGAGCGGCCCCATCAAGACCGCCGATCTGCTGGCTGGGTTCTCTGACCTGCGCCCAACTAGGCGCTAAATGGAAAAAAAAAGGGGTCCGACAAAGGTTCAGTCAAAACAGCCACCTCACCTCGACTTTCTGAGATGTGACCACGCAGCTAAGGGGAGGGCGACGGCGATTATGTACAACCCACCCATCTGTGGCAACGATACTGTGCAGCTGTGCTAGATTTCTTTCTCTGTGGCCTGCCGGAGCGGAGAATTTCCAAAAAGAGTGAGTCCGTCACAGTCTAGTACTACCCCGTGGACAGATCGATGAAAGGTGGGTCGGGCGGGGCTGCCTTGGCTGTCACCTCATTTGAACAGCAATCAGAGGGGAAAAGCTGGAACAATCATGCAGCGGAAACCTGGGGACGCACCCAAGTCAAGGACGGAACCTGCAGATAGATGCACCTCGAACTTCAGCCAGCAGCCAGATCTGCAGAGACCATGCTGGAAAGAGGGGTTTCTCGTTTCTGAAGCATCCAATTCACTGCCCTGACATCCTGACTGCCGTTCTATGGCCTCTGCGTATTGAAATACTCCTCGTCCTTTCGCCATTCAATTACGCTATGGAAATACGTATTTGGCCAGCGTTTAGCTACGTTACACTCTTTTATTCTCCTTTGCGCATCATTTGCCGACTTCCTCGGTCATCACGAGGTGTCGTCTGACACTCTGTCCACCCGGATCTCGCTGGTCTCCGAACAGTTCAGGAGCCTTGGCTTTCCCTGCCTCTCGAATCTCGGATCCGACTTCCAAGCCTAGACAATAGAGATACTTACACACATCAGTTACAGTACTACTGGATCCATCATTGAGGCGAAGCGACAAGTGGCAGAGAACTGCGTACGTTCCCTGCTGTTGATCTGGACCAGGAAAGCCTCCCGTCGGTTTTCTCTACCTTGCCTCGCACAGTATACGCGAGCCTACCTGGCCTCCTGCGAACTACCTACGGAATCTACGTTACTGCATGGACGTAGCATTGCTTGCTATTTACCAGGTCTATCTGCTGTGGTAGGGCCTGTACCATCTCAAGTCGATCGTTCTCGGAGTTACACGATCCCTGGGGAGTGACAGAAGAGCGTCTTTGGATCCCGTACACACGTCAGCGAGTGTGAGCCACCGTGGAACTTTGCTGGTCATCTGCGTGGTCCTCGCTGATCCTGACTGGTTCATCTCAGTCACGCCAATTCCCCAGGTTCTCCGCCTCCACACCGACCACCCTTGCACAGGGACCTCATTTGACGGATCTCTTGCTTCTTCCCCGACTTTTCTGCTTTTCAACCCCCCCTTTGGCAATCGCTCGCGGACAACGAATCAGCACCGGTACGGCAGTAGGAGCTACCCGACCGATCGGTCTCAGTGTTCTTCCCAACTTTGGCCCAGTTGCTCCTCCACGAACACGTTTCCAAAGCTTGTAGGCTCATCGTCGCACACTCTGTATGGAGGGTGCTCATAGTACTGGCAGAGGGTGCTAAATCCATCTACCTCTGCAGCAGTACCCACGAATACAACCTGGAACTCTGCCTTGGACCCCTACCAGTACCAGCCATGAAGATAACTCCACTGTCTCCACCCTGAACCGACTGGCCGGTTATCCCCTCAGCTTCCACGGTCCCTTCAAATACACCGCGTGCCTCTTGCAGCGGGAATCCACCCCTCCACACCTTTGTCCTCCGTTCTCCCCTGCTGTCTCTAGGACGCTTCTGTTTTGACCCGCGCCTCTTGAGAGCCGACTAGAGAGGCGCCTACCTATTTATGAATGGCAATGCAAAGAATAGGCACAGTTGACCGACGACCAAGACCATCTTGTCTTCCATATACATTGCGCTGATATTTCCGGCATATCCCTCTTACTTGCTGCGATACTTCCTTATCCTGGACTATTTACTACCTGCCTATCGTCTCTCTGGGCACGCATCTATGGTTCAAGCCTGTATTTAGGAGGCGCGGGGGACAGACTAGGTGCTCAGCCATGGATGCCATGGTCCTTCAGCCCGAGCCTGTTGCTCAGAGCTCGTTTGAGCAGTACGGGCCATGGCATTTTCGAGATCAACGCTACACCGAGGGCGGACGCATAGAATTCGAGGAGACTCTCCTGCACGTGGCGCCGGCAGTGGCAGGCCTGGATACGGGCTTTCTGAAGATGGTCTCCAGAGATCCGAGCCCTCAGTCCCGGGGAACACCCAACCTTGCGCATGAGGATGAGCAGTGCCCGCCGGATTCAACATCAACGGCTTCTTCAGACCCTCCCTCATCCAATTATGGACTATCTTCAGCCGCAGTACAGTCCCCCATCGGCGTTTCATGGATATCCAGGACCCCCCTCAATGCCATATCCGCATTTTCTTTCATGCACGCCGTCTCTCCCGTCGCGCAAGCATTCGATTTCTCCAATATTACCCAGTCTCAAAAGCCTCAACGAAGTGTCAAAAGACGTCGAGCCGTCTCTGATGTCGACGGACCGAACACTGCCTCGCAAGGGTGCAAAAAGCGGCGTCTACGGAGGGATATGGTTACATCTCGACTATCACGACCATTTTCCGAGCCAGCGACACATATTATCAACCGGGAGTTTATAAGAACTGGTGACAACAAGTTCTTCAAGTTGGCTGCCATCATGTCGGCGAGGCGGATGAGCAGCGCAGCCTCGACATTGCTACACCGGACCAGCCATCCTAGCCCTTCAAGTCTGCTTCGAAGGGCTGCTGTGATCAACCGATTCCGACTCAACGTGAAAAACCGGGCGACACAGCGAGGGGATGACGCAGTCGCGGACCAGGCCGCCAATGCAGCGTTGTTGCAGCAGAATCATGGTGTTGGATTTGTCGTTGGAGCTCGATTCCCCGTCACCTCGTCTTCTGCTACGCTTATTGCTGGCGCATCTGGACTACGGGATGTGCAGCAAAATCCTCTTCCATTCCAGCTCTCACTGGCAGCAGTGGAGGCAAGACCTAGGCCAACGTCGCCCCGTCTAAAGGCGACTGAAGCATCGCGCCTCAAGCTTCCGCCGTCTCCAAGGATCAGGCCCGTACGGCCAGCAGAGCTTGGTAGCAGTCGCTCTTCATGTCTTGCTGATCTCCAAGACGATGAAGGATTAGACGACCAAGAGGTTGCGTTCCCGACTTCGGAGCACGAGAGCCGATACGAATCGACCGACGAGCCGGACGATGTGTATGCTGACTTTGGAATGATATTCGGCGATGGAAGCGCCGAGGATGAAGATGAAGACGACGAGGATGATCACTATGAGGACTACATGGACGACATGGACGGCATACCATGGACTGTCAGGTGATTGCCTCGGGGCTTCTCGACGGATCGTTCGGCCCCTGCTGTTACAAGAATATCATCTGCTGAGATTTCTAGAACCGTCTGGATGAGCATTGACAATCAATAAGTCCAAGAACACCAAGGCCGAGCACTTCAAAGCCACGGCGGATTCGTACGATCGATGTATTATGAGGGCATCAAGTCCTGTCATTATCTGTTTCCGAGTAGGTACTTTGGTGGCATTTTACTTCTCAAAAGAGGCTCTTGGGTGGCTGGGCAGATCGGTGTTCTCTTTCTTCTTGGGAATACATTTGTTGGTGCGGTTCATGGCGCAAGGTTGCTAAGGGTTGGTCAAAAAGGCGTTTGAATGGAACATGATGATTCATGTTACCGTCGGCAGGTTATTTGGCCGAGATCAAAAAGCATCTCGGAACCTGAAAAGGAAAGGATCATTTGGCATAGGGCGGCGCTGGTATTTTGGCGTCGTGACTTTTGGAGATGACCGACTTCCGAGAATTGCACCACCGCACGGCTCCGGCCGGACCAGGCCGGTTCCCGCAGTCATGATAAATCCTGGTGGAGTTGTACATAGGTACCTTCCAGCGGAGGAGTTGTATTAGCTGCTTCGAGGTTACCATGTGGTTTTGTAGAAGCTTAGCGACGTCAAGAGCTCCAGAACTAAGGCATCTAACTTAAGAGATTTGCGCAACGAGTTCACATGATGTTGAGATAAAACGCGCGCCCTCCCGATCGACCGAAACCTTATCGATGGTGGTTTCCTCTGTCTCGGGTCCGCACAGATTGGAGCCTCATGTCACCCCGCGATTGCCCCGCCATATCTGCAGAGCAATCCGGGAACCCCTGAGAAAGCGGGAGCTAATCAGTAGCCCCACTGTCCAAGATACGCAGCGGTTCCTGAGTTGAGACGATCCAGTAGATCTGATAAGGAGAATGATCCCAACACTCGACACTTATTACAAAGTGGTAACCTCCCCTGGTTTCTTCATCACATTTGACATTCACAGTCTATGTTCTCGTCAACGTCTCTTCGCTTTTCTACCATTCCGATCCATCACGTATCCTGCCCACCGGCCTCTCGTCATTCGAAATGTCGACCTCCTCCCCCCTCAATCCAGCCGCCCCGCCCTTCCTCCCAGCAATAACCTCCCTCTCAACCCTCTCAGACGCCGCCCTAACGTCAACTCTGGATCTCCTCTTCGAGCCTTCGTCTGACCTTCACGACCTTGCCCTACCAGCTATGCGCACGATGTCCTTCGACTCATACGATGAGCTAATATCTACCGTCCGCGACGTTCTCCTCGCCGTAGCTGCAGCCCTCTCCGATCCTTCGACATACGACCACAATACAGCGATTGAGGACTCTGAAGCAAAGGGGCCGCTCCTCCGCATTCTCTCCGCTCACCCACGGCTAGGCGAGAAGAAGGTAGACAGCGCACTGAGCAGAGCAGAACAAGCGAACCTCCGGTCCGGAGGGGACAGTGAAGAGGTGCTTGCCCAGCTAGCGGCGCTAAACAAGGAGTACGAGGACACCTTCCCGAGGCTAAGGTATGTTGTCTTTGTCAACGGACGGGGCAGAGAAGAGGTTATGGAGGACATGAGGAGGCGGATTGCGAGAGGTGACTATGCTACCGAGGTGAAAGAGGGTATTGAGGCTATGTGCGCGATTGCCAAGGACAGGGCGAGGAAACTGCTTGCTATGGGACCGGCTGCTGCGACGGGAAGGTGATAGGTTTGGGAGGTGATATGGGGCAGACAATGCGAATCATGGTGCATGGGAATTCCTTGTTTGTCTGTCTTCCTGCCTGTCTGTGTGTCCCAATCCACGAAAAGCAATGAGGGCAGTGCCATCCATACTTCTGTAAGTCAAGTAGTTGCATTACTTCGCTCAACCTTCCACTCCGCAGCTTCTACGTTGCACGAACGGGAGCTACTCTGCTGTTGCCTCTCTGCTGTAGCTGTTCGTAACTGGTTGCATCCTCCTTGAGTAAATCACTGCAACAGTGTCACTTCCCCTTACATTGGCGGTCCAAGAATGGGGTCTGGCCACTCCATCGACGACACACATATGATACTCTTACTGCGAGTACAAACGCGTGCTTCGATAGACTTCTAAAGTCTCTACACAATCTTGGAAACCGAAAATATGGGAGTCTCAGCGAAGCTCGATCACTATCAAGACTCTATAAACCTATTCCCAGCTGCTATTCGTATTTCAACGCTCTTAATCGCCACACACTCCTCCCTCAACTGAAGGAAATACGTCATCGTAAACAGCTGTGATATTCATCCTGATTCACAATCATCTCCTCCTTCCGTCACAGGTATGTTTACTATGTCAACGAAATGAAACTTGCCCGCCCAGCTCAACTAGGAGTACTTGCTAATGCTCGCACAAGTCCCTCTCTCACCATGTCAGGGTACTCAAGCCGCGGTTTTGAAGATCCCCACGCCAAACACAAGACCTCCTTCGAAGCCAAGGTCCCAGAAGCCAAAGATCCAGCCACCTTTCCTAACCGCGAAGAGCAATCACGCATAGGCATACCTACGCCGTCCGTTTGCACCCTTTCGACCGAGTCTAAGCCGTACTCAGCAGCCGGGTTCGCCAGCAACACTTCTGGGCAACAGCAACCGGCTTATACGGCACAAGGGTTTCGGGGCAGACTGTGACCTGATATCACATATTTCCACTAGTGATCGTTGCAGAGGAGTGTCTCGATGAGACAGAAATACACCCATTTCTAGATTTCTGTTTCCAAAAGATACACACAATGTCTTGACCGTTTCAGGTGGATCGCAAACCTTGACACTACGGGTTTGACAGATTGATAGCAAAACATATCTCTTCCGGACCCTTTGAACTACGCAAACCTTCAGTCTGATTCACTTAGTGATGTCGAATTCGTGATCAATATTTGGTGGTGGATAGCAAACAGGGAGCTTGAGCGAGCCCCCAAAGTCCCCTACATAACCCCTTGGCCAATACCAAGATCTCTTGCCCTATCTTTTCCAATTCGTATCAAAGCTCGGTGACCAGAAGTGACAGGACCAGAAACCTTCCGCGAACTATCGACATACCGTAGAGGCCGATCACCATGGTCAGACGTCGGCACAGATTCTGGGAAGATGCAGAGGGCCAACGACTTGTTCGCGACAGCCGAGGCAGGTTCTACTACGAGAGAGATGTGCCTCTAGGTAATCACAGAGGTGCCTCGCCATCCGCCTCTTCCGGCACTTCCTGGACGTACATACCTACTGTTTCACCTTCGCCTCCGAGACGTCGTCACCGTCACCGCCATCGCAGCGACCGCTCCTCCCTCACGTCAGATTCGTCCGGCTCTTTCTACCGTCGCAGGCCGCTACCGGGAGGGTTCGGCCACTTTCCAGGACGGTTCGATCCCTTCCCAGGCGGATTCGACCCCTTTCTTGGGCCAGGTTTCCCAATTGCCGAGCCACCAAGCGAGGCAGGGAGTGAAGTGAGACCGCCTCTTCTTGGGGAGATGTTTCATGGAGACATGGGAGGTGCGTATACCGTACTCAATGTTCACATCGAAAGAATCTTGGAAAGACGGCGAGCGTTGGAGGACAACCAGCGCAACTATCAAGCCTACACAGCGAAGACAATGGAGAGACCGAAACCATGGGCTAAGAAGATGCAGGATTTCCATACGGCGGACCATATCCTGGGCTCGATGGACATAGTACACATGATGTCTATCGAGGACGGCACGGGCGTCGCCGTCGGCGACACCATCGGCACCGGTCAGGACACAGCGGCTGCTGCAACGTTATCCCGTGGTTATTGAGGTTCGTTGGTCTGTAGTGCAGAAGGCCTCGGTGGTACGGTGTATGTAAGCCTTGCGGCTGGAGGAGCCCTCTGGCTATGGGGATACCAATCGCTGGGGATGGGGCATGGCACACCGTGCACCGTACGGCGTTGGCAAATTCAGAGAAACAGCAGCTTTCCTGTAGTATTATACCATCAATTTCTGACTCGGTATGATAGTAACGAGACCATAATTCGCATGAGTTCAATCGTGAAGCTGTTGTTGCGTTAGCGGATTCCTTGTTGATCTGGTATTTCATCGCCTTGTTGGCAAGATTTTTTCTTGTCAAACGTGTAAGGTTCGTGTTAGATAAGATAGCCGCAGGTTTGCAAGCCGACACTCTCTACCATACCCACACAATCTTCAGCAGAAGTCGTAGTAGTTGACACTATGGATGGTTATCTCGGTGCGAGGTCTCGAGGGCGCATCACTCGTCTATAGCACTGTTTGTCCAGATTTCGCTTGACTGATTTGACTGAGACAAGATAGACAGGTGCGCGTGTATGTAACAAATGCCTTGGGTTGAGATGTATCGGTCAAGTCAACTACTACGTGACTTCGAGGACGGGAGTGATGTCGTCGATTACAGAGGGAGAGAGCACGTGGAACATCACGTGATTTGACCAGCAGATTCCGTTAGCGTCTCAGCCTTCTGGATGCGGCTGCGAAAAGTCGTGGGTAATCGCGAGCAAAACATTCACCAGCAGCAAATACCCCAGCCCGTCTGTTCGACCACACATAATCACCCGCAACAGTCATGCTGTGCGCAATTTCTGGCGAAGCTCCAGAAGAGCCCGTCGTTTCCAAGAAGTCGGGGGCCGTCTTCGAGAAGCGACTTATCGAGAAATACATCGAAGAGAACGGGAAGGACCCGGTCTCAGGCGAAGAACTAGACCTCGAGGACCTTCTACCGATCAAATCAGCCCGCATCGTCAGACCACGGCCTCCCACACTCACATCCATTCCCGCCCTTCTCTCCCAATTCCAGAACGAGTGGGATTCGCTTGCGATAGAGGCATACAACCTCAGAGAACAGTTGGCGCGGACACGCGAAGAGCTCGCGACTGCCCTTTACCAACATGATGCTGCCGTGCGGGTGATTGCGCGCTTGACCAAGGAACGCGACGAGGCCAGGGATGCGCTGTCAAAGGTTACCGTCTCCGGCTCGGCGGCTGCTAACGGCGACGCAATGGCTGTGGACATGGACACTCTACCGGAGTACCTTGAGGAACTCGTTGACGAGACTCAGGAGAAGTGAGTGCCTCTTTGCACACTGAAATCTTTTCTCCGTGAATATTCCTGCTGACTACCTTGAACTACAGACTTTCCAAGAGCCGTAAGAAGCGTCCTGTACCAGAGGGATGGGCTGGCACGGAAGACGTCTCCTCTGGCCAACAGCTACAGAGCCTGGATTCATCCGCACCGGACAGCAGCTCTCTAGCTGTGGGTCCTGGGTTGACGGCCATCAGCGGAAAAGGAGGGGACGTTGCAGTATACTCGCACGACGGCGACAAGATACAGCTCGTACATTCATTCAACATCGGCAGCGCCATCACGGAGACGGTCTACGCGGAGCCCAATCTCGTCTTCGGCACATCTAAAGGAGAAGTCAAGATCTATACGACCGCGGGCGTCCAGCTCGCATCTTTCTCTGAGCATGCCGGCGCTGTGACAGGCTTAGCACTCCATCCGGGCGGCGTAATCCTCGTATCTGTTGGCTCAGACAAGAGCTTTGCCTACTACGATGTGACGGCTTTCCGTACGGTACTAAGGAGGTACACGGATTCTTGTAAGTTGACTTCTTTTTTCCTTTTCGTGTGTCCAGCTACGCGCTGCTCGAACTCTCGCTAACTGCTGCGCCATAGCTTTGAGCACCTGTGCTTTCCATCCCGACGGCCACTTGTTTGCCGCCGGTACACACGAAGGCAGCATCAACGTATTCTCCACCAAATCCGGCGAGTCGATGGCCGTCTACGAACTAGGCGCATCTGTGTCCTCTCTCGTCTTCTCTGAGAATGGATACTGGTTTGCCGCCGCCAGTGACAAGACCCCCAACGTTACCATCTTCGACCTGCGCAAGGAAGGCGACGCGGCGAAATCCAAGGAACTGACGACCACAGGTCCGGTGAGGTCACTGGATTGGGACTATTCGGCGCAGTTTCTTGCTGTGGCCGGGCCTAGCGGAGTTGCCGTGCATCACTACATCAAGAGCTCCAAGTCATGGACGGTGCTCCGTGAGATTGGAGAGCCGGCGGTTGAGGCGAAGTGGGGAGACAAGGCGAAGACTCTGCATATTCTCGCGGAGGAAGGAAAGGTGGTGGTCTACGGCACACCTCAATGATGCATCATTGGTTCACTGTATCCATGGGACTGCCGTCGTCCGTGTAATGATATACTCTGCAGGCGGTATGGTTGGTGGAGCGAGGGACGAGAAGCATAGATTGACGACACGCAGCCATATCAGGAATCCTATTAGTCGTCTTGTTTCCTTTGCCTGCACTCCACCCGTAGCAGTGTTTATTCAAGGTGATGCTATTGTCAAGGGTGCTATTGTGATGGATGCTATCGTGACAGATGCTGTTGTGATAGATGATGCTATTGTGAGGGATGCTATTGTGATGGCGGACGATCAAGTCGACAGCCATTAGTAGCCTGTTGTGCTGGTCATCTAGTCGTATCATTGGGTGGCTGTCAGTTGTTCCAGTCGCCTGGTCGTGCTTTTCTAGGCATGAGTACTGTACCTTTCGAAGATGTCGCCCCTGTGAGCCAGAGACTGGAGTCATCCATTGTCATAACTTGAGAATAGACTCGGGTTGGACAATGCCCGCATCTCCAGAGGCCTTGCCAGCTGGCACCATTAGGTCTAACCGCATGAGCATTGACGCGGTCCGGTGACGCCACTCCAACCGGACGGCGAGCCTGTTAGCTGGGCTCGCTTTGGTGCCCCGCGCTTAACCCAGTTCGGGGCGGCAAAATACCTTAGAGAGCCAAAACACGGAGTCTAGAAACTAAACTCCGATATTGTTGCCATCATTCACTCCGTGACCGTGTACCTGAATGTGAAAAGCGATTTGAAATAGCATCCCCCCTTGGACAACCTCACCCCTAACTAATTCCCTACGTCCAGTCCGCCTCTGGACCTCTCGAAGCCGTTTTGGAAGAGACCAGGTGAGCCAAGTCTTTTCTTGATTATGCAGCAGTATATGCGCTGCCCTGTCCTCTCTCTCGCCATTTGTTCGGTGTCCGGCGTCGAGACACAGCGGATGCAACTTGTCATCAATCAACATTGGCTTTCATACCTGCGGTTTCGCCACGCTGCGCAACCTTTGCAGGAAGACTTGAACCTATTACTAATCTGTCCTGGAGAGAAAAAGCGGACACTGGAGCGTGGACCTGGAACCTTCTCCACCGGACTCAGGGCACTTCGTCGCCAACTGACCAGCGTCTCTGAAATGTGGTGAACCTCCTACGCAATGGATGACCTTATTATCGACTATAGCGAAGGAGGCATAGAATACGACCACCCTTTCCCCGATCTCGCCCAAGACTTACTCGAACTTGAACAAGCCAACAACTACAACGACGGTCCGTTTGCCGCTTTGGCAGACGCGGTTGACTCGCTGCCCCGCCACGGCCGCTACGTTTACGGCATACCACACTGGGGTGGTTCTGATCAAGGCGGCGATTTTGCTGGCATTGATCAAGACGAGCAGAGTATAAGCAGCGACGGAAGCAGCGGACTTCAGTCCCCTCACCGTTACGAGAGCAGTGTGCCGGAGAGTCTCGGGGCACCGTTCCAGAGCGACTCGGAGAGCGAAGACCTAGGTCAAAATCGAATCCATATTCGCGAGGACGACAGTGAAGAGGAAGAAGTCTTGGCGCGCGGCCGCCCAAGTTTACGGCGCAGCCAACACGCATCGGACGAAGCATCCGAGGACAGTCTGTCTTCGTTCGAGCTCGACCAGGTTCGCGACTACTCTGAGAACGAGCAGGTCGAGGATTCTTCCCAAGACGGAGAGGGCTACCAAAGCTCAGACGCCGACGAGGCACATCCTCCCAGTTTGCGGTGGGATCTTTCAGCCGAACTCGCCGCTCTTCAAGAAGACGATCTCCCCTCTGATCTTGGCGTCGCCCACGAAATCGGCGACTCCTCAGAAGACCACGGGCTTGACGAACTCTCTGACGACGAAATCCTAGCCAGTCGTTACATTCGGGGCCTGGATAGTTCTTCCGAAGGACAACGTACGGACAGTGAAGACGACGACGACGAATCATCGTTGCGCAGCCGCCATTTGCACCACCTTTACTCCGACGACGACGACGAGGCCTCTGCATCTGGTAGCTCTACTGATAGTTCGAACTCCCCATCGTCGAATTCACTTTCAGAGGGTTCCATAGCCCCACCTTCGCCTCGACGAGCGTTCATCCCTCATCATCCCAGAGCGCTCGACGCTCTCCGCGACCTCGACGTTTTAGAAGAAGAGTTTCATATCCTAGACAATATAGAACACGAGCATCAGAGGCTACAGGAGAATCTCCGCCAGTCACGCGGCGCTCACTTCGGAGTTCCACACCTAGTGCGGCGAGCAAACGCACCAAACGGCATTGATTATTTCCTGGACCGGCTTCCAGTTCCACAGAGAGACGCCCAAGGGTTGCTTGCGCAAATGGAAATGGATCTGGAACGCGGTAGACAACAAAGGCGCCGGGATGCGCCTTCGCCCATTCGAGCCCCGCCTAGACCTCGACAACAAAGAGAACCAGCATTCATCGACTTGACTGGAGATTCGGACAGCCCACCGCCTGAAATACTCGCATTACCCGACGCACCTCGCTTCGCTGGCCGTGATGCCAACCCGTTCGCCCCGCCCCGCGACGCATTCCGGAACAATCCTCGTAGGAACAACCCAGTCCGCCGAGCACCCTCATTCGCGCGCAGTGATGGTAGCTTTCTCGGACCTGGCGGCGCTCCGGTAATCGATCTCACAAACGACGCACCCGAGGCAGCAGATCGTCCACCGCGCCTTATCCCACCGCGAAGACGACGCGAAGTACCAAGTAACGACGGACGAGCCGGCCGCGTTCGCTCCAACGCCTGGGGGGGCCCAAATATGAATACCATTTTCAGGCAGTTCGGCATTCCCAGAATGGGCGCCGACCTGCTGCAGCAAATGCGGGTAGCGTTCGGTGGCGCTCAAGCTGAATACGAGATTGAAATTCTCGGCGAGAACATACTGGACGCCGACGATTTGCCGGATCATTTCCCCATCATGGAGAACCCTCTCGCCGATAATCCGGTCGACTTCAACTATGGCGCCAACGGCATCAACCACGAACCGGCCCGGCCCAAGCCGGCTCACATCGCCCCACCTGAGCCTCGCCAGGGCTTCACCCGCAGAACCGGCGAAGATACCGTCGTCATATGCCCCGGCTGTGAGAAAGAGCTCAAGTATGACCCGGATGGCGCCTCGCCTCCGCCAGCAAAGAGGGCGAAAACGACCAAGAAGGACAGGGAAGAGCACCACTTCTGGGCTGTCAAGGCCTGTGGTCACGTAAGTCAATCACCGGTGTTTCGCCTCCCAACGGACGTTTACTAACTCTGTTTGCTACCAGGTCTACTGTCGGTCGTGCTTCGAGAACCGCCGGCCCACCAAGGCAAATGATAGCCACTTCCCGGTCACGGACAAGAGGGTCATGTGCGCTGTCGAGGAGTGTTCTTCGGATGTTTCTACAAAGACGGCTTGGGTTGGCATCTTTTTGTGAGTTGTCATTTGCTGCGAGAGTGCTGGATCCGAGCGGCGCAGCTGTGGATCCTGCTCTCAGTTGCCGCATATGGTTGATTTGATGATACTCGGCGTGTCGTCGTGTTGGCGTAAGATTTCCCCTTCGGATACCAGGAACAGTGTCTCAGCGTTGAACTTTTTTTTTCTCCCTTTCCTCTTTCGTTGCATTGGGCTAAGTAGCAGATGCATTGCTGGGCGTTTTCGAGGGGGATATGGCTCATGAACTGAGCTCCATTAGAACAGGAAGATGGAAGGACAGCGGCAGACGAAGCGTTTTACTTTCTTCTCTGCGCGTCCGCTTCTGAAGGATGCTTCTCTGGCATTGAAGAGATTATTGGCCCATGATGGGTGGGTATGGCCTGTACGTAGTATTTACAGACCACAAAACAAATGCCCCGATATGCCTCGCGTCCTTGCCTGATTCCAGATTCCTCCCATGGTAATGAGCCTCCTGACTGTGTTTCCCTCTCATTCCCTCTCATTCCCTCTCAATCAATCCCTCTCAATCTTTCCCGATATTGTGCCCAAGGAAAAAGAAAACCCAAATTCCGCAAGATGATAGCTAATATGCGTGGTAGAAGTGCTCGTTATAGACGTGTTCGTGGTGGAAGGTGTAGTACATTCCAGCGGGACAAGCAGCGCTTCCCCCCACCGCCCACATCGCTGTCCAGTACCCGTGAAACGCCGTACCGAAGTACCAAACCGGCTGAGCAAGCCGAGTGTGGTAGCGGGCCTCTGCATGCTCGGCCGCACCCGGGGGGGTTCTCCGGTCGAGCCGAACGAGTTGATTGTCCGCCATCTCCTCGGCTGCAATCATAGGGACAGATGCATCCGGGGTGACTGGGTCTATCTGCCGTGTTAGCATCGCCGGCGCTCGTTCGGTAGGGAGCGCTGGAGGGGGCCGGGGGATTACCTTGAGCATCGTCCGAAACTTTGCCCTTGGGCTGATTGGCGGTCACCTTCAAGTCGCGGAAGGCTGGCTTGCGCCGCAGGACCTGAAGCTCACCGGCCGGACTCCAGGACACGATTGCGGGAACGGATTCCATTCTCACGTCGCTTGGCTTGAAACGAGACGGATGAAGGGTGTGGAAGTTGAAAGGGCAGTGTCTTTGGAGGTGCTTTCTCTCGAAACAAATGGCTGCTGGTCAAAGAGGAGAGGCTTCTTCGAACAACGGCTGCTTGTCGTTCAAGGGGATCTTCTGGCTGCAGACAACGAACGAACACGAATTGATGTGCAGAGATAGGCGGGATGGTATCTTGGGAGGGTGTTGAAGGTCAGAGAAAGAAAAGAAACTGGAATTTTACTTTCAAATACCTTCTGTGAAGCAGGTGAGGGTTCCTGTCGCTTTCGGATCGCGTGAGTGGCCGGCTTCCGGCCCTGACCCGCGTCGACTGCAATAAATACGGGAGTTGCGCCGGGCTAATCGGCGATGTACCCCGGGGTGGAGCGGACACAGATCACCACCACTTGTACACACCAAAAACAGACCGCCGGAGCGCCGAATGTCTGCACCAGGGAAGTCTGGGGCTGACTTAGACACTCCATTGGCGGTCCTGGATATCAAGGCAAAAGATGCGAAGCGCCGAAAGTGTTGTGCTCAACTTGTGCGTTGGGGTTCTAACAAGAGGCTTCACCCGGTCTTGTCGGTCGACCGGACTCATGGACTCGGGAGCAGAAGAGCTTGAAATCGAGACACAGATCAACCGGAGCCTGTTGTGTCGTCACAGGTCATATCCCAGCTGACAGCTTCACAGGTTACTACGACTGCTATACATACAGCTTGCAAGACCATGTAGGTCAGACCCAGGTCTCGGTATCTCAACGAGGACAGACTCTCTTGGTATCTAGCATTCTGCCACGCATCATCACCTTTGTGGTTGTATCTCAGGTGCGCACGCAAGTCTTGCCCCTGGCCTCTGTTAAATACGCATGGTACGGCTTTGCTGTTGTTGTTATCCGCCCCCTTCAGTTTAGCCAGAAGGACATGAGATATTCAACAATCTGGACTTGAATTGAGCAGATGCTAAATAATCGAGGACGCCACCTTTGGTCTCCAAACGCTTGCAATGGTATCAATAACTGTATCCCGTGTCTGGGTTGGCCAGAATCCAAGATCCAAGTGGATCGCCCCTCAACGCCATTTTTATCTCCTTATAAACAAACGCATAAACTCGAAGGCCATGGCGGGATCAATGCCGTTCTCCACGTCTGATAACCCCGGCCAGACTCAGCCGCATGGCAGGTCTTTCCAAGTCCAAACTACGGCTCGTCATACGCCTGCCACCGGGTGTCCTCGGATTCGCCACAATCACCCTACCGCCCCGATGTATCCGCGCCGGGCGGTCATCACCACTGTCAGTATCAGAGTCGTCCTCCACAGGGTTAGCAGGTGTTCCCCTGCCGTGGGCCAAGTAGTCGGAGTCCTCCGTCTCGGTCTCAGCACCGTCAGTGCCGGGACTCTCCTGCAGGTGGACACTATCGACTTGATCTACGATACCAAGGTCATTCGCATGCCCAAGTACCGCAGGGTGGACGTCATTTGCGTGATCTGGATCCTCATAGTCTGCCAAGCGTGAAAAGTAGTCTGCTAGACCATCCACGCTGGGGGTACCGATAATGACGTCGTAGTTCGGGGGCGGCGTGGGGATCTCTGGCGGCAACGGGGGTGGAGGCTCGTCAGCGTCAAAGGGCGGCGGGTTATACGACGGATACCGGAGGAGCTCCATGGGACGGTGTTGGATAATCGGACTTTGAGGCCGGGCACCGACGCCCTCTTGGTTGCGCACACGTTGCAAGGCCGATGCAGAGTTGGTGGGTGTGCCTGGTTGTAAGTGTGCAGCCTGAGGAGCCATGGGCAGTGCGGAGGAGTTGACCCGATCGAGGGAGGAGCGGGGGTCGTTCACTGGTAGACTCTCCTGGCTGACATTGATAGCCAGGGTGCCTGTCGAGCTCGAGGGACTCGCGTCTCTCGGAATGAACTGGGCATCTGGACAGCCGCACGTTGTTTGAAGCTGTTGACTGCCAATAAACCTGTCGCGGCCGCAGTACTGCGGAAGCGCAGTATTGGCTTGAGTGGCGCGGCAGTCAAGGACAGTAAACGGGCTGTCGATACTGATCTCGAAGTGACGCCGACGCTTGCCAGTCGGGTCTTCCGGGTCGGTGCGGGAGATCCTCATGACAAGCTAACCATTCGTGTAAGCATTCGGGTGTGGTGGAGGAATACATGCGCGCTGTCTTACCTTGATCCAATGATACACATTGACGTTTTTCCAACTACAGTCGGGATGAAGCCTCAGCGTCTTGTCTTTGGCCATCATCTCGCAGGTCGGGATTTGGACATTCATCTCCATTTCCGTGCTTCCCCAAAAGCTCTCCAGACCGAGATCAAGATCGCCGAGTAGGTTTTCGGACGGTTCGGGTAGCGGTTCTGGTGTTCTGTTCACCCTGGCTGCTTCTACCAACCTCCTTCTCTCCGCGATTCGTCTCGCTTCCTCACGTTGATCCGGTGAGAGCTCGCCTCCGCTCAAAACTCTGACTTCGCTGGCCGCATACTGGGGGTCTAGTGGCTTGCCGGCGGTCTTTTCGAAAAGCAGTATCTTCCTACCGGGATCCTTCCGTGTCACTCGCCGGTCATTCGTCCAGTATTCGATGCTCTCGGTTACAAACACCTTGAGTTTGTGGACCTGCACCTTTGCCAACGGTGTGAGCTTAAAAGCAATGGGTATTCTAGCCCCTATCGGAAAGCTCTTGCCAGAGATCATGATGTCGTAATGCATCTGATCCTCCCACTGCCTCGATATCGAGATTGGTTCGCTCATCTCGAGCGATAATTGGTCGGGAATGCGAACAACTGCTACTTCCTTGGTGCCGTGCAGGTTGGGCTTGAACGCCCCAGCTCGTTCAACAGTAGCCTCCAACTCCCACTTGACATGGCCGTATTGGAGCTTTGTTGTTTCCAGTTGATGGTGGTCTATCGGCAGCTCAAAAGAGTAGTCGTATGTTCCCGGGTAGAAAACCTTGTAGCCTTTCGCCTGTACATGATTTGCGGCAGGGTTGTCGCCCTTGCCAAAACTGCGAGAGTTCACCGACTGAAGCGATAGGCGCTTGATCTCCCTGGCCGAAAGGTTACTGTAGTTCCGAGGTCTTGTTGCGCTGTGTAACGAGGTCACCGATTGATTCGGCGATATTAAGTGTTTGAAGTTCGTGCCAGCACTGGGGGTTCCCTTCAAGCGAACAGTGCACTGGTTTCCAAACTCCGTTGCCCACATGCCCTCATGCATAGCATGGAAAAAGACCAGAGACTGCGCCCGTAAGGTTTCCTCTTCGAACATGTCGACCTTGAGAGGCGGTATACCCTCCGGCCACTCTGTTCTTGCCTTGCCGGTCAACTTGAGTGTGATTGCCTTGATCTTGACGTTCTTTGACACAGACAATTGTAGTTTTCCTCGGAGTAGAGCTGTCGCATTCTGGGATTCCCGGCGCTCGTGACCGTCATGGTCGAAGCCGGTCAAGAAAACATTGGGTTCAGCGAGCAATATCGAACATGACACACCGCTTCCAGAGGCAACAGGCTTGTCGACTTCTGTGACTGAAGAGCTGATCATGCTCTTAGCCGACCGCACTGACATGATGCTGTTGCGATACGGCGCAGGTGCGGCAACCAGTTGAGGCCTGAGGTGCTCGGTCATGGTAGGAACGCGAACCATCGAGTCTTGGTGTTCCCGATTTGAACCTTCGGCTCCAGGCAGGCCTTGATCGTAATCCGTCGAGCTAGAAGAGCTCGACCTAGGGACGGGTGGCAAAGCAGCCCGGTAAGGGGGGGTACCTGACCTTAGGTCAAGAAACGGGCCAGTGTTTGACCTCGAGCTTATGGAGAGCAGTGCCAATAGCTTCCCAAGAGCGTTCGCCGGGCAGGCACCTATCGCAGGTAATGAGCGCCTCCTGTTTTGGTTCAAATAAGGGACTCGCGAATGCCCGCTTTCACTATCTCCTTCTTTCTCTCGTCTTCCGTCCCTTTTCCTGTGTCGCAGGCCAAATCTACTGGATGTGGATGGTAGATGGTCTGGTCGAAGATCGTATGGAACGTAGCCAGGCGGGTAGGTGACAATATGGATGGACTGAGGCCGACGTTGACGGGGCCTTATCCTCGGCGCAGGGAAACTGGGGGGAGCGGCAGCACGAATCGTCCTATCAAAGGGGCTCCTCGGCGTATAGAAGACGTGTCCCTGAGCGGAGGAGCAGATTTGTTCAGGGCGTTGCCTAACTCCAGGGCCTATTATGTCCATGATGCATTGATTAGAGACTGTGCTAGCTGAGAGTCGAACCAACAAGATGAGTGAAGAGCGACAAGAAGTAAAGACGAACAGTGGCTGACTGTGTCAACGGAGACACCTGTATAGATGCCTGGCTCCAAGGACATACCGCCACTGCTGCTATTTAGAGGGGAGAAGGGTAGTAGTGCCTGACTTGTTGCCGTATGGTGATGTCGAGCTACGAAGTGGAGTGTATCTCCAAGGGAAGGTTGGGTCAGAGGTAGGGAGGGGCGGTGAGGATAATGCGCGTGATATGGATTTGAGCCATGCTGGAAGAGGTTCTGAGAGGTAATAAGGTGGGAAGACATGGGTAAGGGGTCATTAGGGATGCTTGATGTTTCCGTCTCCAGAGAGGCCGGACGAGACCCCGAGTGGGGTGGCGCGCTGAGTCCTAACAGGTAGACTGTGAATGCACGACTCAGGTTCGACTCGAAGTCACTCAAGAGTCAAGGTCTAGGACAAGTAGGATAGACCTTGCACGAGTTCAGAGACAGCTCTCGAGATGAACATGTGACATTGAGGGGAAGGACACCCCGAGGCCAACGATCACGGTAACGAGACCGAGGGATGGAGAAGTATCATGAATGCAGGAACACGACCGCAGAGAAGCACAAAAACCTAAGGAGCGGCTTCCTGGGGCGACGAGGCGAGAAAAAGCAGGAAACAGGGCAGCAACATGATATGAAAGCGGAAAGGAATGCCACGTACCGTAACCTGCAAAGCTTCAAATCTCGTGGGGTTATCACAGGTTGCTTCCCGGCTCATAGCACGTTCAGATAAGATTAAACCACCATGCAGCGAGGTTGTCGCACAAGACATCAAACAAATCACTTGGCTCTCGCTTCAGGGTCTCGTTGTCTTGAAATGACGTGGCGCTGTCCGGCCAACAGAATCAATCTGGAAGACGCGGGCGCAGAGGAGGTATAGGTAACTTCCCTGTTAGGTAGTGCTGGTGGTGCTGGTTACTGCTTTTGCGCAAAGGCATGCGTATGCGTGATTGTGGACGTGAATATGAGTAATGGCACTCGGTGTTATATCGCAATTACGCAGTGAGACGGATGACCTGACTCTTTCTCGGGAATCGTCCTTGGAGGCTTCCGGACTACCCGGGACGATCTCGGATTGATCGTGGTTTCTGCGCCCAGGCTGCCCAAACAGCCGGAGCTGCCGTGTCGGCGGTGATAGATCGGGGGATGCGAAAGAAAAGACGAAGCAACAATCCGGATATCAACAGCGGCACCGGGGCATACGTAAACGTAGTAGGTAAGGTAAGTTAAGGTATACAGACTAACAGATCGGACAAAAGCAGGCGCGATGGAAGCGATGGGATGGATGGGCAAAGTTTCAAAGATGTGCAAGGGGATTACCCGTGACGATCTCAAAACAGAAAGACTGAACACCTCAGATGATCTGCGGGGGGTACCCACACAGCGGCATGATGATGTATTCGAGACCACCAGCCCTGCAATGCCCTGCAACTCACTGTGGTGATATCGCGGGCTCTAGTAGTGCAGTCCAAGACTTTCCAAGGTGTGGGCGGTGGGGTTGCGGGCCCCCCACTAGCAGTTGACGCCGTTCAAGGTTGTCCTCCGACTCCTGTTAGCGCCACCATAAACTGGGACGCATGCGGCAGCAAGGCCTTAAATCAAGGTTCAGCCATTGTTTTTCGTCTCCAAGGTGCAAGATTAAGACCGTCTTAAACCTGTCTTTTCCAAGGGACAAGGCGCGTGTCCCGGCCGTCATGCAAAACTTTTGCAGGCCCACAATGTCCGCGCGTTACATACGGTAGTACGTAATCTGTGTGGTTGTCTCGTGGCGTTGATGCTGCTATGCCCAACACGGCAATAGTGCCCTGACAGGCCGATCGCCAGATCGTCGAGTCTGTTGGTTTCAGCTACAAGAGCTACTATTTCCAATTCTGCGACATATTGCACTAGTGTGCAAACTGCCGCTTGCAGTTTGAAATGGTGACTAAGGGATCTTGGTGTTCATCCATTACTGGATGTTGATCATGCTGCTGCCCAGGAACGCTCCGCAAACACTTGCCTTCTCAATGTTCGCGGTCCGTACGGAGATGGCCGCTTTTCCTGTTGTTATCTAATGTATCTTACCTACCTTACTGTAGATGGCCGTGAGTCATCGTACTCTACCTTGTTCCTCTGAGAATCGGGGCTATCCGGACTTCTTAGCTTCAGTTCGGAATCCGCGCTGTCAGCCACGATGTCCACGACGAACGTCCTTCCGCTTACAGACGGAAGAGCCCAGAGACTCCCAACGCAGTACATACGGTCTGCCCGTTGCATCCGCCGTCATCCCTACGCCATGAAGAATTTTCTAGATTGCTGATATGTACGAAATTTCTCATTGAAATGCGGTGTAGAGCCGATCCGATCCGATCGGTTCCAGGCACCGAAGTAGGGCAATTCAGACAGACACATATGTGCGCCGGCAAATGGCAATCTCAGCAGGCACACCGCTCACTGCATTATGGCAAGCTCGCCGGCAGGCCGTTGGACTGTTGACGTCACCTGCTAAGTGGTTGCATCTCCCCCACATTTCAAGCCTCCTGTGCCAAGAATTGAATGACACCTACCGGTACCTAGCACTTCTGTCTTCCCGACGACAAGGTCGCCGAGACACGAGGACCCTTGAGTACGTGTGAGAAGGACTACTAAATACGTTGTGAACTGGAGAAGGATCATTCCTTCCTGTGGTAAGCTCTCAATACCGATTGTACCGCTAAGGTAGCCTTTTCGACGTCCACTCCAGCGTAAGAGCTTCGGATGGCAGTGACGGCACTCTTGACACGGTGCTTTGGACTGCTTATTTCCTGGCTCCGCCGCACTACCGGAAGATCGGGTCCGAGCCGACTTCCGGAGGCTGCGGAGGTACAACAGAGTTGCATCTAGCTTGATGATCAGCTTACTGTATCGTCACTCTCAAGTCATTGTGGGATCAGCGATAGATTTCGTCGATAGGCAAAACGGAAACTAATAGTACGCCACAGTTCGTTTCACGGGATTCTATCTAGTAGGAGCACGAAGCTTACTTCCCTCGGCTACCGTAGGGTACAGCTAACTTGGACACTGCGGTCTGTTGTGTCTGCTCAAGTTGCTCTCCTGCAAATGCACCCGCAGCCGGAACGGTAAGCCAGGCCTAGCAGGTGACATTCGCTGTGAGATAGTTATTGTCTGTTACTGCCTTCAAAGAAGGAAGATTCCGGGGACAAGATGTGCGCGCTCTTCGTCCTTTCGAGTCTCATTGGGATGGCTCTTCACAAGCCAGTAGCTCTGAAAACTCTTGGACACCACGCACCTTGAACTAATTCAGCAATGACTACCTGCAATGACGGCGGGCTCGCTTTCGTGGTCTATGGGATTTACCGTGACCCGCCATGGCATTCATCAAGCGGCAGAATGCTGTATTACCCAGTGGTTGGTTGTCTACGACGCCTCCGGCGCCGACTGTTCCGGATTATGAGCAAGGCAACCCTTCTGTTCTACCCAAAGAAACGAGATACTATACAACATCGTCCGTAATAATTGATCCAAGAGCAATACCCTGCCTGATCTTTGCAGACTTGGAGGGCCACCCGACCGCACAGAGGTAGGAACTCTTGGCAGTTCGGCAGTGTGAAAGGCATTGAGCTGTCCACTGTGCTAAATTGGGGGAGAAGGTCAATAGAAATGTATTGCTCAGTAACGCTGCAAGATGTACCCGAACTTTTTGTGCCAATTGGAAGAGATTATGTCTGCTGTATACCTACCAACTCTCCCGTCGTCGATCTGGCCATTGTGATCAGCGTATCAAAGATAAAGAGATATCCAGCTGGGTTGGGGTTGAACGAGGTGACGATTGGCTCAGGTTCGTTGGTTGGCCGTGCACGGTGCATTTCAGCCGGCCCCACATTTGCCGCAAGGCTGCTGTACCAAGCGGTTTCAGCCCGGGCCAGCCTGAGATTTGGATTTGTGACTCAACCCCACGACAGCTTGGTTGACAATTTTGCTGAAAGCAACCTCCTGCCCTGTTGCCATTGCGCTGCGTTGCGCATTCAACTGACCATGGCGCACTCAACAACACCCCATTCTGGGGATCTGGTTACGCAGATATTACAAGCCCTCGACAAATCCGAGCCCATCGTTTCCACCGAGGCCTTCCCCGCCGCAACCTTCGTCGAGGTCAAGGCGGCCCTAGACAGGCTGAAGTCTCGTGACATGGTACGCTACGACACAATAGAACGACAAGAAGCACTCCTAGAGCCCGAGGGCGAAGAGATTGCGGCGAATGGTAGCCACGAGGCTCGCGTGTTCGAGGCGGTGCGGACTGCAATGGAGGGGCTGTCGGTGCAAGAGCTCGAGAAGACCATTGGCGACAAGAACGTCGTCAAGATTGGGCAAGGCAAGGCATTCAAGGAGAAGTGGATATCAAAGGCGAAGGGTATGAAACTTGTTTGCCCCTGATAGTCGGTGCTGGAGTAACTGACAGGCGTTGTCACAGACGGCAAGCTCACTGCCATCGTGCGTATTCCCTGCGATCCCGAGTTCGAGTGTGCTTTTTTCACACTGTTAGAGTTCAATGGAAGCTAACCTCCGCACAGACGGAGTCGATACACGATGTTACGAGGGACCAACTGTCAACCGTCAAGAAGACTCGGACATATCCGGACGCCAAGGTGCTGGCGGACCTCAAGAAGCGCAAACTTATCCGGATGCAAAAAGTCATTAGCTTCAAGATCTACAAGGGTGCCAAGTTTGCGCTTGAGATTCCCGATGAGGCTACCGACCTGACCGCCGAGATGATCGCGACTGGCTCGTGGAAGACGGCAACTTTCAAGCCCTACAATTTCAAGGCTTTAGGAGCCAGCCTCCCGGCTGGTGGACTGCATCCACTCAATAAAGTCCGCACCGAGCTGAGACAGATCTTCTTCGAGATGGGCTTTGAGGAGATGTCGACGAACAGGTGAGTGCCACGGCTACGCCTTGTCTTGTGGCAGTAGTAACATTACGGCTGCAGATTTGTCGAGTCCGGATTCTGGAACTTCGATGCTCTCTTCGTCCCTCAGCAACACCCCGCTCGCGATCTCCAGGATACCGTAAGGTCCCTATCTCTGTCTTCGTTACTCACAGATAGGCTGACATCACCCCCAGTTCTACATAGCTGATCCTCCGGCCGCTGACAAGCCGAGGCCCGAATCCACTGATGACAAGAATGACTATGATGCCTATTGGAAGAATACGCAGGCAGTGCATCAGGATGGCAAGTATGGTTCCATAGGTTACCGCTACCCCTGGTCCGGGGACGAGGCGCTACGCTTGGTGCTTCGGACGCATACGACCGCCGTGAGCGCCAACATGCTCCATAAACTGGCAGGTGTCAAAGGGCCTGATGGTCGGCCACCAGCAGCACGATACTTCTCCATCGACCGCGTTTTCAGAAACGAGAGCGTCGACGCCACCCATCTGGCCGAGTTCCACCAGGTCGAAGGCGTCATCGCTGACTATAACCTGTCCATGGGTGAATTGTTGGAGGTGAACACCCTTTCCATCATTCCATAATTGTCTTTGGCTCCTTGGCTGACGGTCACAGTTCATGAACATTTTCTTCGGCAAAATGGGCATCACCAACCTCAAGTATAAACCGGCATACAACCCTTGTCAGTACCGACCGTCGCTTGATTGCAACCCACTACCTGATGATGAGCAATAACTGACCAGAATCACTTAGACACTGAACCTAGCATGGAGATTTTCTCATATCGTGCGTCGTGCCCTTCTTCCTACCCAGCGCATATGTCACTAACATTCCATGATAGACGAGGGTCTTGGTAAGCTCGTGGAAATTGGAAACAGCGGCATGTTCCGTCCCGAGGTGCTTGAGACGCTGGGTTTACCGTATGTAACTCTCTATTCTTTCTTAAGCCCGACCGCCTGACCGCCCACCTCTTGTCGTTTTGTTGTCAATGGTGTCTTTACTGATGCTAACATTCCACTCAGGAGAGATATGCGTGTCTTCGGCTTCGGCCTCTCCCTGGAACGGCCAACGATGATCAAATACGGCATTTCTAACATTCGTGAGCTCCTCGGTCACAAGGTGGACCTGAACTTTGTGCAGAACAGCCCAGCCGTACAGTTTGGTGCCAAGGCTTAGAAGCAATTGGGGGATTCAGGGGTCTTTGACGGACCATGTAGTAGCCACCAACGCAGAGCAGAAGATCGTCTAACTCGTTTGCATGCTCAACATGCGCGTTACCCAATCAGTCTCTCCTAACTCACCGTAACTTTATATTTTCTGTCGGACGTGTCATGGAGGATACACGAACTGTCCATTACGCAGGGCTGCTGATTGGAACTAACATAGATACAGTACATAAGAAGCCATTTCCAAGACATCGACAGTAGGTAAGCAAAGCCAGATTATTCCTGAGCAAGTATTGATAGAAAACTAAACCCTAAAGACAGCAAAGCAGACTTACCTTGCCAAGACCTGCACATCGGCCTATCGCCTTCATCGCTGCCGTTCAGCAAAGGAGTTGTGCTCCCAACCGTATCGGTGCCTCAATTTCCTCCCCCATTCTCGGGCCCAGGCGAACGGTATATCATGACTTGGATGCGGCTCGTCGACTCTCCATTCACCTCGTCTGTCCTTTGGCAATATGGCGGCAAGCTTCTCACTCGGGCTGAATTTTGTGACGGAACCGCCGTTCTTGCTCTCAGAGAAGCCGATGTCGTCCATCATCTTGCAGAAGGTTTTCCAGGATAGATTCTTCCGCCTGTTCTTCTGCCCTGGCACATGAAAGAGAAAACCGAGGTTTTCCAGTGTCGTCTCAGTTACGAAGATCTTAGTCTCATTAGCCGGTTCTCGGTCGTCTTCATCTCTCGCTTTGCCCCCTTTGTTCGGATCACCCACTTCTCGGTTGTTTTCGTCTTCCTTTTTTCTTAACTTTGCCACTTTCCTCTTCTTCTTTGGTGAGTCCTCTTCGGGTACTTCATCCTCCTCCCTAGGCCTCTTGTCGGGGCTTGGGGTTGTCAGGCGCTCTGGAGGTTCCCATCGTGGCGTGCGCTCTGGAGCGCGCGCGAGTAATTGTGACGTCCTTTCAGTGAGAGCGTTCTGTTTCGTCGATCCCAATCGGGGGAGAAGTTTCTCCCAAAACTTATTGAGACTATCCTCAGCTTTTCTCAGCTTCTCGACTGTCTCCTCCGTTCGCTCGTCTTGGACGGGGTAATCGAAGGCTCCGTTTTTGGGAAGGCCGTAGGAACGCACTGCGTTCCATGGCCTGTTACTGCCGGTCAACTCCTTCAAAAACCCCTCGAGACTTTTCACGGAGTTCCTCGCAGCCAACTTGCCCGGGGAGTCATAGTCCCAGTCGGACAAGAGTAGAGTGGCGAAGGGCTGAAAGGTTGCCACCTGGTTGAGACATTCCGCGAAGACTGCAAGATCGCCCAGTATCCTTCGGACAGGGGTTGGGAGGTACTCAATCTTGTTCTTTTCCCTGTCCCTCAAGCAAGGCTGATTGAGCTCTCTCTCCAAGTTATCAAGGAATGCCGACAGGCCGATCAGCAGCCTGTCGCTATATAAGAGCTTCAATAATTTGGAGTATACCTCCTTGCGGTCGGCTAGCTCCTTAAGGTCGACCTGTTCATTCTCGTCTACCCAGTCTTTCAAGACGAGTTTGTTGGAACGGTCTTGTTGAATGTATGCTTTGAGTGTTTTTGATTCTGAAACCATATCCTCGAGATCCTTGACGAGAATCTCGGAGTATCGCTCTGCATGGTGATGGAAAGAATATAAAGCCCGGTCAACGAGTACAGCGGCGTCCCAGAACTCGTCCGAAATCTCGTCCGAATCGTCCTGGGCCTTCAATCGCTCCTCGACTTGCTCATACGTTCCTTTCAGGTCATTGAAACTGTCCTGTAACGCGGACCACCTGTCGAACTCCTTGATTGCATTGCCTATGCGAAACTTCATTGCGTCTCGCCATTCGTCCAGTCTCTTCTCCTTGAATTCTTTAGGTTTCGGTGTCAGCGAAGCATTACCGGTCTGGTCTCGATCAACCCGCTCTTGACGGATGGCAGCCTCGAAAATGCCGGGATCTCCCCGGAGGAGGAGGAGAGTAGCCTCGGCGTCGTATACTTTCGCTTCGATGAGTCCTTCGAGAGACTGCAAATAGATTTTGGCGGGAGGGCCGTAATCTGCTTGTACCCTCAGGGCGGCCAACAGGGGCACCTGATTTCCCCCAGGAAAGTGCCTGTCAGACCGCTCCTCCGGTAATCGAGGCTCTCGCACAGGGTTTGCCTTATCATTTTCAAGGAAATCCTTACGGAACTGCTCTTTTCTCCTCTCGGCCTCCTCGCCCAACCGGTTCTCGATCTCCTCTTCATATTTCTTGATCTCCTCTTCATCTCTCCCCTGGATCTCCTCAACAATGGGTTTCGCCAACTTTCCGTGTAACAAAGATACACAGACACAGTATAAGTATCCATAGATGCGGGCCTGTATCTTGGCTATCCACAATGCGTTCTCGAAAGTGAACTTGTCCAGCGTGTCCCGACCTTTGAGGTCACGGCCACCAGGGTTATCCATCATGGCGTAGAATGTTTCAAATGTGTTGGAGCCAAAGCGGACGGATTCCCGGTCTATCCTTCTTGGCTTCACCATCTTGGTCTTGGCTATCTTGGGACTGCTCTGCCGCTTTGCTTCCAAGGTAAATGGTGTCCAGCCTTGGGTTGCGAACCCTCCTTTAGTACATTGTAGGTCGAAATGCTGGTAATCGAGGAAATGAGTGGTGGCTCGGTGGTATAAGTACATGATAAACGTGTCGTCCCACGCAAGGTCGTCCTCGTTCAAATGTGGCCACATGTAGCATGCTAGAGTCACATAAGCCTCAACTTTCTCGTATCCTGGTGCCCTCGGCTCGGTTCCATCGATGTCCGGTCGATGATGCTTCGGTAGGTGCATATTGGGATGAAGATAGCGCGCGCCCGATCGGAGGTGTTGCTTTCTCGATGCCGTATTCAACTGCTTCCACTTGTCGCATATTTTGTCAAAGTGTCGCTCGACGATCTCCTGGATGTTTACCCAGTTGTTGGCTGCAAAGGCGCATCTCGTCGTCAATACTTCTATCCAAATTTCCGCCTCAGACTTAGGGGCTTCCGTCGTCTGCGAGTCAGACTCAGGGGCTTCCATTGTCTGCGTATCAGACATAACGGCATCCATTGTAAGTGAATGGATGGGGACACGGCGCAGTATCGGTAATAGGGTTTTTATTGCTTGAAGTGCCAATGTCAGGGGTAATTGAGTTCTCAGCACATTTCCTCACTACATGACTGACAGTAGCCCACTCTCTTTCTCCTATATAGTTTTGACGAGAGCTGAATGCTCGCTGCTCAGAGGATGCATACGGTGGTAGACGGACAAAGGGGCACAGGTGTGGTGTGGTAAGTAGCTATATCCGGACAACACCAATTGGGCACCGGGAGGCACATTTCGAAGCCGTCAAAGACTAACATCAAAGAACTCGAGACTCGACAGTTGAGCCCCGGTCCCCTGAACTGCTGTGCATGGGATTGATTCTCTTGTGGGGCGGTGGGATTAGCAAGCGTGCTGCCGTCAGTATCTTTTGTTTGACGGCATAGTACTGCCTGATGCTTTATCGCCAATGAAGTCAGTCAGTCCTACTTGCGACCATCCTTTTCCGGCCACACATCATCCCCATTTTGATTCCCTTTTGCGCTGAACCCGTTACATACGTTGTACGTAGTCTGCAATGGTTTCGGCAGTTTGGCTACATGGAGACTAATTTTAGTGGAAATCACAAGTCACCAAGACATCGTCTGTGGTTTAGCATCCCCTCGACAGATATTCACACAAGCTATGCTGAGATTTGCCATATTTAACGATTTGTGTACCGTATTAGAAGTATAGATATCTCTAGAAGTATGTAACGTGTCTAAGGCCTGTATGAGAACAGTGGAGCGAAATTATCCAAACAATAACGAAAGGCAAGAAGGAAATACGCCAGTCTCCCGCCTCACAAACTGTTACACGGCTCTCGCCTCTATCTTACCCTTCCAGGCAGGGGAATAAGTCACCTGCCATCTTACTTTAAAGCGAACGTATCCAAAGTCCAGCCATAGCGTCTGTTGAGTCGTCTACCGCACATGCGAGCCACGTTAGCATTCATCTTCCTTCGAGGATGCGGGTCATGAAAGGTGATGGGGGTGTCCGCGGCAGCGGGCGCAAGCTGCAGAGGTCTGTTCGGAATGAAGTTCCACGCTGAGCCAACTGTTCCCTTGACCATCCCGAAGCCAATGTCAATCATGGCAGCCCTGAGATCAACCCATGCAAGTTCTCCGGAGACCGAACCTGGCCCCTCGGGATCATACATCATTATACGGAGTGTCTCAAGTGTGGATGCCTTTACCCTGATCTTACCTTGCTGTGAAGCTTCAGCCACAGCAGGTGGGCTTGTCGTCTCCTGAACGGACGCTTCCTGCGCCGTCGTTGAGCCAAGCTGGGACGAAGGTTCGGGACTATCAGCCGCCTCCAACTCCCTTTGCTTGGCGACGTACTCGTCATGAAGAGATGGGCCAGCAATGCTGACTTCAGCCTCTTCCGCCTGCGGTGGCTCAGGTTCCGGGCCCGGCGGCCTCGAAGGCCTCTCAGGTCGAGACCAAACCGGCGTTCGCTCTGGTTGTATCTCCAATAACAACCGAACCCCGTCGGGCAACGCTTGATGCAGCTTCAATTGAGGGATACACTTCTCCCAGAAGTTGTCGAGATTTTCTTCGGACGACCTCAATGTCTGCACGACCTTCTTCGTTCTCTCCTTAGTCCGCGGATAGTCAAAGCGTTCCGGGTATGGTATTGCCAACTCGTCTAACCCGGAGCTGCGGAATATCTTATCGCTCCGTTCCATGAGGCGGTGCAACGGCCGTCGAAGGTCGTCGGACTCCTTCTCCGCAGCTAAACGATACTTCTTAGCTTCTTCGGCAGAATCAATCCTGAGAGACCACGACGACATAAGCTTTTCAATCTGGTCGAGACACTCCGCCAGAATGCCGAGACTTTCGAGCATAGAAGCCACATGAGGTGGCGTGGCGTCTGGTACGTCCCGGCTGACCGCCCCCAGTCTGTCATCAAGGACTCTGTCTAGTTCGTCTATCACGGCGCCGAGCCCAAATTGCGTACGGTGGCTGTTAACAAAAAGCAATCGCATCTTGTCCAGAACACGTCCACGGGTAGAGCCCGCGTCGACTTCACTTTGCAAGACTCGACTTCGTGAGGGGAGTTGATCCTTACGAGGATCTTGCTCGAAAAGAGGTTGGAAGTTCTCAAAATCGAAGACGGTATAGAAGGGCTGCTGATATATGAGCTGCACACAGAATTCCATTATTATTGTTTCGGCGTGAGAGAGGACCTCGGCCCAAAATTTTAACATGAGCTGTTGATATTCTCGCTTGGTTTCGACGGTTTCTAGGCACTTGTCATTGTCCCGAATGGTCTGCAGAGATGTATGGTACCTTTGCAGCGCGGACCAGCGAGTATAGGCATTTATCGGTTCGCAGACGGCGCTTCGAACCGCATATTGCCATCCAACCTTTTCGCTTTTCGGCCGCCACTCGTCTTCTGACTTTTCATCCAGGCGCGTCTGGTCGTATACCGATTTCCAATGCTTTACCGACTCTTCGAACATGTCCGGGTAGGCACGCATATCGAGTATCATCTCCTTGGCGTCAGCTTCCTTGGCCCTGATCAGGCCCCCAACAATCTGAAGATCTGGTAATTCTGGCTTACCGTACCAGGCGTACCTCCTCTTCTCTGAGAGGGGGACTATGACACCATCGACAGAAGTCTCCTTTATAGAGTCCGGTGCGGCGGGCAGTTGGCCAGGCCATGGCTTGCTGCTAATCCACTCGACATCGAATGCTGCAGCGTAATCTTGGTCCGTCAATTCCTCTTTTTTGGGAAGGAGCAGCTCCTTGCAGACTTTGACTAAGAATGAGTAGATGTGGGCTTGCACTTCGGCAATCAGCAGTGCCTCGGCAAAGTCAAAGCTGTCAAAGAAAGAACGATCTAGCCGCCCGGTTGGAGATGTTCGGTAACTTTGTTTACTCCTGACGGTGAAACCAGACGCTTCAGCATCGCCTTCATACCATTCGTGGAAAACAATCCTGTACCCAAAGAGGGCGTAAGTCAGCGGTCGCTTGACTTGCGGATACTTCCAACCTCCCCGGGTCGTGGCCAGGTCAACGCGAATGTACTCCCAGAGGGACCCCGTGCCCCGATAATGGATTAGCCGCAGCAACGTATCTGGTCGCTCGAGCAGGTCCTCCTCGGTCAAGTGAGGCCACAAGAAGACGTGACGCCGCTGCCCTTGGTCGATGGTTGAGACCAGCTGGTCCACATCCATATCGGGACGATGTGTCGGGGGGATGCCTGGCCAGACTCTTTGAAGGATCTTCCTAGCCTTATTCTTTTGGTTCTGCTTAGACTTCCACTTCGTTTCTATTTCTTTCTGGTTCTTGGCTACGATCTCCCTGAGCTCCCTATGGGCGCTTCGGGTTTTGCGCCAGAATTCGGTCAGCTGCCTCTCGAGTTCGGCATGGCCGTCGTCGCTTGGAGCCTGCGCCATTACTGCGAAGCGGGCTGCGTCGTATGCTGCGGCGACTGTGTCGTTTATTGGTTATGCGTATGCGTATGTGTATGTGTGCGTATGCGTGCGTATCTGTTGCTTTGTGTCCGTGTTGGATGGGAATAATTCTCCAGTCTGGCAGGCTTTCAATATATAAGAAAATGCACAACTGGCATTGCAAGCTTGAACAATGCCTAAACGGTCAGCTGTACAATGATAATGACAGACACAGAGATATTGAGTACCTGTTTCGGCATTGTCAATGCCGCTGTGCCAGGAGCACATCAAGGGTAACCATATCAGGACACTCGGAGCCCACAATGAGTGACCCGAGCACCGTTCGTCCTTTCGAGAATCGAGAACACAATGCTCTTGACGTTGACAAACATCGAGTCCGAGGCGTCCGGGGCCTTTGTGTGATCCTTGTTCCACTCGTAGGAATGCCACGTCTGGGGGTTGAGGCACGGGCAAGGGGTAGCTCGCCGAAGGGTCTTGACGGAGAGGGCATTGTTTAGGTAGTCTGCCTTTCTGCATCATTATCGAATGCCTTTACAGGTATCGAGAGCAGGCAAGTTTCATTGTGACGTGGCGAATGTACTGTACATGCGATGCCATTGCTTTGGGAATTCGAGGGAACATATACATGACTGTTGATAGGGGGGGTTCGCGCAGTGTGTGTGGGAGTCTGCTGAGACTGTGTAAGGGGCTATCTATATCTTGACGTTTTACTTACCATTGCTATGGTTAAAGCAACAGCGTTATGTTTGTGGTTGTCCAATGTCATGCCTGCAGCTTGACAGCGACACCTCGGCCAGGATGATGCCAGTTATTCTGGTTCGGGATAGCTCAATTCGGACTGGAATGAGAATGCGCCCATTGTGCTATACATACTTCATTATGGTAGCTTAAATTTAGCACAAAGCAAATTTGCACCGAAGTTAAATGTTAGGTATGCATTTCATGTTGTGCGACGTACAAAGCATTCAGAGTGCGTGGATGAATCTGCTCACCTCTGTCTGCATTGAACCATGCCAAACATATCACTCGCTTGCTTGATCGATGCTCGAAAGGGCTTGAAACGGTCGGTGTCATGGTGCTGATGATGTGCCCGCCCCCCGCCCGCTCTCCACAAAGACAATACCTACGTCGGATTCGAAGTTCCACCTGACGCCCTGATCCGCCAGATCTGTTTCCAGCACGTGCTTGTCTGTTTCTACCCGAAAAGGTAGTAGTAATTGCAACGCGTCTTGACCGAGTACCTGCATGTCGAGGCCAACCACCAGGTCGCTAGTTCGATGCAGGCAGGGTGCATTGCCAAGACGCCAAATCGAGGTACCCCCAATCGCAGGCATTTCACGTTGCACGTGCGGGATCAGTGTAAGTGAACGACCACTGTCACCACGCCGGGCTCTGCATCGACCCTCGCGATGCGAAATTGCTAGGATCTCTACCCGGCGAAAGCGCAGGTCCATGGAGATGCCATAGAGTGCCTCCACGATGTGGACGAAAGCACATAAAAGGCTGGGGGCAAGACCCTCGTCAACCAGGTTAACAAGGTCAACGAGGACCCAAGTACTCGGTCCAGCCCTACCACCACATCCCCACCATGAGTATCCGCCTCTTCGTCGCGGGCCTGGCCACCATTGCAACCTCGCGCCTATGCAGTGCAGCCACCAGTACCACTTCGTCACAGGCACCGGTCTTCTCCACCAGCTGCAACGGCAAGCCGTACGTATATAACGAGCTTGCGGGCTACGGTTTCGTGCCCGGCAACGCGGTGGACAGGTACGGCGACACCATCAGCATCGGCTCGTCGCTCGCCATCACCGAGTGGTCGAAGAAGGACGGCGTGTTCAGCGGCACGCTCTACGGCCTTCCCGATCGCGGCTGGAACACAAACGGCACCAACGGCTTCGTCTCCCGTGTGCACAAGTTCAAGATATCGCTCACACCGACGGCTGGCGGGAGTGCGGAGGAGCCGCTGGCGCCGAACCTCAAGCTAACGTACCAGGACACTGTCCTGTTCAAGGACCCCAGCGGCACATATACCAGCGGTCTCGACCCGGACCAGAGCGGAGGACTGCAGTTCCCCGGCTTCCCGGTCCTGCCGACGTCAACGTATGTAGGTGACGGGTTTGGCGGCGCGGGCCTTGGGGGTAAGGCTGTGTCGGTCGATGCCGAAGGCCTGATCGTGGACAAGGACGGCTCGTTCTGGGTCAGCGACGAGTACGGTCCGTACGTCTACAAGTTCGACAAGACTGGCAAGATGACGCTGGCCATCGCCCCTCCGAATGCCATTCTGCCACTGAGACAGGGTGTTGTGAGGTGAGCACCACTAATCAAACAGAGGAAACACAGCTTGACACGTCCGCTGACAAAGAGCGCAGCTTCTCAGCGGACAGTCCGCCAATGTACGACCCTAGCAAGCACCCGAGTCCCAGCAACCCAACGCAAGGCAGGCAGAACAACCAAGGCTTCGAAGGCCTGACCATCAGCAGCGACGGAAAGAAGCTGTACACGCTGCTCCAGTCCGCGGCGCGGCAGGAGGGTGGCTCCAACGCGGCGACGCGCCGGTACACGCGCCTGCTGCAGTACGCTCTGGACAGCGACAATCCGACGCCCGTGTACGAGGCCGAGTACGTGGTGCCGCTGCCGACCTTCACCAACGCGGCCGGGCAGCAGCGGGTGGCGGCGCAGTCGGAGCTGCACTACGCGGGCGGCACGCAGTTCTTCTTCTTGCCGCGCGACTCGAGCGTGGGGCGGTCGTACGCGGACACGCAGTCGGTGTACCGGCACGTCGACGTGTTCGACATCGCGGGGGCGACGGACGTGGCCGGGGCGGCGCACGACGCCTTCAACGCGAGCGTGGCCAGCGCGGGCGGGGTGCTGAACGCGGGCATCACGCCGGCGACGGTGTGTCCGTTCCTCGACGTCAACGTCAACGCGCAGCTGAACCGGTTCGGGCTGCACAACGGCGGCGCACAGGACGGAGGACTGCTGAACGAGAAGTGGGAGGGCATCGCTCTGGTTCCGGCGACGAATTCAAAGTGCAAGACGGGGCCCGAGTACTTCATGTTTGTGGCGTCGGACAATGACTTCATCACGCAGGACGGTAAGGCTTCACACTACCGAACACTCTTCTCATGCTCGTTAGAGGACCAGCAGCTGATACTTTCCGTGACAGGACATGCTGACTTTGGTCGGCTCGCGTACAAGGACGCGTCTGGGTTCAGTCTCGACAACCAGGTGCTCGTCTTCAGGGTCACGCTCGGCAAGGGAGCGACGCCTCTGATCGGATAGAGCGATGTGTATTACTTACCTTTGCCTGAAGAATTTATCTACGTATCTTACGAGTGCAAAACAGTCGATGTTCGGTGCCAAAAACGAGATCAAAGATGCAATCAAACTGAGGCCCGAGGCACGCAGTTCAAGGAACTGTACCTAACCTGACCTTGCTTCCATTCCTGATGGTACGTGAAATGTTTAGGCGGAACGCACCTCTTAGCGCGTACCGAAATAAATCTTGCGGAAGCCGGCAAAGTATAGACAGGGGTCTACCCCGCTAATACGAGATTTTTAGGCACCACAGTGGCCGGTCTCAGTTGAGTGCCGCCGGTTATTATGTCAAAAATCCTTCGCGAGAGGAAGGAGCGAACAATCGAGCAAAAAAAGAACCACAATCGCCGAGATGAGAAGAGATGATGTTGCAATTCGCTGAATGCCACACTGAGGCGAGGCACGACAGGCTACTACTATGATACAAGGCATATAACATGCGCTGATTGGCTACAGGCATCCAAGACTTGGCTCGGCGGGAACTGACGTCGCTGCCGTTATTACCAAGATAGATATGCATGCAATGAAACAAATAACGCCAAGTAGGTTCAACGGCGACGGGATCGCATCCACAGCAGCCCGACGATTGGGACCCCTGATTTCTGGATACGGAAATGGGAATTCATGAATGGGGTGAGTGAGGCGGTGCAAATTTCCCGGGGCTTTTAAGCTTGATCATTCCCGTCATCAGAACATGGATCATCCAGTCTAGACATGCTGTAGAATGTTTTTGATTTCGGACTCAAGGTGCATTTCGCTCGTTACTCTACGTATCTTACCTAACCCTACTACAAACATTCGTTGAACCTCTCCTTGCTCATTGTGATCTTGTCTGTCATGAAGTCCCCAGCTGTCTCGGCCCTCTTCTGGGGTGCCGCGTTGGCAATTCCCTTCGTCAATGTCAGCGACCCCAGTGAGTGATGGAATCAGAAACTCCCCGAGTCACATCCTTCGCGGCCCATCTAATGCGGTAACCAGACTCGATCAAGGTCGCGGCAGGGTTGGTGGCCAAGAACCTGATGACATACTACAACGGCAGCCAACCCGGCGAGACGCCGGGCATCCTGCCGGGCCCCCCGCCCAGCGGCGACTACTACTGGTGGGAGGCCGGAGCCATGTGGGACACCCTGATCAGCTACTGGTACGCCACCGGCGACAGCAGCTACAACGACCTCGTCACGCAGGGCATCCTCTGGCAGGTCGGCCCCGGCAACAACTTCATGCCGCCCAACGTGACCGCCTCCCTCGGCAACGAGGACCAGGGCTTCTGGGGCATGGCCGCCGCCACCGCCGCCGAGACCAACCTCACACACCCCTCCGCCGACCCGGACACGCAGTGGCTCGCCCTCGCCAAGAACGTCTTCGACACCCAGGTGGCCAGGTGGAACGACAGCGAGGCCCAGTGCGGCGGCGGCCTGCGCTGGCAGATCGCGCCGTTCAACAACGGCTACGACTACAAGAATAGCGTCTCCACCGGCGTGCTGTTTAACCTCGCCGCGCGCCTGAGCCACCTGACCGGCAACGCCACCTACGCCGAGTGGGCCGACAAGACCTACACCTGGATGGAGAGCGTCGGCTACCTCGCCGCCGACGGCTCCATCTACGACGGCGCCCACGTCGAGCAGAACTGCACCGACATCAACAAGGTACAGTTCTCCTACACCCTCGGCGTCTTCCTCCAGGGCGCCGCGCACATGTTCAACTCGACCGACGGTAACACCCTTTGGCTCGACCGCGTCTCCACTCTCGTCAACGCCGCCTCCACCTTCGTCGACGCCGACACCTGCCTGCCAGTCGAGGTGGCGTGCGAGGCCCGCGGCACCTGCACCACCGACATGCTCGCCTTCAAGGGCATCTTCCTGCGCGGCCTGGGCACCGCCGCGCGGCTGGCGCGGTACACCGACAAAGCGGCGAACAGCAGCAGCCCGGTGTCGTGCGTGTTCAGAAGCTCCTTCGTAGCCGCCGCGGCGACCTGTGACCAGGACGGGGCGGGGTGCGGGTTCGCGTGGACGACGGACGGAAAGAACGACGGGCTGCACGGCGCCGGGCAGCAGATGAACGCTCTCGCGGCGCTGTCGATAGAGTACGAGCTCCTGGCGGGGCCGGCCGGCGCCAACGGTACTTCTTCGGGTGGAAGCAGCGGAACCGGCGGCGGGAACTCGACCCAGACTACCGGTGGCGCGCCTGCTAAGACGTCGACTCCGGGTTCGTCTGGAGCGGGCATGACGGCTGATATGGCCGGTGCCGGGTTCCTGGTCGTGTTGGCTGCTGTCTTTACTGCGCTGCTTGCTTAGGGCTTGGAGGGGGTGTGCAAGGCTTGAGTCAATATGGGTGGCAGTTTGTTCGCGGGGTTTCCTGTGTATGATGTATGACGTTACATGTACAGTACCATTTGTAGACTATGTAGTCAGCGATGCATCTGTGTTGGCATAAGAATCGAATGCTTGAACAACCGTAACGGTTGCCTGGTGACCTCTGCGCACCTGTGCCGCGGCACAGTCCATTTCAATCCTCCCTTCCACTGATGCAGAGGATGGTCGAGAGCAAAGGAGGAGAACCGGCACTATCGCCTTGTGACACCCTGAAGCCAATAGCGATGAATCAATCGCCAATATGGCTTGGAACGTGTCCAATTCGAGATCGCCAATGTCTTGGAAGTCGGATCCAGGCTAGCGTGGCACCGCTAGGCATTCAGCTGCCCAGCCTCCAAATTCCAGCGCCGTGACCCAAGCTCATCAGCTGGACAGGGCTTCTTCCCCCGCCTCTGGCGCTCAACAGTCGAGCTCATCTCGAACTCGCCCAGAGTTTCGGGGATAGATGCAAGACAACAAAGAAGAGAATGGCAGACTTACAGAACGCGAACATGCGACGAGATCATGGAAGGCCGAAGCGTATCGTCATGTGCTGTGATGGAACGTGGATGGACCAGCTTGGCGAGAAGGGGTAAGTGAGCCCAATATGGCGGACATATTGCAGCGTTGCATAGGTCTGAACAACCGACACAGGAACGGGCCAGCATCCAACGTGACGCGCCTGTCGCGAGTCCTCCGCCGGACCTGCTCCGACGGCACTCCGCAGATCATCTCCTACTTTGCCGGAGTCGGCACCGCGAATGCCATCGACAGGTTCACCGGGGGCGCATTCGGCATGGGTCTCGACCGGGTAAGCCCCCATCCTCACCCCCACACGCTCCACGCCCCTAATGGTAGACTGACGCGCCGAGCAGGACATCCGGGAAGTGTACAACTTCATATGCGCCAACTATGTCGACGGCGACTCTGTCATCCTCATCGGCTTCTCGAGGGGCGCCTTCACGGCCCGCTCCGTGGCCGACATGGTTGCGTCGTTGGGCCTGCTCACGCCCGACGGCCTCGACCATTTCTATGCCATTTTCGAGGATTACGAGAACATGGGCGACAAGCATCGTCTCGCGGACGAGTTCCTGGTGCCTGCTCTGCCGGAGTACGGCGGGCAGGAAGGCGAAGAGAAGATCATGTGGGAAAACCACCGGATGCATCAGTACAAGCTAGGCCTGAAGAGCGTCGGTGACCTTGCTTTCTCACCGCGATATATTAGGCACTGCTAACACTCCGGGCAGCTGGGGTACACCCGAGACACGTACCGCGACGGCACCACGGAGATCACCATCAAGGCCCTCGGCGTGTGGGACACGGTCGGCACCCTGGGCATTCCGCCGGCGCCCGTCGTCGGGATACGCGGATCGGCCGACGAGTGGCGGTTCACCAACACGCAGATCTCGGACAAGGTGGAGAACGCCTTCCAGGCGCTGGCGCTCGACGAGCCGCGGTACGCCTTCCGCCCCGCGCTGTGGGAGCGCATTGACGGGAACAAGACCAACCTGAAGCAGGTCTGGTTCCCGGGCAGCCACAGCAATGTGGGCGGCGGCTGGCCGGACCAGCAGATAGCCAATATCACGCTCGCTTGTACGTTCCCCCCTTTTTCCGTCGTTCTCCCTCAATATTGCAATTGCTTACAAAACAAACACACTAGGGATGTGCGACCAGCTGTCCACAGTAGGCGTGGAATTCTCCCACGACCGACTAGCAGCAACCTTCACCGCCGGACTGCGGTACTCGGCCGCGCACCCGTTCCCCGCCGTACCCGCGTCCCTCTCGCCGTCACAGCTCCTCTCCTTCTTCCGCCCGCACCCGCCACCTTTGCCGTGGGCCAGGCCGGAAGTCTACCACGCCCCCTCCGCCGCGTCACCACCCGTCCGCGACGAGCAGCCCTGCGACGGGAAGGACCGCCACCCGGACGGCGACAGCGAGCACAACCTCTGGGCCACGGCGCGGCCGTGGGGGCTCGGCCAGATCCGCCGCCCCACCAGCGCGGTGCAGCTGCTGGCGGGAACCACGGTGCGGCGCCCCGGGCTGGGGATGAGGGTCGACCCGGACACCAACGAGTCGCTTGGGGAGCCGCTGCTGCGGACGGGTGAGAGGATCCACTCGTGCGTGCGGGTCCGGCTGGCGTGTCGGGGGCTGGGGCTCGACGACGGCGAGGTCTGGAAGTGCGACGCGCTGCTTGGGGGTGGTCCCGGCGGCGGGCCGCTGTGGAGGTTGGAGAGGGGGTCCGGGTTCTCCCCCGAGGAAGAGAGGGCAACGGAGAGCGCGACACCACCGGAGTTGGGGCTGGGGAATGACGAGTATCCCGCGTCGCAGCTGTATCCGGTCACCGCGGAGGACAGCCGGTGGAAGTGGGTGTTTGTCGGCCGACCCGAGGGTGAGGGCGAGGAGAGAGTGCCGCAGGAGGTTGCGCTGCCGGAGGAGCCCATGGTGGGCTACTGGGAGAGGTATCTCCTCGCCATCACGGCTGGGCAGCCGGATGTGTGGAGGTTCAGCGAGGATGCGTCGGTGACTGCGCCGTGATGAGCCGGGGACGGGTTGCGCGGTCATGAGCTGGCTGGGGTGCGGCTTTGGGTAATTGCAGACTTTGTATACTTGGGATGTTTGCTGCTGGTAAGAGGGAGCTGATTGATGAGACCATAGGAAGTGCATGCTTCGCTGAGGCAGACTGCGTCGTTCGTGTCTTTCTGTCTTGACTACGACAGCACGAGCAGCGCCAAGAAAGCAACAGAACGACTGATTGCCTCGTGCGATCTGCGTTCTAAGGTATAATCAGACAACATTGCCGCCCAACAACACAGTCTCGAAATGATCCATGACGTGGAATTGCGACCGAGAAGCCTGTGATGTAGCCCAATCACCCCCGGTGAAGCGAACGGCAGGAGCGACTCGTGAACACTTGGGCTGCACCTGCCATTTCCACAGCTCGCTGTCCATAAGGTACTCCTAATGTACAGTACCTTACCGACAGCAGCGGTCTCGACAAGTTTCACCCGTCCATAGGGTATTACTTTCTTCACATGTATTTTCACCTGTTTATTCCGTCATGCGCCTCATTAAAAAGGTTCGCCGGTGGTTATCGCAGGAGATGTTTTGATGCCTCGACCAAAAAGGCAGGCGCCAAGGACAGAATGTCCCCATGTTCTTTTACTCGGTCCATGTATCGGCCATATGATTGGCTTGCGAACCTCCAAGACTGCCTGCGTAAGTGGGTCTCGGCTTTGAGCGGGCTCAGGCGACAACCTGGAAGCTTCAGGCTTGCACCTTCACTTGATAAAAGGGGGATGGGCTGACCTGGAACTGAGAGAGCTCAGTTCAAGAGAGAAATTGTGCCTCATTCCTGATATAACTGGTTCATCCCAGAGAAGAACACTACTGTAGCAGAAAGCGAGCCATCACATCGGCGGCCATGACGGTCAACGACTCTGTCCCAATGGATCTCCCAGTCATCGACCTAGACATATTCCTCAACAACCCCCAAGACTCTCCGGCGGTCCAAGTTGAATGCAAGCGCGCCGCCCAAGGACTGATCACATACGGCGCCCTAGTCCTCCACGACTCGCGCGTGTCGGAAGAGGACAACTCCACCTTCCTCGACCTCCTGGAGGACTACTTCGCCCAGCCCGAGGAGGACCTCAGGAAGGACGAGCGCCCGGAACTGAGCTACCAGATCGGCGTCACGCTGGAGAACACCGAGAAGCCGAAGTGCGCTGTCGACGAGCCGTGTCTGGACGTGATCCAACGCCTGGACCCAGCCGAGCGGCCGCTTGATATCGCGGGACATGCGCCAGATCCAAAATGTAGGTTCTTTTGGAGGATGGTCGAGAAGCCGCCATACGAGACCGAGTTCCCGGGTCTCAACGCGCCTAACGTGACTCCTGAGGCACCCGGTATCAGGGAGAGGTGGACGCCGGTGATGAACCAGTGGGGATCGTCGATGAAGAATGCGTGAGTTCCCCTAACCTGTGGCTTACAGGCGACAAAGGTGGCTAACATTGCCGCACAGCGTTTCCAATCTTGCCGAGATGGCCGCCGTTGGCCTTGGCCTACCGGCCGAGACTTTCAGGGACGCCGGTCGATACGGGTGAGTCTGGGCTCCAACAAACGTGATGAGCCGTGCTTCTCACTAACCGACCAACAGCCCACACCTCCTTGCACCTACAGCATCCGACCTCACCAAGTACGGTGAAAAGGACACCATCCTCGCCGGCTTCCACACCGACCTCAACTTCCTGACCATCCACGGCCGTTCGCGATACCCGGGCCTGAACATCTGGGCCCGCAACACGGGCAAGCGCATCGCCGTCAAGATTCCGCCGGGCAACTACCTCCTCGTCCAGGCAGGCAAGCAGCTCGAGCATCTGACCGGCGGTCTGATCAAGGCCGGCTACCACGAGGTCGTCGTCAATCAGGCGACGCTCGACACCATCGAGAAGCGCAGGGCCTCGTTCCCTGACCGGCCGTTGATCCGCATCTCGTCCACCTTCTTTTGGCACCTGTCGTCTGATTTCGATCTGGTGCCGATACCCAAGTTGGCCGACGAGGCGAAGGCGCTGAGGGCCGAACAGTTCAATCTCGGCAAGGACGAGGGGAGGGATGTCGAATATCCACCCATGAAGGTCGGACACCAGGTTCAGAGGTAAGCTTTCTGACCGAGATGTTCCTCTAGGGTGCAGTTACTGACGAGGCGCAAGTGAACTCAAACATATTGCTTTGATGGCGTCGTGATGTAGTGTTACTCTGGATTGTCCCAAGAGCCGATTGGATGCTCTTCTAAGATATTGATATTGATTTTGACGTTGAAGCCATATACCGTAGTCTTCTGTACTCTCTGAATTCTTCAATCAATACTCCACAATCTCGGCTAAAGCATGACACGAAAAGAGTAATAAGAAAACCAACGTGTCAAGAAGAGATCTTCGCTGCAGGCTCCCCTTAGCAGATTTTGAACCCAGGTCTTCTACATATGGCCTATGCTGTCTTTTCTTTGCCGTAGTTATTCCATTTCTAATGGAAATGAATATGCTCAACAATTCTGTGAAGTCGTATCTACCGTCTACACCACACTTCTAACATAGGAAAGAGCCAGTATGTACCTAATTATGCCAGTCTTGCTCTCCTATTTTGATGTTCTTCGGCTAGCCCGCAGATATGCTATTGGTTCCCTCTGCATGTTTAAAAATCACTATTATCGGTCTCAAAGAGACAGTCTTGTTGTCAAGCTGCTTTGTGACTCGTTAGGGGAGGACTGGGGACACATGTAGAGCTGATCACTGATGATATATATACACCAGGCATACACGACCTTGGACTAGTGTTTATGTTGATATCAAGTATTTTGTCAGCGTCTCATTAGTATTACCCTATAATTATTGCTTTTCCCATACCGACGGAGGACAAGAATGCCCGGCTTACGGGTCGTAAATGGTTCTATTGTGAACGATGTAACAGTTGACGGTCTTGGCTTGCTGTGTCGAGCAAGTATAAATGTCAGTCCGTCTCGAATGTGAACATCCGATTTGGCTTGGAGGATAACAACACCGAAGAGAAGGAAAACCAAATCGACTGTCACGATGCATCTTTTACACTCACTTGTTTTGCTGTTTGCTGCTGTGGCAGCTGTCCCGACTGAGCCCCAAGGAGAACAGCACTTTGTCGCCGTAAGTCTTCAACTCAGAGAGATTGACAATTCGTATCTTCCAGGTTCTTACATGGTCAATATCATATAGAAAAGGGCAAGCTGCCAAACTGAGTTCCCTCGTAAGAAGCCTCACTCGAGCAGCAAACAATCATATCGCATGTAACTGACAGGACAACCGGACAATCAGAAGGATGCGCGGCGGTGTGTTGTAAGCAGGCAGGTGGCTGTAGCTCTCTCAACTGTGCTGCTTCGAAGGTGAGTTGTCTGTCCGCAGCTGGAGACAAGGACAGTAGCGTTCATATTGCCTTGTTGCGCCACTGACAGATAGTACAGTGCACATATCTGGGTCTGAATCAACCCCAATGCGAGTGCCACTGTCATTACGGCTGAATTGGTAGAACGCCTGGCGAAGTCGACTCAGGAGAACTGAACCCAGAATCTTGAGGCCGCATTGTAGCTCGCTTTGACTTCCACTTGTACAAAGTCGTCGAGTATTGCGTACAATACAAAACCAATATCCTATATACTCCGTTGCTGGACAGATGGTGACCCTCCAAGTCCAAGAAACCTAACCTACGCCCGGGGTTTGACTGTTGTGACTTAAGCCGACATGTCGACCCAGCTCTTGGATCCCCTCACACCACCATGACTATATGGTCCGTGACCTTTACTCCCGGGACCCATAAGAACAGGTTCACTTCGGATATTGACCTCGGTGGTCTTGTGTATCCCCGATCCGCGATCCATGCTGCTCAGCTCCACATTACTCCCCTTCCCAACAATGATGGCGCGCTGGCTGTCACTGTCCGTCTCGTCCACGCCGCTGCCATTCTTGACGTACCCGTTGCGTGTGCCTCCGCCACCTGACTTGAGACCTGTCCCGCTGCGTCCACCGCGACTGCCGCCGTATTTGTCCGACGTGCCCTTGCCGCTGACGAGATTGCTGCGGAGGCCGAGCTTGTAGGAGACGATGCGGAGGATGGGCTGGAGGGCCGGGAAGCAGCCGCACCATAGGCCGACGTGGCCTTCGAGATCGGTCCAGATTCCGATTGTGGCCATTTTGTAGGTTCTGCGCAGAGGAAAAGACGTTAGAAGATGATCAGCGACGGAGACTGAAGGCTTGATGAAGTTCTTGGGCCCGGACATATGGAGGAGATGAGAAGATGACACAAGCACAGAATGGACTTACGGATCAACCGTGAAGTTGAGCGTCAGGATCATGATCAGCCTCACGATGCCAGTGACGACAACGAAGACACCGATGCTCAGCACCAGCATGACCTGTATCGTCTTTCGCGACCAGATCATCTTCGTATAAATGATGTACACTGGAAGTATGAGCAACGCGACGTCAATCACGATGCCGGCTACGGCGTGTCCGACCATCATTCGCTGGTCCGCCTCGAGGCCTTTGCAATTAAGACCCGGGAGAATTGGGGGTTTGAAGTTATCCCTGACGAAGCCCAAAAGTCAGCGTACACAAGCTCAGAGCGAGAAGGTGAGATAGACAACATACGCAACTGGAGTGCATTCTGTGAGTCTGTAAACGAACACAACGACTGTTTGGGTAAATACCATTACTCCAACGACATAGATTGAATAAATCACGAATTCTATTGTTGAACGTGTCGGTCAGCCCTCTGTACTGGGCAGTGACTGTGATGGTATAGTTGTGTCGGCGGACTTACTGTCTTGGCTGAGGCGAGGCAAGAAGGCCAAGATTGACATTCGAACAAGACCCACGGCCCAGAAATATATCAATGTCTGAATGATTAAAGACTGCATTCGAGACCTGCATTAGCTATGGACAAAGCCCGCTGGTGGGCGGCCGCAGAGGGCTTCTGACCTCGAAGAACTTGAATAGGAGCGGCGGTGGGATGAGGGCGATGTGGGCACCACTTCCGAGGGAGACAGCTGTAAGTCCCATGATGGTCAGTGACTGCAAGCTCCCTACCTATTTGTTGTTTTCAGGCTTCGTCAGGAAAGTAGCTCACCACGTATGTCCATTGTAGATTGCACCACGAGTAACACGTATGCAATGGCTGCAACGGCGTCATCCAGACCAAGCGTTTTGGTCATGACGGCCCGAACGTAGATTCTTGTGCCAAAGAATAGGGTTGTTAAGCCGATCAGAGCGGCGTTGAGGTTTATCTCTGTGTATCCATGATAGTCTGGCGTATTCTGGAAGTCCATTGCGGTGAAGCTGAGCAAAGCGAGGGCAAGACTTTCTTGGGACGTGTCAAGGCAGATTGAGAAATCATGGTGCCGATCACTTATTTTCCCGCGGGTCCAGCGTATATGTAAGTCCCCTTCGCGTCAGGTACCAGGGCGTTATCGTGGGATATCTCTTTTGGGGTTCCAGAATCCGGACGGTAGAAGTGTCTGAGTCCCCTCTCAAGCCGCTCCAGTGCATGCCCATATGGGCTGGGAAGGTCCTGGACAGCTCTCTGCGACCTGTGAAGAAGCATGGAAACCAACAACCTACCCTGCCGTTTGGTCACATTAGTGGCTGAAACTTGGAAGAGTGTGGCCTCGAGTCACCCTGTCGGCCAGTCTCTCTTGCAATATTTCAACAATGTGATTCACAAGCCCAGACTCAGGGGTACTCGAAGACTATGGCTTTGTCCGAACTCGACCTCGGTCGACGAGACTGTTGTCGTCGGTTGATTCTCCCCCTTTGGGTGCATTGTTCTTCCCAATTTCTCTTCAACCTTGCGGACTCCTACAGCAGCCCCCGATGCACCTTGAAGGCACCTTCATAGGTTCTCGACAACGGAAGAACTTTCTTGGTATACATGCCAAGCCGTAACGACATCTAGATGCCAAGGGTGCATCCTGGATCGACTTTCTGCGGACAGGGCCGCCCCGGGTCAATAGGGCCAATAGTATGGTGCATCCAGAAGATAATGTGTTTCCGAGGTGTCGGTGCGTGCATGAACCCCCGGTAGCGGCTGGTTCTTGACGCCAACGTCCATGTTTGCTCTTTTACCTAATGATTGTTGCAGGAGAATAATATCAATGGCAAAAAGTACCAAAAAATAATGGCTCATCCTGGCAGAGTTGCTAACCCAGATGCCATGTCGATGGTAACCGTTCGGCTCAACATGATAGAGCTAGGAAAGAGGTGTACTCCATGGCAATGGAGGCATACTTATCACAACTCATGATAGAATTTCTTAGAACTACATGTATTCGGGGGTGTCGATAACAAGTCTACCTAGTAACTGCGGGAACTACTTGACCGGGTACGCCTACCGCGGCACTAGCATTATCTTTCGATGAGGGGAATGTTGGACGTTGGTCTTCACACCTGCACCGGAAAGCGGGGAGCGTGCATCCGGTGCCGTTCCTTGAACAGTCCCCGGACAAGATCCTAAGAATAAAATAGTTCAATGCAACAAGAAGTCGAGTGTCCAGACTTCTATGCCTTGCCGTCCCTCAGGCCTCGCTTAGATGCAAACGGGGTGACCACGCCACAAATCGCTCATGTAAGTCTAGAGCATATTAGCAGTTTGCTCTTGCGCAGAAGCAAAACATCAGCGTTACATTTCGTCGGCCACTAGATATCCAGTCTCGAAGCACACTTCATCTCCGCGCATGCAGCACATACTGCCTTGCTCCTTCTTACACGGGTGAAAAAAGGACGACGATTTATCAAGCTCGTCCGCTTACTGGCTGGAGGGTTGAAGCTGGATTACATATGCCGCACCGTTAGATGTTTGACCGCCGAGTTGCCACCACTCTCTCGAGCTGGACCTCGTGGTAGCTGCAGTTTGCCAACTTCAGCTCCCAACGGTACCATCTGTAGCCTCTTCCCCCACACCCCTTCTTAGTCCGAGGCAGCCAGTGGCGTTGTGATATATCCTCGAGTAGGAATGCCCCCCGGTTGGAGCGATGTTCCGGAACTTCCAGGATACTGGAACCATCCAGCCATCTCGGCTAGCCGATGCATTCGAGAACACAAGCAAATGCACCAGAACATGCACAGCCAATGCATATGGCTGTCTGCTCCGAGTGAACAGAAATTGCTCTCGATAGTCTGACTTTACCCATGCAACGGTGGCATTGCTCCCAATCTGTCGGATTCCAGAGTCTCTGGTATGTCTATGCATGAGCGAGATTGCGCTGGCGTACTACACATGGGGATTCGCCGTGATTACCGCGTGGTGTCAGGGATGGCAACAGCTAGGCGTGCGTCCATATAATAAGAGAGCGAGTGTGGTTTCCCCCCATCTCTGATTGTGTGATCAGGAGAAGTGTGCATGTGTCGCAGCCCGGGAATTCTTGCAGTCTTCCAGAAACTTGGAACCGAGCAGCAGCTGCACCTCCCATCCGTGCGTTTCACAACGGTCGTACATACCCAAGATGCATGTCCCTTCGGTCCTCGCTTCCACGCTCCTTGTGCTTTCACAAGTGACCTGTGTCCTTGGCAGGCCGGCGTCTGAGTCTGTTGACTCTTCTGCGGTCTCTGCTGACTCGGCTGATTCGACCTCCTCAGCTGCTCTTTGCACCTGCAAGAATCCTCTTGTCCGGAAGGAATGGTGAGTTTCATGCTCTGAAGCGACTTGCCTCTTCCCTCTGCATGTTGCTTACTGTGTCTGTTTGCCCTCGATCAGGAGAAGCTTGTCGTCAAAGGAGAAACTCAACTTCATTGCAGCTCTCAAGTGCCTGCAAGCGAAGCCGGCCAAGACTACCTCCACGTTCCCTGGCTCGAAGTCTCGATATGATGACTACCAGGCTCTGCACATCAGTCAGACCGACTACATCCACTTCGATGTAAGTGATGCAACGCCAATCAACCCAGTGGAACAGACGTCTGACTTACAAATATAGGGGCTGTTCCTACCGTAAGATAGACTCCACTGGCACATGGTTGGCACAAATACTGACATTGCGCAAGATGGCATCGGTATATGCTGTACCTCTTCGAGGATGACCTGCGTAGTACCTGCGGCTATTCCGGGACCATTCCCTACTGGAGTATGTGCTAGCACCCGAAGAGTTGAATACTGTCGTCTGACTGACCTGATAGACTGGGCTCTGGACGCCAGCAGCGGTGAAGCTAATGTCCTGAAGTCTCCGGTTTTCGATCCAGTGTACGGGTTTGGAGGTGAGCATAGACCCCAACCTCTCCGAGCCTCATATAGACCTCACAGCTGACGCACCATAAGGTAATGGTCCGTATATTGCGAACATTAGCAGCTTCCCAGATGACTGGAAGACCATTGTCGACATCCCGGGCCGGCAGGGCGGTGGCTGTATCACCGATGGCCCTTTCAAAGATCGACAAATTCCAATGGGACCAGCAAACCACACCGAGTACACGCCTCATTGCCTTCGCCGTGATATCAGCCCTTGGCTCATCACTCAGACTGCCAACTCGTCGGTTGTCAACTGGGCTCTGCAGGCAACCTCGCACTGGGACCTTGACCACCGGATTGAGGGCTTGAGCCTCGCTGTCTCGGGCATGACCCTTCACGCCGGTGGCCATCTCGGTGTCGGTGGCATGATTGGAGAGGTGAGCTGGGTCCCAGACAGTTCATGACGTGTCTGAAGCTAACTCAGGAACTCAGATGGCGAACATGTACTCCTCTCCCGGCGACCCTCTCTTCTACCTTCACCACAGCATGATTGACCACGTCTGGGACACCTGGCAGCGCAAGAAATGGCCGGCACGCAAGACCGACATCGGCGGACCGGACACAATGTGGGCGTACCCTTACAACTACTTTGGAGATATCCCGTACAAGAACGTCACACTCCAGACGCCGCTCAACTATGGCCTCATCGCCAACACCATCACGATCAACGATGTCATGGACACTCAAGGCGGGCAACTGTGCTATACCTATGCTTAAGAATCAGACTTAGGTTGCCCGGCAGAGATAGGAGATTTGGTGTGCATAACTTACTACCGTATTAGAATGATCTTTAATGCTGCCCTTCGCTCGATCCATGTAGATATAGACAGATCTCGTTCTTTCTATACAAATCAGAACCCAGAATTGTTGGAAATATATCTCAGTCTATTTTTCAACCCTCCTGAGTTTACACGCCCCAACCAAAAAAAAAACCCCCCGAAAGCACCTCGCCAGACGCCTACTGTGGTATGCTCACGCCGAAGCAAGCAGATCCTTTTCCAGAACCTCAAACCAGAGGTCATCCCTCAATGCTTTGCCATTGACGAGCTCCGCGTAAGGAAACTCCCGCCTCTCGCCCGTTTTCGCATACCCCCTCCGCCCGTACCACGCGATCAGCTCCGTCCGTGTCCAGATGACCGTCATCTCCATCTTGCCGACCCCCCACTTCTCCCTCGCGTAGGCCTCCGCGAACGCGAGGACCGTCCTGCCGATGCCGCCCCCTTGCAGCAGGGGGTCGACGGCGAAGAGGCCGAAGTACGCCGCGCCGCTGCCGGGGCGGTGCAGCAGCTCACAGCACGAGACGAAGGAACCCGACGAAGCGTCGGTGGCGACCAGCACCGCGCCGGCGGGGTCAGAGATCTTGGCCTGCAGGCCGGCGGCGTCGATGCGGTCGTCGGCGACGAGGTCTGCTTCCGTGGTCCAGCCGGCGCGGCTCGCTGAGCCGCGGTAGGCGCGCTGGATGAGCGGGAGGAGGAGGGGGATGTCTTCTGAAGTTGCCGCGCGGAAGGCGAGAGGTAGTGACTGAGAGCCCATTGTTCTTTTTGGCGATTTTGTTTGTGTGGCGATGGTTGGATGAGATAAATGTAGGTGTCGATGAGATGAGTCAGCCCACAGGCATGCGCTGGATGGCTGTCAATGGAAAGCAAAGAGAACAGAAATGATAAACGCGCTTTGAGAGATGGCTACAAGTTCTGTATCCCTTCAAAATGAGTGTATCAGCCTTAGTCTTTATATCCAAAGCCTGAAAAGAGAGTCGGTGTTCGCAAAGTACGGAGTGAGTAATGACAGTGAGCGAGATGGCGAGTCAGCACAGGTGTAATCCAAGGGCGCATTTTGTGCAAAATTGACAAGCTCGGCTCGGGCCCGGAGCAAAACGTGTCAATCGCCTCCGTAATCCCGTCGCCGGCCCGCAAATATGGGGCCTAACATGCCTTAGTCAGCGTCCGTAGATTCACTGCTTTGTCGTCAATTTGCTTCTTCAAACGACAGTTCTGCATTGATGACTGAGAAGACAAGGGCACATCTCTCCCACCGAACTGTCAGGGTCTACCTTGGCTGTGCAGGTACCTGAAGGTATCTGACGCTAACAGGTGGATCGGGCGTACAGTACTAACTCCGTGCCTGAATTTGTAGAGGGGTTACGAGGTACTGTAACTGAGGCTTCTTACGTGTGCCGTCCACGCTTGTGTATCTGCTAGTGTTGAACCTCGGCATCTTCAAGCGCCCTCTCAGCAAGCACCAAATACCTGCGGTCGAAACAACCAGAAGGTACGAATGTGAAACTCCATCTTGTCAGCTCTGCTTTATGCTCAATCTTTACGATGGGAAGGTGCTCGGGCAATCTCACGATTTGACGTGACGCCTGTGTCTCGGGTACCTTTTGCTTCATGAGGTTGTAGAACTCAACATTCGGCAAGTCAAGGTGTCAAGGCGTACCAGATCGCGCATCTCCACGAGGCCTGCGTCACAATGCCTCCGCACAGGGCAGACCACGACGCTCGTCTGTCGTTCCAAGAGACGATGGATCTCGTGCAACTGCCGGATCACAGCGATACCAGCTGTAAATCGGTGGCACGCTACATGGGGACGAGAGCCGCCTGGTTACCGGGCTCTGACCTTTCGGCGACCCGCGGGGGCAGGCCAGTTATGCCTCCGCACAAGGCGGCGTACGGAGGTCAAGTGTATGCCCAAGCTACCCTGGCTATGTGTCGGGTCCAGCAAGCATCTGAGAAGAAGAAAGACGCCAAGCCGTCTTCGAAGCTCGGTCTCCATGTACGTTAACCTGGCGCCGTCTCCAGTACACCAAGCTAATATGCACCGCTCAAGACAATACACGGATACTTTACAGCAGCCGGCCTCGTTGACCGGCCGTTCATATACACAGTCAGCCCAATAACGGCAACGCGGAGCTTCAGTACCTCGTCTGTCACCGCATATCAGCCCCTCACCCCGAGTAACAACCCGGCGCGGGACCATTTCCCAGTCGCAGACGCCACGTTACCTCCGGGCCCAACGTGCTTCACCGCCATTGCCTCGTTCAAGGCCGCGGAGCCCCACACAGCGGGCGGCACCGTCGCGGCAGCCGAGCCACCTGCCCAGGAGCGCTTCGCGTCTATCCTCTCGTCCCGTCTGCCGGAGGAGTGGCCGCCCTCCCCGCCGGCGGACATCGACATGGTCACGGAGGTGGTCGGGAGGGATATAGTGGGCTCCTTCCCGGCCGTGGACATGAAGAAGGTCGACATGACGGCCTACAACGCGGGGAGGCCGCTGCACGAGAAGCGCGAGCTGATCCTCTACCGCCTCCTGACGCCGCTGCCAAGCGACGGCACCGACGGCTGGGACGCCAACGCGCACATCTGCGCGCACGCGTGGACTATCGATCGCAACGGGCTGCTGATGCTGGGCAATCTGCTGGGGCTCGGGCACGCGTTCGGACGGGCGGCGAGCCTCAGCTATAGTCTCGTCGTGCATGTCAATGCCGAGGAGGCGGTCATGAAGGGCGACGGTTGGTGGATACAGGAATGCTGCTTTCCGAGAGCGGCGGCCGGGAGAGGCGTGATTATGAGCAAGGTCTGGAGTCCGGAGGGCCTGCATGTTGCGACTGAGTACCAAGATGGGCTGTGTCAGGCTTCTGAGCGCAGCAGAGACAGGCCTGCTGAGAAGCTGTGAGAGCCTTCTCGATGGTGGCGGACGTCGTGAACTATATGAGTGAGAGATACCACGATAAATGGTCCTGGGCTTGGTTTTAGAAGATAGACATAAACATACATCGAGACAATGCTACTTATGCACGCCATCGTCTTGTTCGGTCTGGTTTACTGCTATTCGGTCGCCAGGAGTAGTTGCATTTCCACGAGAAAAGGGGAAGAGAAAAAGCCAGGACAGTCAGATGCGCAAGACTTCACCCACCCGCTCCGGAAAGTTGAAAATTCCACCAATTTCGATGCAAAGATTCCGTAGTGACAAGAGTGTGTCCGTTCTTCCTTGCTATTTTATGTTGGCTTATGGCACTGGACAACCCAAAATGAGGGTGATATTGCATGCTCCCACTCAAGTCTTACGGGCACGCCAGGACTGTACGACGCAAATTAACGTGAGCGCTGATGAGTCCTTCACCTGGTACATGCTCAGGTTGATTCGAGCGAGTGACCGGAAAGAGTGGCCAGTTCCTATATTGCGTGTACCTCTGACTGACACACCTAAATGGTAAGTCCAGGAGATCACTTCGGCGTTGGCAGGGCAGCTGTCAGCAACAGTAGGGCTGTAACTAAGGTTTCAGTCTGTCTTCAGTGATAATGTTTGCGGTGAAGTGACAAGTACAATTATTGCTCCATGAAAACAGGGCAAAGGTGGTGATGCGCAAGGTGCCACGTGCGCCTTCACGTGACTCTCGGCTACCTATCCCAATCGGGTAAGCACCTCTGGTTGCTCGGCTCGTCAAATCAGACCATCGTCAAATCGTCAATTCCCGAATTCCCTCTGCGTCACCTCCAGCTCTCAATCCAACAAAACACCGACGGCGACACACCTCTCCCCTCCAAACCCCAATTGAACTTGACCCAAGATGTTCCTGCAACGATCTGCCGTCTCTGTCGCCCGCCGGGCTGCCGCCTCCTCGGCGCCCGTCCTCCGTCGCAGCATCGCGACGACTGTCGTCCGCCGTAAGACAGCCGCACCCTCATCACCGAGCTCATGGAACACGGCCTGGCTTGTCGAGAACTTGTCATTGAGCACAGCGAGCTCTCTTTGCTGACTATTTTGGTGTGTTTCTAGGTGACGCCATCAGCGAACAGAAGACCCCCAGCCAGAAGATTCAGACTCTTGCCGGTATGCAACCGCTCACAAAAACCCACTCCTCCGGCTTAGATGGTCAATTGACCTCGAGGAACAACCGGATATCCACAGGAATATAGCGACGACCTTTGGAGCGGAAGCTAACGTGTTATCCCTCTCGCAGACATCAAGACCATCGATGACCTCGTCGGCCCTGGTGCCGCCCCCGGCACCGTCCCCACCGACCTCGAGCAGGCCACCGGTATCGAGCGTCTCGAGATCCTCGGAAAGATGGAGGGCGTCGACATCTTCGACATGAGGCCCCTGGATGCCTCCCGCCGGGGTACCCTCGACAACCCCATCATCGTCCGCTCCGCCGGCGACGAGCAGTACGCCGGCTGCACCGGCTCGCCCGCCGACTCGCACATTGTCCACTGGCTCGGCGTATGTAGCCCCTGTCCGCCTGCTCCTGCTGCGATTTATCGCTTACTTTTCGGCATGGTCGGTTCTATGTCCCTGATTGCTAACACCGTCTCCAGATGTCTCGCGCGCGCCCCATTGAGCGATGCCCGGAGTGCGGCAGCGTATACAAGATGGAGTACGTCGGACCTGCGGAGGACCACCACGACCACGGACACGGCGACCACCACGGCCACGAGGACGTCAAGACCTTCGCCGACTACGTCAAGCCCCAGTACTGGTAGATGCGGGTTCGTCTGGAGCATGATGGGCGAGAGGGCGGAAGGGGTGATTTATAGGAGCAGATGGGAAGGGAGGGACCCTGTAGAATTACGTCGAGAAGCAGTGCCTGGTGTATAGAAATTTTAGCTTGTCGAGCTGGCGTGGTTATGCGTTGCTTAAGCAGTGTGTGATGTGACCTGTTTCAAGATGTGCTGTCCATCTTAACAGGGCTGGGCACAGGCTGCCAACCCACCGAGATACGACCGTGAAGCTCCTTTGCGCGTCATTAGACGTCAATTTGGCCCAAGAAACTCGACAGAAGCAACATGTCATATCATTACGGCGAGGCCTAACTAACTTTGAGGCTGTTACGTTGGTACCAAACCGGGCTGCCTCTGATGGACCCCAGTTTTCGAGGCACGGCTTAAGCCGCTCAGACTCGACCAAGAGTTTTGAACGCGGCATACCATCTCGACTCCAACAACCACCCTTTTTTTTTTTTCCTTGTTTCTTTTTCTTTTTAAAGCACTTCCCCTCGATCCAAATGTACCCGTAGCACGTACTATCGAACCGTTTCCGCAACGCATCGTCGCGCATGGCAAGCGCCAACAAATAAACCGGGAAACAGCACCAACACCGTTCACCATGTCGCAAAAGATCTCGGGCAAGAACCTCCACTACGACACCACCCTGCCCCCCTTCCTGGCCCGCCTGCGCGGCGAGGCGGCCGCCGTCAGGGGCGGCGACGGTCCCGACCCGCTGCTGGCGCGCAACCGGAGGCACGCCGCGCCGCGGTCCGGGTCGGCGGAGGCCGAGGATGCGCCGCTGGTCGTCGACGAGGAAGGGAACGTGGTTGCGGGCCTGAGGGTCGGGGCTGACGGTGCGGTTACGGAGAAGGAGGAGGAGGAGACGGGCGCGGATCGTACAGCGGGGGAGGAGGGCAGCGACAAGGACGGAGCCGACAAGGATAAGGAGGATGTGAAGGAGAAAGAGAAGATTGCTGGCATTGGGGGCGGGCGGAAGAGGAAGGCTGGCAAGGTCGTCGGGGCGGAGGACGGCGATGAGAAGGTGGGCAATAAGGCTGGTTCGAAGGAGGGTCGTGACGGCGACGTCAAGGCTGCTCCGCCAGCGAAGAAGAAGAAGGCCAAGAAGATCAAGCTCAGCTTTGGAGACGACGATGGTTGAACGGGGCTGGAAAAGGTCATCAGATGGACAGAACAGACGACTGCCCCGTGGCTTATGGCTTCACGGAGCCAAGTGCTCGGTTGACGCCCACTTGACCGAGCAATTTCGACCCGACGGCGTCGTATAGCGTTCGGTCCAGAGATATCAGTCGTCCAGCCATGACCTAACCGTTGGCAGGCTCGCGGACCGAATACTGTCACATGCAAGGTCTCCTATCGGAAACATTCAACGCCCTTCCTCGATTCTACGACCACTCACGAGGCAAAGGATTTTTCGGTATAGATACGCCCAGCACAGGGACCTTGTGCTACTTCCGCTGTGGTGGACGATGCCATGTCTTCCGTCATGGCGACAGGACAGGCTGTTAGACCTGCGACTCTGCTGACTTGGACCTGGACTCCGGACACCAGACATAGTTGCCTGGTTGGACGCAGAAGCTGATAGTTAGCCGCGGCACCGTTGAATGATTAACTACCACCGGATCTCGACGAACGAAATCCAGCAGAGACGGCGAAAGAGGAGGGAGAAGACTGGATGATGGGTCGTTGGGCATAGTACGGTGCCATGTAGCTGTACCTCGGATGGGAAGAGCTCACCCCAACCTTGGGTGGTTTGCACAACAAAACCATCCATCAAGATCTATCTCTACGTAGACACATTCCAGTACCCGGCTCGACGTCAACCTTGTCTGATTCACTTGTCCGTAGCCTACTTGACATGTGTTCTTGTGTAGAAGCGCTGCTTATAGTGATAGAGGACCTGACTGGTGCTATTCGGCTGTTACAAAATATACCCCTCAGTAGGCAAATCAATCAATAAAATATTGTACACGGGCTTGCATCATCGAGATTCATGTCCATGTCACCGTGGCCAACCTTAGTGCGGGGATTAGAATCCGTGCCGTCTTGTGACTCTCGCAAGATTCCAAGCAACTGCACCTCACTGGAGTATCACTAAAACACCTAAGGTGCTGCTCAGAATCTTGTATCTCGACCATAGTCCAGCACAAGAAAGATACATCAGCATCATGGCAGAGCTTACGCCCAACCCTTGGCACCTCCTCCAGCGCCTCGACCAATGGTGGACCGCCTCCTCGGCCCCCGCAGCGCTGCTGACGGCGCTCGGCGTCCTCACAGCAGCCAGAGTCGCTTACGCCATCCTCGACTTCGTCTACTTCTACTTCCTCAAGCCGTCGGGGCTAAACCGCTACCTCCACTCCGCCGCGGGCGGCGACGGCGACCCTAACAAGCAGCCGTGGGCGCTCGTGACGGGCGCCACGGACGGCATCGGTAAGGCCTTCGCCCACGAGCTGGCGTGCCGCGGCTTCAACGTCGTCGCGCACGGCCGCAACGCCGCCAAGCTGGCGGCCGTCGAGGCCCAGCTGCGGGCCGCGCACCCGGGGCGCCGGTTCCGGACTCTCAGGGCCGACGCCGGGCGGGTGGCGTGCGCGAGCTGCTTCGAGCAGAGCAGCGGCGGTGGAGGCGGCGCCGTCGTGGACTTCGACGCCATCGTCGCGTCGCTGTCGGACATCCACCTCACGGTGCTAGTGTCCAACGCCGGCGGGGCCGCGAGGCCCGTGTACCGCACCCTGGACGAGATGTCGGCCGCGGAGCTGGCGGCCAACGTGTCGCTCAACGCGCTGTTCCCGCTACACCTGCTGGCGCGGCTCATCCCGACCTTGGCGGCAAACTCCCCCGCGCTGGTCATCGCCGTCGGGTCCTTGGCCGACAACGGCCTGCCGCTGCTGGGGTCGTACGGGCCCTCGAAGAGCTTCCTGATGAGCATGGCCGGGTGCGCGGCACGGGACATGAGGATCGTCGGGCGCGACGTCGAGGTCGTCGGCATGCGGGCCGGACGGGTCACGGGGGTGTCGCACCAGAAGACGCGGGGCACGCTGACGGTGCCGGACGCGGGGACGTGGGCGCGCGCGGCACTGGCGAGGGTCGGGTGCGGTAGGGCCGAGTGCGTGCCGTACTGGGGTCATGCGCTGCAGCAGAAGTTGGGCGTGGAGATGATGCCTTCCTGGGCCAAGGAGAGGCTGTTTCTGAGGATTATGAGTGGGCTGAGGGCGGAGGAGAGGGAGCAGTTGAGGAAGGAGGGCAAGGAGGAGTAGGTTGTTTTGTCTATGGTCTTGCCTCCGGGTTCAAGGGGCCGTGAGAGCTTTGGTTTATTCTATGTATGTGCCTATCTTGGTTATGTACCAGGCGATAGTATTCGAGCTGGTACCAGGTGTGTCTGTGTCATATGCCTCTTGTCTAGTACAGTGATGACTTCTTCTGCCATACGGTAGAAGCCGAGACATACGTTACGTCGCTGCTGTACTAGCAGAATGTTCGGATAATCAACGCTGCAAATATCATTCACTCGCTATGATGTGACCAGATCTATCATGTCCGCAAGCCGCACACACTCTGTTTCCGAATTTCGATCCACCATACCGCCCTAGTTTCAAAATGGTAGCTATAGGACCATCGCAGTACCGCAACGCTATGCGTACGATGGTGTTGTAGATCCAGGGCAGACCGCCGTCCTCGTGGTTCGAGTCGTGCCGATAGCAATGTATGTACATGGCTTCACGAGCCTGCAGCGACACAGTCCACCAGGGACATGAAGACAGTTGTCCAAGGCATTCCTCAAGGTGTAGAGATTGCGTCTTCTGTGTCTGTATGTCCTGCATCGTGAGGCAGAGGCAACACTGATCCTACCTTGGTCTCCTACCACCGCGGCAGCATTGATTCACTGCCCGACAGGCAAGTCCGGTCGGGACATGAATCATGGGTATTCCCTAGAGCAGGTAGGTGACGGTGTGCTACAGAGTGACTTGCTTCTCTCCGATCGAATATTCATCCACGAGTTCCTTTGGCCGTCACCCAACCATAGTAGCCGCTTGGCCGTACAAGGAGTTACATCGTCACGGTCTGAAGACCAAGGGAAGCTCGAGAAGTGTTGAAGGCGCATTGAAGTCGCAGTGACGTCGCCATTGTTATCAAGCAAACATACACGTAATGTATATGAGTTCACTCGCCATTGGATGGTAAGATACCTGTGTCAAGATGGAGTCTCACATGCCTTTCTGGTCTAAAACTGTACCTAGAGTCAGGACTATTCGGGTACGACAAAACGGAAGGTACCAACCAACTGTTGGCAACCGCGAAAACGTTGATAGGGGTTGATGTTGGATCCAGGAGTTCGTGATTTTAGCATGAACAGTGGCCAAACTCTGATTGGCGGCTGTTTCCGGCATTCAGGGCAGGAGCACTCCCATTGGCCTAAAATTGTCAGCCACAGAGATCCACTAGGTTACGTACTGTGCCGATGTGGGGGCCGTGGCTTCTCAATCTCACCTAACAATTTCTTCAATCGGCTCCGACTGGTTCTGGTTAGACTTGTTAGCGTCTACCGCAGTTAGTGTGCCACCACGAAGCTTCTGGGCCACTCCTTTCCTCGCAGAGTGGCAGTGAGTACGTACCACAGTATCCTCATGTCGACAGTTGGAAAACACCATCCCAATCTTTCTTCAAACTTAATTCCATCCGCCCCTGTTGTCCGCGAGACACACGCTCAGCTCTCGACACACATACCATCATCCGAACTAGCAAGATCACTCACGGCTGACGGCAAGAGCGACACCGATCCCGTCGTCCCACCTTGCCGGTTTCGACAATAGCCGCTGGCCCTGCTTGGATGTCTCGGTCCGCAGGTGTCGTCTCTCGACCACACTGACTGAGCGCCCCTTCAGCACTTGCTGCTTCCCCTGAGCATATCTCCTATCCTGCACGAGTTTTATCACGATAAGGCTTCTCACCACGACTTGGACCACTCTGGGGAACGTCTTCCCTGCCACTCGTTAGCCGCTATTGCTTTGGATCCGTGACTGCTCAGCGATCTCGACAGGAATCGGCACTCGTTTGTGACCAGCCTGCTCAACACATTTCAATTCTGTTCGACAACCAGCGATTGGCGCTTGCGACCTCGCGGCTTTGCATCTAGACTAGATGTATCGCTTACCTTCGTCCGATCTCCCCGAAGCTTGCAAGACAGGCGTGCGTGGCCTATTCCATCGACGCCCAGACGCCCGTCGATTCCAACACCACAAATAAGATCCCAAGATGGATCTCTTCCACAGAGCCAGGAGGCTCGTTGCAAAGGGGCCCCAGCACCTTCCAACAGCAGACGAGAAGCGCCGAGATGCTAAACTGAAGCCAAATACCCTAGCCTCACGACTGGCATTCTTCAGGAGGCCGTTGAGGCTAAGAGGGAACTCCAGCATTTCTGTACCGCTGGGTGTCGTCATCCTCTTTCCCTGCATCGTTATTATCCTCATACTGGTGTTGTTTGTCAGACATCCTTCCTCTCCGGGCAGGATACTAATGCCCGCTGGTGCACCCCCAGCCATAAGGTATGCGTCTTATCCACTGCTCCTCCGACATGTTTTGTCTTGACATGGTCTGACGCTAAATCCCCCCTCTGAACAGGAGAATCAGCGAAGAGCACGACAAAGTGTTCGTGTCAGGATGCCTCGAACCCGACACGAGCAGACCCCGGGCCAACGGTGCGTTCGTGGTCCTCGCCCGAAACAAGGAACTAGACGGCGTCATCCAGTCGATCAAGTCCATCGAGCGCCACTTCAACCGCTGGTACCACTACCCGTACGTCTTCCTCAACGACGGAGAGTTCAACTCGACCTTCAAAGAGACGGTCCAAAACTATACGTCTGGCGCGGTCGAGTTTGGCAAGGTCGACCATGATATGTGGGGATACCCCGACTGGCTCGATCCCAAGGTGTGGAAGGAGGGCATCGCCAAGCAGGGCGACGCTGCTGTCATGTACGGCGGACTGGAGAGCTACCATGCCATGTGCCGGTTCTATTCTGGGTACGTGATCCGATCCATGTGTGTTTGTATACTGTAGCGTACTGACGGGTTACAGTTTCTTCTACAAGCACCCCTTGCTTGCGAAATACGAGTGGTACTGGCGTCTGGAGCCCGAGATCAAGTACTTCTGCGACATTACCTAGTACGTCCTCATTGAACCCCCCTAAACCTGGCCTTCCCTCGCTAACATCAATCTAGCGACCCATTCCTGGCCATGATCGACAACAACAAGACTTACGGCTTCACCATCGCCGTCAAAGAGCTCAAGGAGACGGTGCCCAACATCTTCCGCTACGCCTCCGCCTACAAGCGCCTCAACAACATCACCTCGCAGGGTCTGTGGGAGATGTTTACGGAGCCGCAGCCGGAGAAGGAGGAGGAGCTTCCGGAGGACGATCCCAACTACAAGCCGCCTCTGCCGGAGGAGATCCTGCGCAGCGAGCCGGGCCGCACCGACCTGCCCGAGATCGACCCGGACGCGATGGAGGGGGAGAAGTACAACATGTGCCATTTCTGGTCCAACTTTGAGATCGCGCGCCTGGACTTCTTCCGCAGCAAGGAATACGAAGATTTCTTCCAGATGATGGACAAGAGCGGCGGCTTCTGGATGGAACGGGTGCGTTATTTTCCCCCTTTTACTTCTTTTCTTATCAGCTCTGTCACAGAGCTGTCATTCATCCTCACAAAGTAAAACGACAACATGCTGACTCGAAAACTAGTGGGGCGACGCACCCATCCACTCGCTCGCGGCGGGCATCCTGCTGGGGACGAAGGACATCCACTACTTCCGCGACTTCGGGTACCGGCACACGACGATCCAGCACTGTCCGGCGAACGCGCCGGCGCTGCAGCTGCCGCGGGAGCCGTACCTGGAGAAGACGACCCTGGACGAGCGCAAGCGGCTCGAGGAGGACCAGTACTGGGACGGGTGGGACAGCCCCAAGGAGAACGGCGTGGGCTGCCGGTGCCGCTGCGACACGGACATCGTCGACGTCGAGGGCAAGGAGGGCTCGTGCCTCGCCGAGTGGGTCGACGTCGCAGGTGGTTGGGCTAGTCCTTAGGCTACCCAACCAACCCGGGGGAAGAAGCCACTTTTTGTGTTCCTTTTTTTGTGTGAGGGTACAATCATGAGTCCATGCCTGGGAGTCCTTCTGGTCTAGACGCTTCGTTGTTTGTCCCCGGTAGGGAGGCCTCCCGGGGGAGTAGAGAGTGTTCTGCGAGTTTGTCTGTTCTGTGCTGTTCTTGCTCTGGTTCTGGGCTGGGGCTGGGGCTGGAAGAAGGGTGTAATACTGCATCTCCGGGGTGTGTTCTGTTTTTGCGGGGCTATGCTGGGGTTGTTTTGTGTCGATAATACTACCTGATGCCTCTGGTCCTCTCTCGGGCTGGGCTGGGCTGGGCTGGCTTCATGTCGTCTTGTCCCAACCCCGCGTGGAAGGCTTGTCAGCGTCACTTGAACATAGAGGAGGAGGAGGAGGGTGATCGGGCGAGCAGCGATCCGGGAACTGTGAAAAGGCCAAAGGACGGAGGAATGGGTGTGTGAGAAAGAATCTCAAACATGGCTGTAGCATAGACATATATATTGTTTTACGGAGTTTTCGAGAAGTCATCGGTATATAATTGACGCATCCATCGAGTATATACTGTTCTGCTTAGCACCTCATCCATCACGATAGAAGCATGCTGTTAGAACTTGTTATAGTTGCGCTGGAAGCACTACGATCACCGTGAGACCGATCACTACGCTGGGTGTGGCCGATGGGATGTCCAGAGTCACGCATTCTGGAGTTCGTGTCTGTGAGTGAGCAGTGATTCTGTCGGCTATCTAGCTCAGTCTACGGAGCAACCATTGTGTTCCCTCCAACTTTTTGTGGTGCAGATTCCATTCCCCTTCTTCCCCGCTGCTGTCTAGATAGATGCCAACCGTTTCCGAGGGTCAGAGACCAGTTTTCTCCCTCCCATGCTGTCCTGTCTCCTCCCCACCCCAATATTTCTCACGCGAAAACCGTATCACATCCTCACCAAGCCGGCTCGGCCTGGTCCGTCACAGCACCGTGGCTGGCGTCACCTACTAGCCGCGCGTACTTGCCCAGCACGCCGCGCAGGGGCTTGACGGGGGGAGCCTTCCACTCAGCCTTACGACGCACAAGCTCGGCGTCGACGTCGCCACCTCCGACCACGGCAACCACGTCGATGCGGTTGCCGACGGCGTCGATGGTGACCGTGTCGCCGTCGCGCACGAGGGCGATGGGACCGCCGACAGCGGCCTCGGGCACGACGTGGCCCACGATGAAGCCGTGGCTGGCGCCCGAGTAGCGGCCGTCGGTGACGAGGGCGACGTTGGTCAAGCCCGCGCCCAGGATGGCGGCGCTGGCGCGCAGCTGCTCCGGCATTCCGGGGCCGCCCTTGGGGCCCTCGTACCGCACGATGAGCACCAGGTTGCCGTCGTCGACGGAGATCTTGCTACCGGCGAGTGCGGCATCGAGCTCGTGTTCTTTGTTGTACACGCGGGCCTTGCCGGTGAAGGAGAGGCCTTCCTTACCCGTGATCTTGGCGACGGCGCCGCCGGGGGCGAGATTGCCCTTCAGCACGCGCAGGTGGCCCGTCTTCTTGATGGGGTTGTCGAGGGGCCGGATGATGGTCTGGCCCGGGTCGAGGGAGGGCCAGTCGGCCACGTTCTCGGCGAGCGTCTTGCCGGTGACGGTCGGGATGGAGCCGTCGATCAGGCCCGCGGCGACGAGCATCTTGAGCACGGACGGGGTACCGCCGATGTCGTACAGGTCCTCCATGTAGTGCTTCCCCGAGGGCGCAAGGTCGGCCAGGTAGGGGACGCGGTTGGAGGTGCGGTCGACGTCGTCGAGGGTGAGCGGGACGTCGGCCGTGTTGGCCATGGCCAGGAAGTGCAGCACGCCGTTGGTGCTGCCGCCCAGCACCATGGTTAGCACGAGCGCGTTCTCGAGCGACCGACGCGTGATGAGGTCGCGGGGCCGGATGTCGCGCTCCATGCACACCTTGATGGCGTCGGCGGCGCGCTCGCACTCGCGCATCTTCTCGGGCGACGTGGCCGGGTAGGAGGACGAGCCCGGCAGGGTCAGGCCCATGGCCTCGATGGCGGTGGCCATGGTGTTGGCCGTGTACATGCCGCCGCAGGCGCCGGCGCCGGGACAGGAGTGGGTCTCGATGTCGTCCATGACGTCCGAGGGCGTGGCGTCGGAGCCGTCGGCGTGCTTGCACTTCGCGTTCAGGCGGCCGTAGATGTAGGCGCCCGAGGCCTCGTAGCAGGTGCTGATGTTGACGTCCTTGTCGAGGAGCTTGGAGCGGCCCTTCCTTATGGTGCCGCCGTAGATCATGACGAAGGGCCGGTTGTGGCGGGCCGCGGCCATCACGACGCCGGGCATGTTCTTGTCGCAGCCGGGGATGCTGATGTTGGCGTCGTGGTGCTGGGCGCAGGTGACGGTCTCGATGCTGTCGGCGATGATCTCGCGGCTCTGCAGGGAGTAGCGCATACCTATCACATGTAAGTAAAGTGTGTGTGTGTATGTGTGTGTGTGTGTGTGTGTGTGAGAGACAGAGAGAGAGGTAGTAGCATGTGAAGAAACTCACCCTCGCCTCCCATGGTGATAGCATCAGAGACTCCAATGGTATTAAACTGCCACGCCAGCATGTTCTGCCTCTCGACAGCCTTCTTGACAATCTTGCCAAAGTCCATAACTGACCATTGTTGTTAGTGCCGAGCTGCTTGCCCGAGATGGTCATGATGTTATCTGAGCTTACGATGAGTACTGTCATAGAGGTCAGCATCATGTCCACTAACAACACCCAAAGAAAGGCTCATCACTCGTGATATGAAAACCATTTCGACACTTACTTGCAGGGGTTGCCCTCCCACCAGACGGTCGCGATGCCGACATGCGGAGCATTCTTCATCATATCACGGTTGGGAACACCGGCGCCGTAGAGCATAGCCTTGTAAGTGAAGCCATGTTAGTCAGCCTTGTCTCGAGGGGTACCTAGCTACTGTACAAGTTCATTTGCGCAGGGGTTATTCGAGCTTGGAGCTTGTTCAAAAGGGGTACAGGTAGGTAGGGCATTGGTTGTACCGGCAGTTGAGCCAGGGGCCTGGCCTGGCCTGGTGTCTGACCCCGCTGAGCTACCCCTCACCAACTCCGCAGCGGCCCTCCTCCAAGGCGGAGTCCTGTTTCCCATGTGCAATGTCTTTCTGCCCTTGTTGCGGGGTAGTCACAGAGTGTGGGATGACGACGATGTCGGATCGGGAACGAGACGAAGGGAAGGGGTCCCGATGGGGGGAGAGAAAAGGCTACTGTACTCACTTGGGCGCCTGGAAAGTCATGTTCCCGCGTGATAGTATGCGACCATCGGTTCAGAGGTCCTCCTGCAGGGAGGGACTGCCACTGGATGTAGTCTCCGGGACGAGGCTCGTTCCGCGCGGGAGCCGCGTTGCTTGTGTCACCATTGGCGCCATTGGCCGGCTTGTCGCTGCCGTTGGATACCATGTTGCTTGGTGCTTTGCGAGTCTCAGCTGCAGGGTGGTGGCCCTTGGCTGATTTGGAGTGACTCCCGTTGATGGCAGGAGCCGGGAAGTTAGAGGTCTGAGGTGAGAGTTAGTGGTACGAAGGGAGGGTGGGAGGAGGAGAGTTGAGTTGAAGAATGGGGAAGAGGAAAGGAAAGGGACGAGAGGGAAGTACCGCGGCAGAGCACGGACTCGTCAGCGCGAAGAAGGTGAAGTGAAGGTGCGAAGGGAAGTCCAAGTGAAGCTTGAAGGCCACCTGGGGCTGTTGCAGGAGTGAATGTTGCTTTGCTATTGTGGGAGTCTCGGAGTTTTGACTCTCTTAGCGACTGGCCAGAGATGATCCCATCCCCCAACTCCCAGCCCAACCAGATCAAAGCACTTTGAAAGCAAGCGAACCTCGGACCATTATTACTGCTGCTGCGAGGCCGGTTAATGGAGCCGGTCTTCTTACCTGGATCGGAGTGGAGTCCATGTTCTGCGGAATCCACGCTAATCAGCTTGAAAGCTGCGATGACACTCTTCTTGGGACAAGGAGGACCCCTGGTGGAGCCGGCTTGGTGAGCTAAGATGCGGCAGTCTGTGGTCCTTCCTGCAACTGTTCAACGTTTCCTGCAAACGAGAGTCCGAGATATTCCAGGTCACGATAAGTGATGCTGATATACGCAATCCGTATGGTTCAACGTGCCCCTATCGCCGGTACCGGTCCCAAGGCAGCCAAGCGTCAGCTAATATCTGGACAACAGGAAAGAGCGAAGGTGAACCTCAGCCCAAAGAGGTGCCTATCTACAAGCACGCAAGAGAACGGCCGAAAGATAGGGAATCGTGAGCAGGAGCGAATCGGTCCTCCGAAGAGTTATCGTGCCGCAGGAGAAGGAAAAAGAGCACCAAGTCCAACAACAGGATGTAGGAGCAACCTATAAGCTTGGGTTGCAAAGGCCGTTGGTAGGTCACTTGAGCAAGCTCCGGCACAGGACGTTGTCTGTTTCAATATTCAAAGGTGGGTAAGGTAAGATGAGGTAGCCGAGGAAGTGGTGGGCAATGTGTCTGTAATAGGACGATACAAGGTATTCAAGATTCCAAAGCAGTAGTGAGACCAGGTGTTGCCAAGGACAGTCCTGCCAAAGTGAAGCCTCGATATAGACCAAGACAGAAGGGAAGTGACGAGAGTGCCAGGGTGGAATTAGGCCGGTTCATATGCCAATGGCATCACACATCAAGCTAAGAGAAGCGAGTCTGGACATAGTTGGTACGGGAATAGCAGCCATGAGACGCTCGGCACATGGGTGCATGCTTGGGCAGAGAAGACCGTCAAGTGGTGATTATGGAGGTAAGGTAGATACGTGGACACTACCTGGGTTTGTGGAGGGCACGAGAAGCCAAAAGGTACATCGAGAAAACGAGAGCAGAGACTGCATCTACCTAACCTGGTGGACCAGATCTCCCACGCGGACCTCGGGTTCCACACAGCCATCCCGGCACAAGAGCTTGTAGGATGCATGCGAGCGTGGCAGTCTTCCGTATCGATGGCCACAGAGGCCGCGCTGTGGAAAGGGAAAGCTTGTGTGGAAAGGATCAGACCGGCGGCTAACGGAGGTACTTGCGGAGAGCGGCCGACTGATCGGAGTTCGATGGACATGTCGCACTGCGGAGAAGCACAGGCTAGCGGCATCATCGAGGGTCCTAATCTGTCGGGTGTGCTGTATTGCTCTTTGGCCTCTTGTCCACCACTCTGCTCGGTCTTCTCTCCGTCATGTGCCATTAAACTGGAAGGAATTAGGGTCATTAAATCTTGGGGGTCTCACAAACCGGACAGTTCTTGCGCTATCCCTCTCCTCGGACGGAAGGTCCGGCTCAAAACGAATTGTACCTTAGTTAGTCTTCCCCAGTCTCTCCACGTCCTTAGCAGCAAAAGCAAGTCTCCACCCACGGGTACCGCCTGGGGAGGAGTCGTCTCTCGTCATGAATCAATCAGAGATTTTCCATTGCAAAAGAAGAGGAGCACGTTACAGGCATTAAGCCCTGTCAGGAATGGCTTGTCGTTGACAATGGAAGGAGGTGTGGGCGACCAATCAGAGGGCTGCTCGAGGCCCGACGCAAAAAGCCCCGCATATTATACCGTGGTAGAGTCTCGTAATCCGGATAGCTCCTTACAAGAGCAGAGACCTCGTGATATCGAAGGATTGTAGAGGGGGGCGGCAACAGCAATATGTTTTATTTCTGATGGTCCAATAGCTTCTCGGTCTTTTGCCACTGAACACACTCTTCTGCGGTAAGAAGCGAGCATGTCGGAATCCATTGTGTCATCATTCGAGTTTTTGCAAATGTGGTTGTAGGAATTGGAAGAAGCAAAAAAAGGGCTCGTGCGTCCGATGTTCGGCATTAGAGCTTTACGTAAGCAACCTTATTCTAAGTGATTGCCTAACTGCATATCTCGATAAGTCGATGTGCAATCTCCACCAAGCCCCGCATTGTTCTAACCTCGAAGTTCCACTTTCAACTTCCTCAGGAACCTGAACAGCCATGATCACGCCGTCAAGATTAGAGCACTGAGCTTCTGCACATGGTCAGCAAGGTATAACCTGGTACACAAAGTTGGAGCGTCACTGCGGACACCAGCGTGTCCCTCAGTGGAGAGCGCTAAAACGGCCCCTAGGCGGTTGAAGACACGGGTAAAAGCAAGCAGTGGGGAGCCAAGTACGTTTCCAGGTTGTCAATACTGACTCTCGCCGTCTCCAGGTATTCTGCTGCTATGGTATATTTGATAACCAAACCTGCGGCTCGGCATTCCCGGCATGCGGAAGTTTTCACAGAGACGTGCTTTCGAGTGCTGTCCTGCCGTTGTGCTGCCGTCGTGGGGGAGCAAGTGGTACAGTACATGCATGTTGTTTTGTTTGCCTCGAGTGCCGGTGACGCCCCTAGTCCCACCCCCTCAAGGCATGGTCTCGGTCGACAAAAGGCCGAACTCATATACCGTCATCAGTTTATGGGGACAAATCAATATACCAATAGTCTAGTTCGCGCTTCTTTCCAACAATGCGCAGAGCTACCCCACGATGTCCTGCATACTGCATGCATATGACTGGTGCCATCCCGCGGGAGGGCGGACATGTATGTGTAATCGGGCTCACTACGTACGAGTAAAAGACAGCCGGACAAGGGGGGAGTTGCATGAGCGCCTGATCCAAAAGGGGGTCAGGAGCGGTTCTCTTCTGCGGCAAGCGTCGGCTGTGGTGGTTTGGAAGTCTGGAGGTTGGGGCTGACGCTGGCTTTACATGGGATGCAGATGTACTGTAGAGCACATCGGCAGACATGTATACGGAGGTAAGGAGCATAAAGACAATGGCGTCAGCGTGGGAAAGGAAGAGTATTGATAGCTGTGGCCTGATATACCGGGACTCTTGTGCGTTGCAACGGCTAGTTATGCAAAGCATGAAACTCCTCGTTCGCCCCTATGGAAAGAAGATCTAGGTATACCAGACTTCTCAGTCCAAACGTGTCACAGTATCTCATACTCTCATCTCGCAACATACAGCTTTCCTCTCATCTTCCCAGGGATTCTCGTCCAAACACCACCGCATTCCACCGCCGAGCCACAAAACGCATCGAGATCCGAGGATCCAAAGAAGCTAATAATGTACAGGTATCTGTAGTATTGGACCATGAGCAGCGTGAGGACCCCCACGCGTTCTGATCGGCATCCCACCCCATAAAAGTAACCCGTCTCCCGTCCCATGTGCATACCTGTCATTTGCCTTGTCCGGCATCATCTCGGACCCCCACCCGTTCCCCAGCCCATGCGTCGCCGAACTGTTCCATCCAGAAGCATTCAATCCACATCATGTACACAAGAAAGAACTAGCAAGCATATCCAGGCAGGGTTACGGAGGTAGAACAAGAGTCATCGTGAAATCGAACAACCGTTCAAGGCCCCCCTTTCCACCGAAAGACCGCAACCACTCAAGACACCAAGCCGCCAAGCCAAGAAAGGGGTTGTCGAAGAAGAAGTGAATGGTGGAAGTGAAGGTAAACAGTAAGAAACACACCCAAACAGCGGTAAAAAGAAGCGGACCAACGTAAACCACACCAAATGGAAGGTACACCCCCTCAAGCCCCAACAGCAGCAACAGAGCACCTCTCCTCCTCCAACCTCCGGACCATCTCCCTCTCCCTAGGACTCCTAGGGTTGGCATCGATGCCTAGTATGGCGCTGATCCGGGTCTTATCCTGGCCTTGAGCCTTCCCAGGGTAGGTATGCTCGTCGGGGCTCCCGACGGGCGTGATCGGCGTGTGTGCGGCGATACCACCCGGCGCGGCCATACCGCCCGTTTGGCTCGAGGCCGAGGATCCGCCGCGCCACGCTTGTTCCAAGACGACAGGGTTGGCACAAGCGCCGTAGTCCGCGGCAATGGCTGCCCAGAATGAAGCGCGGTGTGCGGCGTACACTGCCGCGAGGCGCGACATGTCGACCGGGTGAGAGGTGCTGGCCGAGTGCGTCATGCTCCCGTACGAGCCGCTCGCTGTTGGCGGTCCGGAGCTAAGTCCCGCGCTGCTTGGCGGCGGCGGCAGGGCAGAGCAATCGAGGCGGAGCGGGCCGGGAAGGTGGGGGTGGTGAGGGTGGTGCTGGTGGTGAGGCCTTGCCGAGAGGGGCGGCATCGGCATGCTGGCGCTGGTGGGCGTCATGGAACCGCGGTAGGGAGCCGATGGCATAAGAGGAGCGCTGTGAGGGTGGTGCTCGGCTAGGGGTGTGGGGTAGCCACGAGATGCGGTGGGGGACCCAGCTACCGTGGCGGAAGCGAGAGCTAGGGTCATTGATGCCGGTTTGGGCAGGATTGTGGGCAGACGCGGTGAGGCGTCAGTGGAGGCACCAGCATTGATAATGCTAGGCAACTGTACGCTGTTCGGAGAGGTAGGGCCATACGAGCCCGCGCTACCGGGAGGAGACGTAGATCGTGATGGCGTTCCGATTCCGTCGTTCTCGTGGATGGGTGACGGGATCGATGCATGCATGGTTGGCGAGTGGCCGCCCGTCGACGATCCGGAGGATATCGAGGTGGTCCGCTTTCGGCGGTTGCTGCCGTGGCTGAGTTGGTGGTAATGCAGACGGCAAGCGAGCTCAGTCTTCTTCAAATGCGCCGCTATATGTTTGTAAGGCATTTTCTGGAGTCGAGTTTGGAGCAGGTATACCTCCTACGTGTCGAGGCAAACTAGTCAGCTTTGGAACTCTACCCATAACGCCACATAAGTGCGGACAAAGTGGCTGTAGATGTAAGAGCCAGCCAGCCGGGTTTCACGTACCTCATCCTCGCTCCAAGCCCGCCCGCCCCCTGTCGAAGCCATCTTCCGATTCTTCGTGATGCCGTATTCATGCCGGTCCATAACATCGGAGGTCGGTGTGTAGGGTACCGCTGGTGCGGGCATCTGCATCGTTGGAGACATCATGATCTGTTATCCGAGAAGAGCCCCTTTTCCCACTCGACTTCAACCAAATCCCACAAGTTGCCTGGCTGCTGTATGACCAGGCGGTGTGTCCCAAGAAGCGAAACCGTAACAAAAGCCCTCTAGGCGTATAGTGCAAGCAATGGCAGAACTTGCTGCTTCAAGAATCGAAGTCGATATTTGGTAGAAGGGGAACAAAGTCGTAATCGAGGATCAGATTGGTCGTTCAAAGTCGTCGTAAAGTAGTATAATAATCCAGCTTATACCGTCTGAAGAAAGGAACTTGGTCGTTTTCCCCGATAAAAAGAATGAAAGCAGCCAACTAGTTGGTGAAATAAAAGAATGTAAATGTTCAACTGCGAGAAGAGAAAGAAGGGAATGGGACACACACGCAACAGCGTCGTGATGGCAAGCACAATGTTACTCGTGTGAGAGAGCTTGGATAAAAGAAGATAAACACGAAGAGGAGATCGGGAAGGGAAGTAGAGGATAATAATGCTGCATTATTCCACTAGGAACCATGAGATATCACGCATGATGTCCGGCCACGGGCACATCCACTCAGATTGACTGGGGTACTAAGACACGCACAACCTAAACTCTAGCCCTGTTACAGACCAGCTGTGAAGACCCTTGAAGGAGGGTGAGCCAGGGAGAGGACAAGGGAGGGTGGCCACCGGTCAGGGTCAGTCCGATGGGGTGGTGACCGGGCGTGGGTGTAGTGAAGGTGGATGGTATGTAGGAGAAGGTTGCAGTGAATGGAAAAGCATAACGTTGAGACCGAATCCGCCAGATGGGACCTGGATTATGTCGTCCCATCCAGAGGGTTACCTTGAACCCCAGATGGTCCATGCTGAGTCTGATATCGCGTCTGCAGAACGGACGTGCGCAAGTGAGGTCGACGTGCTTGAAGTCGTGCAACCTGATGAGCCTGATAAAAACGATATCCACACTCTAGAGAAGGAAGTCCTCAAGATACCAGGTGGCCTATGTTGCGGTGACCTGTTTCGACTTCAAGCATGGCAGAATGAATCCAAACAAAGATATTTCCTGAGTGTCGGAAAACGAGCAGGGCCCAACATCACCAGGCGCGCGGGTCGACGGCCCAGCATTCCCTTGGGCTCTAAGGATTCCATTGGTGGTATTAGATGCCGGTACAGAGGTCCTCGGCAGCTGGGCATGTGTATGTAGGCCGTTCCTCCGCCTTGCTTTGCGGAGACTTTCATCAGTCGAACTGGCGGTATCCCGTGCTAGGGAAGATGTCGACGAAGAGGAACAGTCAGAGAATACTTGAAGAGTACAATTGGATCCTCAGATAGGGCGTTGCCCGCTTGTGTTCTTGGGTTGTATCGTGAGATGTTTCGTCTCGGACGTCGACGGTAGGGATTCTGGTTTGGTCGTGTGTTACAGAATTAAGCTCGTCCTCAAGCGTCTCCACATTCGGTGTCTAATTGGTCAGATCGAGAGAGGAGGCTCTTTTAAGGGGCGGGCGCCACAGCGGGAGGCGGCCCCGGAGGTACGTACCCTTGAGCCCCACCTGCATGTCAAGTGTACCACAGTAAACCGAGGGAAGGAGCGGGAAGCTGGTCCATTTCGTTTTGTTTGGACATGCGCAACGTTGAAACGCACAAGGCCATTCACCAGACCAGCCAGGCTTGAGACTACCTAGTAATTATCCTACCTGATATCCGGCCTGAATTCTGTAGCCTGATGGCTAGGTACCTTCAGGCGTCAACAACCGCAGTAGCGGTCTGTTCATCTGCTCCGGACACCGCCCGTCCATACCTAATGAGGTTGACGGACCCGTGGGAGTACGCTATGAGGGGAACCGCGCTCCGATCTCAGCAATCACGGAAGGAACGGGAAGTCCCCCTTCCCCGGATTGACTTTTCTGGTCCGTCCTCTGTTCCTCGTTCGGCAAGATGGATCCTAAGCCTTCCCACCTGAACATGCGTCCATCTCCCTCGCTCTTTGCTTCCCTTCCTGATAATCATTGGTACACCACTGCCATGCATCCTCTACAAATCCCTTTGGCTCCCGATGACTGGGACTTTTGGATTTCGGACGTGGATGTCCTGGGTTCATAGGCCCTTGAAACTCGCTAAGCTGGTGGGCCAATTTCAACTAGGTATCAGCCTTGCCCAATCTGGACGCGCCTGTCTCCAACCCCTGCCTGCGGGAAGGAACGAACGACGTCAAGCGTGTCCAACCGCCGACGTCCTTGCCTCATTCATCCTCGAGACTCCTACAAAGGACACCACAGCACACAATGTCCGCAGATAAAACATGACTGATGGATCGCATCTGGTATGCCATCTCGTAGTCTGGGAGCAGAAACAAATCCACTGCCCTAGCCAATGGCGTATATCAGCGAGGTGTGTTTCCAGCAGTCGCCCGGCCGCCAGCTTATCCGAGAACTCCATGTTTTACGCCATTCCATATGGTCTGGATACGCCAGCCTTTACTGCCAAATCAGCCAATATTTAGGCGTGCGGTCAATGCCCATTGCCTTGGGATGGCGGTCTAGAGGATTACACGCCAAAGATAGCATCCAGCCGCCTGTGAGCCGGCCGAGCAGAAACAAACATCATATATATCAGGAGCAGGAGAGTGTCATGAGCCGCCCGTGTTCTCTTATCGGCCAAGGTAAACAGCGATTCAAGAATACGGCAACACTTCAACTAGCATTATATCATCCCGTGTGAGCTTTGACAGCGGTGTATCGGTATGGACGAAACGCAAGCACATAAAACCAGACGACGGTTTCGACATGTTTGGCATTGTTTGGCATTGTTTGGCTGCTCAAAAGGAGCGGCCCATTTGTTGCATGCTTAAGACGCCCAATATCGACATCAATGCAAAGCAAAGCGCCAAAACTGTCGACTTGGCCTCTATAAAGTTTTGTCCTCCGATGCCTTGCGATGATTTGGTTGCAATGTCTTTGTCGAACTGTCTTGTGTTTTAAATACAACTTTCCAGCAGTTAACAAACAAGTGTACCTTAGTTCTCTGGTAATAGTGAGGCAGTTATGGATTAACTGATATTTCTATCGAGGCCGATTGACCGGCGGGTCATGGACGATACTCGACGGCACTCCCGTTCCAACGTGGTATCAGTGCTGAATTCTTTGCCGCAAGTCGTGAATGCGCCCATCCAAGATCATTCCCAGCACCTGTGTGCTTCCTTAGGTCAAGTCTTGTGCATATAGCAGGATCGAAGCTCACCAGGGACCGCTGTGCAAGGTGTCGTAAGCGTAGGGACTTTCATCTGTACTGAGCTATGGTATGCATCAAGCTGCAGATCCATTTCGGACACCCCGGATCTAGCTCTGCTTGATCTAGTCCACTTGTCTGGGACCACCAGCCATGAATCAGATTGGTTTCCCTGGATAAGAGAACGTATTATTGTGGGATCGACTACTTGATGCCAGAACTGTCTCTCCCCTGGAAAGGACTGTCATCGTCTGTGCCGAAGGGCATATCCGTGGTCCTTGTGCCCTGACTTCTTGGATGTATTGATATGCTACAATGCCATACGATTGGGGAAATTTGCTGCCGAAATGCCACTGTTAATGGTAGATTCCTGGTGTGGCATCACTAGAGGTCGATGCTCGCCGGAGAAAGGAGCAGATACCTTTTGAGGACACACACAAGAAGCCATGTCCCGAGCAAGGCACATTCTATCCAAGACCTTTAGATAAATTGATGCTAACTTGGCTCAGAACTGGCAGACATTGTGGCTAGGATCGACATATGGACATGCTCTTATCCATTTCGATGATATGCTAGCATAGCATCTCGTCGCTCATCAACCGTTCTATCCTGTGGAATGGGTTGGAGGGTTTCTGGAAGACGACTTGTTCAACAGAAAGCGATGGGTTCAGCGCAAATCCAGCTATCCATAGTCACTACCATGTTCCACTTGGTAAATCACTACTCAATTCTTGGTTGTCTACCCGCGATCGTCTCACGATTGACGCCATTCTCTGACCTCCTAGATTCCCGTCCTTACATCAACATCGAAAAAATGCAATTGCCAAATGCCAATGGTGAGATGCGCGTCTACGATAAAAACAAGATTTCGGTTGGACCTGATCGTGCGCACTTCTCACTCACTCCCAAGGGGAATCTGAGCTGAAGATACAATATCAAAAGCGTTGAGCAATTACGTACTGTGGTGGTAGGAAGAGAGAGGGCGGGGAACAATGGACGGGGGGTCCGACGACCAGGTGCCTTGTCCGTACTGCTGGGAATCGGCATCGATAAGCGAAGAGCCTCACGCTTCGCCAGCCGCCCCACCCTTGCCGAAACCGACATCCTCAAACGTCTGCCGTCACCACGCTGCGACTCGGCTCGTTTCACCTCTGACAGCTTGTTGCTTAGAGCATGAACATCTTCTTCACCCTATATACCTTTTGGTATTCCCTCTTTAGGATTGTGCCCTTTTTGTTTTCAGTCGAGAGACATGGCGACGCTGCCACGTCGTTCTTGACGAGAGCTTGCCGGATGCGAGTGTAGCGATTTCAAGTCTTGTTCCTACAAGTCTTTGGAAAATACTGAGAAATGTTTAAAACTCGTCCCACCTGCTAGGGCATGCATGGTAGGGCATCATCATCTCACAGGGCTTTCGAAGGAGTGCCTGTCAAAGCGTCCCATTTGTTTCCCAACCCCATGTTTAGGTATTGTTTCGCCTGAAATCTGGTTACACTTTCTTCTCGCTGGTCTGTACCGACTCTATCAGGAAGTGGAGCGACATTCCCTCTTTTGGGAGAGGTTCAAGGCGTTCGCAGAAGACTCTCTCTTGAAATTTCCGCTGAGGCGCAGATTTCCAGATCGCCCCCCTCCACAGAGGAGAACCGTGTTCTTTGCCTCTAAAGGTGAAATGTCGCGTTGCCAGACCTAGTGGTCGAGCACCTCTCGCGACGGTTCTACCGGGTGTGGAAATATAACACTGCACCCTTCCCTGCCGAGTCATATATGCGACAAGGGTTCCCCGGTTGGCAAATCTGCACGCATCGAGCGATGGCGATCTCAACCAAGCCGAACACGATGCGCTGACACTGTCGAAGGAACCCCAGAAGACGCAGCCCTGGGCTGAGTGTCCGTCATTTCTCGGTTCGGATGCCTGCCGACCTGACCGGTGAGATGCGGCTCGTTCGGCAGACAGGGCTTGCTCCTTCACCGACGTTGTATGCCAGCGATCATCATCCTCTTCTTCGGCTGCCTGCAATCCTGTAAAGGGATGAATCCACCTCGACTCGACCGGATACCGATGGGATGATGGACGTGACCGGGTATGCTTTGATGTTAAGCATGGCGACATCAGACGAACAGAAGCATAGGAGCCATCCGTACAGCAGACCAGACTACGAATGCAGGTGTGGATGGTTGTGGGAAAAGAGGAGGTGGTGGGAATCATCAACGGCCACTTTGCTTCTTCAATAAGAGACATGTCACCAGGACCGTGTGGCTATATTCTCTCACCAGTGGAGAAAGCATCCAGTTTTAACATGGACCGGCCCTACAATATGCAATGCAGGTATATATATATATATATACTGCCGGCGATTCTACAAAACATTGTTTTGATATTCGACGAAAACAATCACTCTCACATATGTGATGGCAGCTATGAGCTATGGACGACGGATTTACCATCTCGATACGGGAAGACGGTACTCCATACACTGACGTTGCTATAAAAGATGCTGTCGGTTAAAGTCTTGCATAGGCAGCACATAGTTCAGTCTACGATATCAGCGCTCTAAGTACTCTGATCCGTGGGACCTCCTGCCAACTAGCTTATACCGGTACCGCGGCAAAGTACTGGCGCTTGCTCATCCTGACTGTCTACAAAGTACCGTACGAATACATCACTGTCAATGTCACGATTTGGATGTCTTTACTAGGTTCATGTCAGCCACGCCATTTCGGAAAATGTGTGGCTGGTGGTGGTCTCCAAGCTCGGACGTCACAGACTCGGTGTCGGGAGTTCTTCGGGTCAAAACAAGCATGTTCATTGGTCTGTGAGAATTCCTGCTCCGCTTTATTGCAGCGGAGGGTGAAGTTACGCCAAACCGAAAACAGCCAAGCCTGCTCCTGTCCCAAATCCAAAACAGGTGACATCTAAGTGACCTACCGTGCAAGTACCCAGCTCAATGCCTCCTACGGCCTTCGTTTCCCCTCGCTTTCATCCCTAATAAAAGACCATCTGTGTAAAGATACCTTAGCAATAGAGATACATCAATCTAGTTGCATATCACTTGGGTTAGGATTCAAAAGTCGTTTACACATACCTTATGAACTGCATCTTTATTGCCCGAGAAAAGGCGTATACGTACCTTATTCCATTGCCCCACAACATGTGTTTCCGCTAGCGTCAAGCAGCTCGATCGAAAACAAAAGTTGGCGCTCGTCAGAGGGGCAGGTCTCACCTGCTCACACATGTTACTTGTGGATAGAAAACAACATTGCACAGCGTAACGCTGGACTACCTGATGATAATACTTACTGTGTGAATGAATATACTATGATGTTAAGAGCACAACCGATAGACTGAACAATTCAAGGGAAGCCTCAAGACCTTGCCTTATCGGACGGAAAGTTGAGCATTTGGAAATAAACATCATCGAATTCGACTCTACAGCACTGCCTCCATCAAACAAGCGCCGTCGGGTTCCACTGATACCTTGACTAAGACACGGTAGAACCAGGTCGAGGGCGGTACTTCGGAGTTCAAATCGATACTTTGAGGATCTTTGATGCATTGGCATTCTAGGTACATGTACCAATTTGTCCGAGATACATGAACCCATCACTCAATACATTCAACTGAGGTCCTTTACCCTTGGACGAAGTCTCAAACAGCAGTAAGGAACCGTAAATTGGCAACACTACCTACCTTATGTGCACGTCTCGGTTCTGCCCATTGTCGGAGGCTTCGAGTGCGCGGAACTGCAGACAAGTAGAATCGAGGCTGCTAAGGTAGGAAACGACGGGAGTGCTGTGGCAGACAACCAGAACAACTTCGCTGTGAGTCGTCACTCGGCTCAGACTAGCATCCAGCCTGGCTGTTGTGGCCCCACAGGCCGTCCAATCGCGGCGCGTTTTCGCACGATTCACCTTGGATTCGCGTCCGCAAATTTTCCATCTGCCAAAAAAAAAACGGGAAAGGGCCTTGATTACTGATGAGACTGATGGGATACTTCTCTACCTCCTTTGCGAAGTCACGCATTTCGTCACATTGTTCTTAACCTCTCAAAAAATCCCCATCCGTCAGCAATTATTCTTCGCTGAAGCGTTTCAAATCATCCACACTTCCTGGTTGGAGAAGTCGCTTCCCAGTTGCCACGCGTCTATCTATCTACCTTGCCTTAGACTTGCCGCGCTGTACCCCTCTACTTTCCGGCTCTTTTGACAGCTTTTGATGACCACCATCATCAGCAGGTCAGCCAAGCAGCCAAGTCAAATCGGAAAGGAACATTCTACAACCCTTCCCAGCTTTTGACGGCCCGTACAATAACCTCACCACTGTCACCAGCCCCCCTTCCCCCCCCAGCCCACACAGTACGGTACATTACTTTACCCCAGCCATCAGCCCCTTCTCCAACCTTCGCGGTACCTTCAACGAACCAACATTTTAGACCAGAGTTTCAGGTTCCTCTCGTTCTTTCTGTGTGTGTTCCTTGGGAATTCGGTACTTCTCATCAACACCACACGACGCGCAACAGAGGTCACCAGTACCAACTCAATCCACTATTGTCATCGTCCATTATTTTATGCACTTGACTGTGCCATCGAATCGATAATCGCTAGTAAGTACCCTTTTCTATTTCATCAGTATGCCGGCCCCCAAACGACAATGCTCCTGTCGCGGTATACTCCAAGGCAATATGTCGTCAAAGTGTGTTTGTTACCGCTGCTGCTGCTGCTACCGCCGCCGCCGGTCCTCGTCGCGGCTTGCTGTCGATGTCACAATCGAGCCTCGACGCGCCACACCTGCAATCCTCTGTTCAGTCCCAGGACAATCAATCTGATGCTTGCCCTCGATGGCTACATGCAACACCAATCAATCGCTTCCTCAATGACTCGATGCGAGTACGATTGATGGTCGACCAAGCGCCTGGCCGGACTTGCGTGTGCATACTAGCACAGAGCTCCATTCCCGGCCGCCCATTGTTGTCCATCTGCGCGCAAACGGATGCCCGTCGCAAGCTTTTATCGCAGCACAACAGCAACAACCGCAGACATCATGAATGGGCAGCAAACAGCATCACGGACCGCAGCAGCCCTTCCCTCTCTTCCTGATTTAACCACCTCTATTCGATGTCGTAACAGCTCAACCCGGGACCAGCGGCAGCAACAGCAGTACTACCTCGTTAGGGACGACATACCATGATAGCATGTGGTTGTTATCGGCAACAAACATCAGCATCAGCTCCAGCGACAGGAGCCAGCTAGCCAACAAGCGACAAAGCAGTCTTGGGAGCTCGGAGCTCTAGGGAGCTTTTTTTTTGGGGGGGGGGGGGGAGGGGGGTCCGACAGGGCCCCCCGGACCCGACGACAGGTCCAGAGTCGATAGCTAACGATTGGTGGCCCCTCCTTTCTAGGTCATGCAGCAGTGGCAGGTCGGCCCTGTGCCAGACTGGTACCCCAGTCCCAACGCGCAGCAGCCCAACCACCCAAGTGATATTCAGCAGCAGCAGTAAGTAGTACCCCCTCTCCTTGTACCTTCTCCGTATCTGGGGACAATACAAGACGCGCTTCTCAGCACCCCCTTCCTTCCCACATGTTACTCATCTCCTCCCTCCCCCCGTCATTCTCTTTCATTCCACATGTACCTCATGTACAGTACTCGTCGCTCGTTCGATCTCGACCTGCCCACATGAGAGAGCTCTTGAGCTACTAAAGAGTACCGTATACTGCACCGACTGAAAACCCACCCCAAGTACTGTTCCGTTCCTCTCCCGCCCACAAGCGCGACGCACGTACACGCGGTCGAACCTTGGGCAAGCTTCCCTTGGATCCCGAATATAGCTGCCCTCGCTCATATCCCCTCTTTGTCCTAATAAACATTGAACCCTGCCGCCACCGCGCGAGCGAGCCATTGCTTCTCGTCGTCGACCCTCGCTTTTCCTAGTCGCGGTTTACCTAGGTGCTGGTGACTGCTAGTCACCTAGGCTTCTCCCGACCTCTTTTCCTTCCTTCGCATCACCCTCTGCGATGAAGAAGGGCGCGCGGGCCAGCGACGTGCAAGCATGGCAACGCCAGCAGCAGGCGGCGGCGATGCCATCGTTGCAACAGCAACAGGCACCCCCGCCGCCGCAGCAGCAGCAGCAGCAACAACAACAACAGCCACAGCCACAGTTTGCTAATCACGCCAATTGGTATAGCGCGCCCCATTACCCCCAGCCTGACATGGCTAGGCGCCAACAGGAACAAGGGCACTTTGCTCCGTACGGCGCCCCGCCTCCGGCGCAACCCGGCCAGCCGCAGCATCACCAGGCGCCAGTCCAGCCTGCGATGCCTCATGCTCAACAGGGCCAAGCAACCGCACAACCTCAGCAGCAGCAGCCGACTCCTACCCCCGCTCCGGCACCGACTCCGCGACAGCGCAAGCGTCCGGCACCTTCGCAACAGGCTGCGCATCCTCCCGCGGCCCACCCCCCGCAGCATGCCCAGCAGCAGCATCCTCAGCAACATCAGCAGCAGGTTCAGCAGCATCCGCAACATGCCCAGCAGCAGCACCCCCAGCATCTTCAACAACAGCAGCAACAGCACCAAGCTGTGCCACCAACTGTTCAACCCCATCAGGGCCCCGCTGTTGCTGCACCTCCGCCAGTGATCCAGACGCCGATCCAGCCACCTACCGCAGGTGCGCCGGCTCCTCCAGTCCCTGCTGCGGCTCCTGCCCCGGCAGCGACGACAGACGATAGCTCAGGCGGCAACCCCCCACCAGCCAAGAAGAGTCGCACAAATACCCCCTGGAGTCCGGCAGAGGAGCTCCGCCTGAAGCAGATGCGAGACGCCGGCAACAGCTGGGCTGAGATTGCAAAGGTAGGTTGCCAGCAGATACACAGATGCGCCGTCTGTTATGTCGGCTCGACTAACGTGTTCTCAGACCTTCCCGACCCGTACTGAAGGAAGCGTGAAGAAGCACTGGTACAAGGACATGCACTATGCTGAATTTGCCGAAGACGAGGTACTTTTCTCCCACCTCCAGCTGAACATAGGACGTGGACACTGACGCGACTCATGAGCCCCAGAGCCAAGCTCTCCTCAACGCGATCAAGGAGTACGAGAATAACAAGTGGAAAACGATCGGTCAGAAGGTTGGGAAGCCGGCTAAGGTGAGTTTTCCTGCCACGTCCGACATGGGCGTGCTTCTATCCGCGTTGTTGCTATCACATGCTTACATTTCTGATCCCAGGCTTGCGAACAATATGCCAAGGAGCATTTCCCCGACCTCTTCTCGACCCCGAAACCTAGATAGGATGATGGGGGATGGAAGGATCGGTGCGTCAAGGAGCATCTCCCTGAGCTCTATTCGATTTTATCGACCTCGAAGCTCCTTTTAGGAATCGATGAATCGGCAACTTTTGCAGACGCGTCAGGTGTTCCTATCAAACGGCGCAAGATGGAAGAGGTCTTGGACCTCTAGCAAACAAGTCACGACACTTGCCCTTAGCACCATTCCGGCGCCTTCTGTTTTCGTTCCGTTTTTGTGATTGCGAGTTTGGGGAAGGCGTTGGCACTGGAAAAAAACAATTCTGCACTACACTTCTCAGTTTGATCCTCCGAAGTCGATATCCTTTTAATGAGCTGGTGGGGCTGACGACTACGCACTTACATGGTCAGACGCGTCTTGTGCGGTTTCTGATACTCTGCGGGCGTGCTGGCTTTGTTCTACTGCACTTTCATCCTCTTTTTGCTTTCTTTTTTTCATTAGGAGGGAACTTTTGTGTTTCTGAACAAGGACGGATGGACCGAATCGACTGGTCTGGAGGAAGGTGGACGGTCCTTTTTCCGATTCGTTCCAACCTTCGGAGCTGGTGGCGGTGGTGATTACCTCCATGCCATCAGTCCTGCATGGGACTGGGGACTAGTGCGCAACCGCCCACTCCCAGGGGATATGGTTAGGGTGTTGTGGCCAGGAGGCACTGCTGGTGCTCAGGCTTGACTGGCACGGAAGTCATTCTCAGTGACGTTCGATCTGGTTCGAGGTCTAATGGTGCCCATACGGAGACATGGAATGGCACGATAGGGGTCTGGATACGACGAAGGGAAGTGGCTGATACTGATCAAGGTCGATTTCGGCATGTTACGACTAGTGAACCGTGTTTTCCTGCTATCCCAAGGGTCTACCACAGGGGTAGTGGGGTGGATACCGTTTCTGTTTGGTTCATTTCTTTCAGAGTATTGTGTCGTCTCTGTTCCAGGAAGGGTCGGTCGCTGGAGGTGGATGGATGGATTCGGCTGGATTTCTTTCCGGGAGACTGAACGGTTCGGCAGTAGCTAGGTAGCTTTAAGAGTGCAATACCCTCGTCGCTTATAATGAACATAGGTTGGTTTGCTGTGTACCCGGGTGTTTCTCCCCGTCTACGACACTGGCGTGCTGTGACTGCTTCTTGAGCCTCGACTTGAAATATGGATTGCTTTAAGGACAAGACAGACGACGCGATGCAACCTGCTTAGCCCTCAACGGCTCGAAGCTGGAAGCGACAGTGGAAGATGGACTGGTGCAAACATGGCTAATCCGGGGATATAAGTGCATTTCGAGGTTACTCCTATAATCCTCGGACACCAGCGCTGGTCTCTCTACGACGTGAATATACTTCTACCCTATGGATTGAAGTTCAGGGTGTAGCGCGTATTGGCATAGCAATGGCACATGGTCGCCTAGAGGCCAGAAAGGCGATGGGAGCAAAGCCTCTCGATTGATCTGTCTGGTTGCACCTCGGCCAACGGTCGTGGATGCAAATCGAGAACATGTACGGGACGTATGAATAGCAGACGCGTATCAGAGTTGGATTGAAGGTTGCTATACATTGCAAGGTTGACAGCGAGGCTTGGATAATGTATTGTCCTTGGCATTAAACGGTTCATGCAGCTGTTGCTTGGCTGTGGCGTGGCCTTCTGCCTTTACTGTGTAAGTACTGTAGATCTAGTACTGCAGTACACAGTAATGTACTGTGTAGAATGAGGAACACCCCTGGCTTGCCAACTTGTGCCTGACGCCATCAAATATCGAATCTGGGGAAGGTGCCGAATGACGATCTGTACTGCGTACAATTTGTTCGAGACGGGAAGGCACCACCAGTACCCACCCGTTCTGTTCTGACATGTAAGGTACCTTTTCTTTGGACCATCTGGTCTTAACATAACGTACATTTGCACGATGAAACTTTCAGTTCAGTTGAGTCTTCCAGGTCATTTAAACACCACACAGTATCCAGACCGGCAATCACGGCGCTGAGGGCGGAGACATGGCTGACATGGCATTGAGGTCAGGGGACAGCTAAATTCAGACCTCGTATTGGCCTGGCGCTGGGGCAATGAGTGAGCCATGCCAGTACGGCTCCAGCATTCCCAAAAAGGAACAGTCAGGACAGTCAACAGCGCCCCAACCGTGGGCTGTTCTCGTATCGTCGATTGAATGAATATGGAGCATTTGATCCAATCGGATTCTGTCAACTGTCGATCCATCAACATTTCCATGTCCAGTTCCCACTTTGGCTTCGTTGATTTCTCTTCCCTCTTGGCGTTGGTGATCTTGCAACAACCATCATTTTTTTCTTGCTGCGACATTTCCTGTCTGTCGTTTCCAGCAAATCTACAGCATCTTGAGCGATCGAGATTTCGCTGCTTCTTCCATCTTCATCACCGGCGGACCATCACCCTCGCTTCTTGGTTCTCCACGATCGCCCCTTTTTAATCGCGAATTTTCTACTACCATACCATACCATACCCCCTTGATCCCTTGCTTCCCCCGCTGAGGCATCCGGATATCTATCCATCGAGTCAAGTCAACATCAACGAATACACTCGCTCGTCGTTCGCCTCGTTTCTTGCTTCAGTCAATCGAGCTCTATTTGACTGTGGACTCGGCGACTATACAGGCTTTCTATAATATCCGAACCAGAGATTCTGTCGGCCAATCAACTGCCACATTCCGTCGTTTCCATCGATTCGGCTTGTCGTTGGTCTTCCCGGTTGAACGCATAAAGCCAACCTTCGAGTCCACACCACACCTCGCCCGGGAAAGGTGAATCAAACCGGATTTACTTGGCTGGAGCGTCGTAACCACCGTCAATCGCTTTGTGCTGCTGCCTTCATTGTTTGTTGTGCTTGCTTGCATTCCAACGCGCGCTTGTCCGTTTCCTGGGCCTCACTCGAACGCGAGCCCTAGATAATATCGACTCGGTCAATCATTCGACCTGATCTTACAACGACATCAAAAACACATATATACCTCGATCACAGTCTAGAAAAAAAATGGTTCGGGCACTTCTCCCGATGGGCGCTGCCCTCCTGGGGGCCTACACAGTCGCGGCCCAGTCTAATATACCAACCTGCTCTCTCGAGAAGAAATGTCCCAAAGAGACGCCCTGCTGTTCTCGTAAGTCTATTGTCTTGCCTGTCCCTGTCATTCCTGTCCCCCTGTCGGTGCTGTCATGTCGCACAACGCACTCGGCATGCTAACCGACGGCTACCCGCATCTTAGAATACGGCCAGTGCGGAATTGGCGCCTACTGCCTCGGCGGCTGCGACCCTCGCATGAGCTTCTCCCTCGACGCCTGCGTGCCGGAACCCGTCTGCGAGAGCAAGGTGTACCCCATGGACAGCCTGGACGGCGTCGTCGACGTCAGCAAATACCTCGGCGACCCGAGCAAGGCCGACTGGGTCTCACAGGGCGAGCCGCTGCTCTACAACGGCAACGTCCTCCTCACCATGCCGCCGCACTCGGTCGGCACCGTCCTCGCGTCGACGACCTACATGTGGTATGGAAACGTCAAGGCCAAGGTCAAGACGTCGCGGGGCGCCGGTGTCGTCACGGCCTTCATCCTTCTCAGCGACGTCAAGGACGAGATCGACTACGAATGGGTGGGCACCGACCTGACCGTCGCGCAGACAAACTACTACTTCCAGGGCATTCCAGACTGTATGTAACTGCGGGCGTCGTCTTTAACTCTACTCCCCAACCCCAAGAGCCGCGGATGTATTTACAGATATGCTAACTTTTTATTCTCAAAACCTCAGATCAGAACAGCGGTAACATAACCGGCCTCGATGACACCTTCAACAACTTCCACGACTACGAAATCCGCTGGACGCCGGACGAGATCACGTGGCTGGTGGACGGCAAGGTGGGCCGCACCAAGAAGCGCTCCGAGACGTGGAACGCGACGGCCAACCAGTGGAACTTCCCGCAGTCCCCCGCGCGGGTGCAGCTGTCCATCTGGCCGGGCGGCGCCGACACCAACGCGCAGGGCACCATCGACTGGGCCGGCGGGCCGATCGACTGGAACTCGGCCGACATCCAGAACTACGGGTACGACTTTGCGACGTTCGGCCAGGTCGAGGTCGAGTGCTACAACGCCTCGTCCGCTCCCGGGACCAACAAGAAGACGAGCTACACGTTCACGGACGCGCGGGCAACCAACGACACCGTCGTCGACGGCGACAAGCCGACGGTGCTCAAGTCCTTTGCGGGTACGGGCCTGGACATGGACGCCGGCGGCAGCAGCAGCAGCAGCAGCGCGTCGGGCAGCGGATCGGCTTCGAAGACGGCCTCGGCCGCTCCCGTGGCGAGCGTCCCCGGCGGCACGGCGGCCGGCCCGGGTTCGAACCCGGGACAGGCGGGCGACTCGACGAGCGGCGACGGCAGCAGCTCCGGCGACAGCAGCGGCAGCTCGTCGGCCAGCAGCGCCGCGTGCCAGGCCACGGGCTTCTCGCAGGACTGCGGGGGGTCGAGCTCTTCTGGCACCGGAAGCGCGGGCAAGAGCGCCGGCGCCAGGACGGTCGAGAGGGCGCTGGGGGCCGGCAGCGCGCTGGCGGTCGTGGTTGCTCTTGCAGGCATGCTGGTGCTCTGAGGCGCTGCGTGTCGTCCCTGCCCTCTCGGTTCTGTCTCTCCTCTCGGCATTGGAAGGAGTTTGATAGTCTTCTTGTACCTGATTATATATATCATCGGCACGGCTTTGTCTTTTGACACCAAAAATGGTTTAATGGGAGGTGATGGTGGGATTCTGGCTTTTTCTTAACATGTGGGAGGTTGGTAATGGCTCCGGCTGTCCGTTCTTTAGTATAGGATATTGGGAGGCAAAAGAAGAGGAGACGTGATGCACGGGGTCGCTGTATATAGGTTGGGCTAGGGGAGAAGAGCGGTGCCTCGCATAGCGAAGCTTGAATTCCAGAGTGTCAGAGTACGTGTTCTGTGTCGTGTGACTCCTAGTACGGCTTCTGCTCCTTGACTCTCGTCATTTTCGATGTCCACATTGCATTCTGAATATCTGCAGCGCCTCGAGTCACCGGCTGCGGAGGACAGGCGACCGAAGACGAACTCCCATAGACGGGCGTCCACAGCGAGCAAGAGCAGGAGTAGGAGCAAAATGAAGAGCCATATCAAGAGCAAGAGCAAAACAAGAGCGATATCCAAGAGCAAGAGCAAAAAAAAGGGAAAAGAGACAGAAACAAAAAATAGGGCCGAACCGGGATTCGAACCCGGGACCTCTTCCATAAGAGTCATATTGCTACAACCGGGAGCAATCCCGAAGGAAGCATCATACCACTTGACGATCCAGCCCTCTTATTGGATGGCCTGTGGGACCGTTAACTTGACCTATACTGCGTAAGGGGCCATGGGTTCGGGGAAGACACGAGTCAGTTTGTCCAAACCGTAACCGGGTGGGAGCCTCAGGGGGTGGATTCGAGCCCACATCGTTTACAGGTGCGACTTGGCCTGTACTATGTAGGTTTGGCACAGTTGCTGTTGGTTACCTTATCTTTAAGGTCAGCTACCAGATAATCTGGTATAAAAAGCAAGTTGACGAGCAGGAAAGCAGATGGTATCCGTATATCAAGTCCATGCAATATGACAACGCTTCCCGCCCCTACCATCCCCCCATGCCCTCATACCCGATCTCCCAAACCCTCACCCCTCGTCCCCCAGCCAGACTCCAGTACCTCCCCCCCCACCCAAATGCATTTTCACAAGGTAGATAGTAGATAGACATCACTGCAACCACCCCATCTTGGCCCTCCTCTGCAACTCCCCGAGCGTGGCCGGGAACCCGCTGATGGGCACCAGATGTCCGCAGCGGCGCAGCTTGACGGCCAGCACCTGCGGCGCGGCGCTGCCCCTGCGCACGCCGAACGTGTACGGCAGCCTGAACTTCTGCGTCCCCGAGCCGCCGCCGTGTCCACCACCGTCGGAGGAGGAGCCGCCGCTAACCCCGTCGTCGACGACCAGCATCTCGCCCGGCCGCGCATCCCGGCCGCGGATCCGGAGGGAGATCTTCTCCCACCGCGCCTCGGGCACGCGCGCAACCTCGGCGAGCACGTCGACCGCGGTCGAGGAGGAGGAGCTTGACGGCGAGGGAGGGGGCAGCTCCACGTGGTGGAACGAGTCGACCAGCTCGCCCAGCAGCCGCGTGAGCTCGGGCGTGCCGTGGCCCAGGCGGCACCGGATCGAGCCGCGGAGGGTGTCCAGCGAGGGATCGGACAGGAAGCCTCCTCCTCCTCCGCCACCACTGCCCCTGGTGGCATTGTTCTGTGCCCGCCTGCGGCCGTCGTCCTCCTCAGGCTCGAAGAAGAACAGGTTCGCCAGCAGCGAGTTGGCGATCTCCTCCACCTCGCGCGCGGCCTCGTCCCCGGCCGCCCACCTCCCCACGGCCGTCTTGAGCGCCTCGATCTCGCCGTGGTCGTACAGCTCGACGTAGTCGTCCCGCCCGAGCGGGGGGTCGAGCCTGCGCAGCCGGCACCGCGCGGAGGCGGGGCACCCCGAGTCCCGGAACGCGGCCCACGAGCTCTTGCTGTCGAGCTGCCGCCGGAACATGGCGCGCAGGCTGACGAAGAAGCCTACGTTCACCAGGCCCGGGACGTCGCTGCCGTCGGTGGTGGTGCTGCCGCCCCCCGGGTGGTGGTGGAGGGGTCGGCGCTGCTGCTGGCCCGTGCCGAGGGAGACGAGGGCGTCGAGCGCAGGCGGGTCGTCGGGCCAGATGCGCGCTATCTCGGCGTAGGCCACCTGCGCCGGGCAGTTTGCGTACACGGCGCCGTCGACGTACTTGGTGCTCGTCTCGGGCTTCTCGAAGGGGGGTAGGTAGAAGGGCGCCGCGGACGTGGCGAGCGCGGCCTCCCAGATCTTCATGTCCTTGTCTGTGTTCTCCTCGCGCTCGACCAGGAGGCTGCTGCCCTCAGGAGTGGTGCTGGTGCTGGAGGAGGAAGGGTGGTTGTAGCTCGTGATCAGGCAGGCCGTCTGGCCCATGTCGCGCGCCGAGGTGACGGCCACGCGGGTGCCGGACGACATGACGCCCGTGTGCATGGCGGGCGCGAACAGGGCCGTCTCGGGCGGGTGGAAGTGCTTCTGCAAGCCCTCGCGGAGCGAGTCGGCGCTGAAGACGCTGTCGGCGATGCGGAGCACCATGAAGGCGTAGGTGGTGATCTTCTTGAGCACGCTGGTCGCGAAGGTCCGGCGCGAGATGTCGGCGAAGAAGTCCATCATCTTGGGGATGGAGCCCGAGTCGTGCGACATTGCCAGCGCGAGGGCGATGATGCCGCCTATTGTCTTGTCAGTACTCCCTTTTTCTCTTTCCCTTTTACAGTCCAATATTAGGTATGGTAGGTGGTTTACGTACCTGTCGAGGTTCCCACGATGAGGTCGAACATGTCCTTGGGCAGGAGATTCAGGCCGACGGACCTCTGCAGCACGTTCAGGAGCACCAGCTCGACGATGCCCCGGATGCCGCCGCCGTCGAGCGTCAGCACGCGCACCCCCGCACACCTTGGCCGTAGCTGCACGATGTGCAGGTTGCTGCCCTTCGCCTCCCAGCAGAGCCGGCACTTCATGGTCCACGCGCACTCGGAGCTCTGCGACACCTCGCCCAGCTCCTGCACGCAGCGCGGGCAGTACGAGTGCCCGCACGTCAGCACGTGGTCCGGCACCGCCTGCAGGCACGACAGGCACGTCTTGTTGCTCTTGATGTTCTTCCACATCGGCGAGTACGTGCTGTGGCCGCACTCGCGCCGCGACGTCAGCCGCTTCGCGGGCGTCGTGGCAGCGCCACCGCCGTGGTGGGTGCCGTCGGCGTCGTCGTCGTCTTTGTTGATGAAGATGGCCTCGTACGACTCGACGAACCGCTGCCGGATCTCGCCGATCCAGTCGCGCTTCTCGCCGGACCGCCACTGCCGCTGGTGCACGAACAGGCCCGGTTCGAACTGCCCTTTGCCGGCCGTGTGCTCCGTGTGCAGCCTGGCCGGGCGCGAGGTGCACGCCTGCCCGTCCGGGAAGCGGAACGCGCACGTCTCGTACTGCGAGATGTACAGCTCGATGGCCCTGCTGCAGATCTTCTCGAGCTCGCGCTCGAAGATCTCCTCGGGTCGCGCGCCCAGCCCCTCGCTGAACTCCCGGTACGTGTACGTCAGCAGCGCGACGGAGGCGACGTCCTTGACCATGACGTCCACCGCCCTCCGCTCCGCCGCGCTCGCGCCGGGAGACTGAGACTCGAACGCGTGCCGCAGGAAGTTGGCCACGTGCTCGGTCATAGACTGCGGATTCGGGTTGTCCTTGCGCGCGGCCAGGTAGAAGTCGAAGGGCTGCTCCGACGTAGTGAAATGCTCGAACGCCCGGTTGAGGATGTGCGTCAGCGCCGGCACGTTGTACTGCATGACGCTCTCGGCGCGCAGCGTCAGCCCCTCGCGGACGGACGCCTCGATCGTGTCCCGCAGGCTGCGGTACTGGCGGAACAGTTCCTGCGGCCGGCCCTTGATGCTCTTCTTGTTGGGGATGTAGCAGCATACGATCTTGTTGAACAGGGCCTTGTACAGCCGCTCGTTGTTGGTGATGCGGTAGATGAAGGGGCGGTCCGGCTTGCGGTTGTAGTCCTTGACGAACTCGCCCAGGATCTCCGAGTCCTCCCACAGCTTCGGGTGCCCGCTGAGGTAGAGGTCCTTGAGCTTCTCGTTGTCGTAGAACTCCGGGTCGTGGAAGTTGGCCATGTTGCGCACGATGATGAGCGTCTTGCGCGACGGGTGGTTGACCGACTTGTGCACCGCCTTGGACGCCCACTCGAGCACCCGCGTCAGCTCCATCTGGATCTTGGTGTCGTCCTTGGTGACGAAGATGATGACGTCGCTGACGGCGTACAGGAACCGCGCGTAGAAGAGGTCGATGCCGTCCTTGCCGCGGCTGTTGTAGCAGCTCGCCGTCACCGGCAGCTGCTGCGCCATGTCCCGCCGCCGCGAGGGCGACCTGCTCCGCGGATCCTTCGATTCGCGACCGCGGGGCGGCAGCTCCAGCTCGTCCGTCTCGAGCCGCTCCGCGTTGGTCATGGCCTCGCCGGCGTTGAAACCCTCGCAATCGGCGAAGAGAATGGGATACTTGTCGGGCCCTTGGGGGCGAGTAGAGGTGAGAGCCGAGTTCTGGGTGGAATTCGAGCCCATTGTGATCCCCTCATCCCTGTACAGGTGCACGCCGCACGTGGTGGGATACTTCTGATGGTCAAAGATCTCAGACCTAGTTACCGGCCCATCTCTCGTCCGCTGGTCCATAGCGGCCACCAGGTTCTTCAGTGCCGCCTCGTCGTAGGGCTCCAGGTCGTCACTGGGCGCTATGTACCGTGTCGGGTTCGCGATGCCCATCAGGAGCATCGACCTGACGAGGGTCGACTTGCCCACCGAAGTGTCGCCCACGAACGACACGAAGCTGGGGTAATGCCTCTTCGTGTCCGTGTTCCCCGACTTGGTCGGGTCACACAGCTGGATGAACCGGTCGTAGATGAACAGGTCGGGCCTGCCGTGGAAGTGGTCTCGGCGGATGTTGAACCAGCGGGCCTGCTCATCTCGCTGGTGCATCTGCTTCTGCTTGTGGCGGTCCCCCTCAGAGTGCGTCACGACGTCGACGAACAGCTGTGGCAGAGGATCTATCCGCTTGTGGAAGGGGCTCTGTTTGATGGACCTGGGCAGGTGGGTGTCCCAGCACGTCTCGTGGTTCATGCAGAATGGCTTCATGCAGCCCTGCTCCGTGCATGTGATGCAGTAGAAGGGGTCCTCGTGTCCACCGCAGAAAGAGCACTGCCGGCCCGTGAGAATGGTGAGTTCCTTATCGCACTCGTGGCACTTGAAGCCCTCAATAAGTCCTCGCAGGCTCTTCCTGCGGGATGCGACCTGGGAAGACACATCGTCCTCCGAACTCGTGCCTCCTGGTGAGCTTTCGAACGAGGAGCGATGGTGGACGCGGCCTTGGTTGTCAGAAATACTGAATGTCGGAGAGTATGGATGTGCCCCGGAGCTGCTGAAGGTGGGAGAGTACGAGTGAGCATGTGCGCTGCCGATCTGGGCCATCTCCAAGGGATGGAGGGTAGCTCGAGGTTTCCCCATGGTGTCGACTTCGGGGAACTCTCTTCAGTGTCTCAACAGCAATCCGGCAACCTCTCCTGGATATAATTCTGACTGAGCCCAACTCTGGTGGAGAGGCAGGATTGGGCGGAATTCCTGTGTCCATATGTACTAGAAGTCTAGCCAGTGCTTTCAAGAAGCGAGTGGCCAACAGCACAGACCCATGTGACAGCCTCTCATGCAGCCGTACCTGGCAGACGATAAGGCATCCTCCTCTGAGTGGCAGCCTCGGGCGAAAGAGCGAGAGCTGAAACCCACACAACTGGATTCGGAAACCTTCTAGAAGGAATCCTCGAGCCAAGAGATCTGGCCGTCTCAGCGCCCGAAGCTGTTTGCTTTAGTACTCATCTTAAGGGATGGTATTATGTCAGAGACTCCCGGCATCTGGCTGTCTGGCGCTTGTTATTGGCTGTTGACGCGGGACTTGCGTGAGGCATTCTGGTAGGCGAGTCCTGCCAGGTGGTAGGCAAGTCCTGCCAGGGGAATATTTGCTGGTGAGGCTGAGTCCTGGCCAAGGACACGGGAGTTAGGTCTTCCGCATGCACACCATCTCGGGAATCAACCCTGCCATCCTGGTGGGTGTGCCCAACGCAACACATTTGGCGACAGACTTGTTACAGTAATGTGTGTGTGTGTGTGTATATACGATAATGATATTACGATTAATTTCGCGACTCTTATGGCACTCCCGTTGGCGCTGTTACTGCCACATGCTGCGCATGTACAGGCGCCGCAGACGTGTCCGAAGTCACTGTGTTGTTGCTATCTTGCCTCCGACTTCTCGCGCCCCCTACCCACTCGTGTAGCGGGACTGCTTCGAGCCTCATTCTGCCCGATTGTAGAGGCTTCTCGAATCCAGAGCTCCATTTACCACGGAGCAATGATCGGACGGCCTTGAGCCCGTAGAGGATGAGCATAGTCATGCAGAACGTGTAGGTAAATCCTGCACAGGCGTCTGCGAGCTGGTATCTGTGACTTTGTCAGCAATGCATTCTTGAACGTAGCAGATTCAGTCTCCATACCCAACGCGTGTGGCCCGCGACCTGTCTAGGATAGTAGAGTATCCATCCAGGCCTACGACATCCGGACTGGGGTCGCATACAAGTCAGCGCATAGTTCGCTTATATCTCCTGGGACTGGACTCACTCAGCAAACGCTCCGGTGAGGATCATCCCCACGAAGCCGCCGCCAGCGTGAATGGCAAACACATAAAGTGGCTCGTCGTAGAGAAATTTCGCCGTGAACCACTTGAAAAAGAAGACGACAACGGTGGAGACGATACCGAAGATGCCAGAGCTCCACACAGGGACCTGGACTGACATGAGTAAACTACCTGCAAATTGCATCAAAAGGTGTCAAGACTTACGAAGCCAGCCCCAGGAGTAATCGCAACGAGAGCAATGACAACACCATCACAAAAGTGCGTGACTGAAGGATTGCGCGAGCCAGTGTAGCCAGTGCCTTCCGTCCTCTCTCTAAGGAGCCGATCCACATAGTTCGAGCCCCAGAAGAGAAGCAGCATGGATGTACCGCCTGCGCAAGCGGCCACATGGGTTGAGACGCAGGCCGATGCCGCGCGCAGATTCCCGCCGAGAGCCGACCCTCCGTTGAAGCCGAACCAGCCGATCCAGAGTAACGCGGTACCAAGCACTATGTTGTTGACGTTGTGGGGTGCCCGGTCGGTTGGCGAAGGTACCCCTGTGCCTGTCTCCAGGTCAGGCATGTTGTTGGCTGGCGTGTTGTCCGCTGAAACGTCTTCATGGATGGAATGGTCACTGCCGATGATACTATTTTCCCGGCTGGCATGTGTATCTCCGTTCTCAGTCTGTGGCTTCCTGACGTCCGTGATAGGAGCTTGACGAGGGACGGATGGAAGAGGATTGGCATCGTCGTGGGAAGCTGTCACTTCAGCTCTGGGCTTGAAGAATCGAATCCGGTCCGTCTGTAAGGCATAGAAGATGTAGAAGGCCAGGACGGTGGTGCCTGACGTGATGTGGACGGCCGTCCCGCCGGCGAAGTCCATAACACCCAGCTGGTTGGACCAGCCGGCCCAATGCCAGGTCCACCGTGCCACAGGGTTGTACACCAGGAGCGACCAGAGGCTGATGAATATCAGGAATCGCCCGGCAGGAATATCGCTCGACGGAAACTTGTTCTTGGGGTCGTCTCGCACCGCTCCTCCGCAGACTAGAGCAGCTCTTCTGACGGTTAGCACTGGGGCAGTGGGTGTTAAGTGGTTTCTCTTACGTGAAAGAAGCAAACATGGACTCGTAGAACTCAAACACCACCTCCGGGATCTTGGGACCAACAGAGATGCCAGTGGGTCGAGCTATGCTGTCATGTAATGCCACGCCTCGACGATCCCATCCGTACCACGACTTTCCCGGCAGCGGGTCCGGGGCCACTGCTGGTGTGAAGGCCAGGGTATATCCCCAGAGATACCACTTCGAAGGATTAGATCACGCAGGACATCAAAGTGCTTCGGAGCGACAGACCTGAAAGCCGACGACGGCGGCGGTCAGAAGAGGAAGTCGAAAGAGTTTCAGCGACGAGAGTCGAGATGTCGCGCCCGAGTAGAACAAGCACATCGCTGGGACCATCTGGAATACCAAAGCAGACGATATCAACATCCAGACAATGTCAGCACCCTGCGCAGCTTTCATTAGTTTTTTCACATCGTGATGTGCGTTTAGGGCGGCAGACCTGGTAGTAGAGCTGTGCATGTCTGAGGAGATCGTCCAGTGTTGCGGGCACATTGTTCAACGGCTTCGGCGGCGCAACATCGATGACGAAGCTCTCCATGTCGCTGGGCACGGTCGTAGCAGACATTAACGAGAGAAGGAGAGACAATGGTATTGGACTCGAAGAGTAGAAACGAGAGGCATGGAAGCGAGAAAATCAGACGTGCTTGAAGCGCAGTCGAGATGTACGGCAGCCTGGCAGCCTCGTCCACAGAATCGTCAGGGATACTGCAGCTGGTATCGCGACGGGCTCCCTCTTTCATGTGAAGATAGGCATTTGGCCATTTTTAGGCCTCTGTAGTTTGTACGGACCAGTCATCGTCCAAGAAGCAAACAGATGAACACCAATTCCGTCAATAATGACTCTAGATTGCACTCAAGCCACCATCGCGTTTTCTTTCCCGTCCGGCGTCTAAGTTGCTGCGCGTCGGGGGTCAGAGGGCGTGGTTTTACGCCTTTGTTTCCAATAGCGTCTCAGCTGTCGTGCACTGCCAAGACGTCAAAGTCGGTGAACTGGCTGTCAGTGCACCTTGCCACAAACCACGTTCTAGGCCCCAAGCTCATCCCGATCTGTCCCACCGGGGGGGAATGCCCGATGTACAGGCGCCGCAATCACGTCCGTCCACGAGCGGCTGAAAGTGATATCGTGCTTTGCGGTGAATGCAGCAAGATATTGTCGAATCAGAAGCGGCGTAGGCAAATAAATTGCTTGGTTGTCCGGCCGCTAGAAGATCTCGCCAAAAGCACCCCCTGCAACAAAACGCGGGGGTTCGAGCTCGCGGCCTACGGGCGTTGCGTGCCAGCGGTTGGTACGTAGCTCCCGCAGTGGTTCGTAACTTGGTACGTACAGATCCTTTGCATCTCGCAGAACCTTGGCTTTTGGGTGCCGGCCTCATTGGCTGCTCACTAGACTTATCTTCTTATCAACGAAGCTCGGGTGGGATGCCTAGATGGTTTGGGGCTCGCTGCGCAATACATCACTGGGCCGAAGGAGGGGAGGTAGCTTGCCACGCCGTCCTCAACGGCTCCAGGACTGAGAGATCGTAAATGTGCTCCCAGCCTTGCCCATGACGCGAAATACCAAAACTCGTGAGTCGGATTAAACAAACCGCCTTCCATGGAGGTGAGCTGCGCATTGCAGAGCGTAGTGATGTTTCGCATATTGCCTGAACAATTTTGACATCTTTGCGGTTGTAGAGCCGTCGGTTTCCGTTGAGCCATGGCCATCGTCTTTCGCATCGAGCCCGGGGGAGATGAAATTAGCATCGCGAGACCTGAGAGGCTGGCGCAAGCATCAGTCGTGCTTCGCGACGAGCTTCAAGGTGTGTCTGACGGCGGCACCGTGGTCTTGAAGACACACGAACCTGCGACCCACGCGGCCACTATCAGATACGTTCTCGAGTACCTGGAGCACGGTTTCCTCGACGCACATGGCGGAGGCTACGACGTCCAATCTGTCGCGGAGGTCTGCAACGTCCTCGTCGAGTTCGAGTGCGACCCCGAACAGTTCCAGGGGCACTGGGACAGGATGACGCGGAAGTCCAGCCTGAACCAGGGGGGGCAGAAGAGATGCTGGCGTACCAGAATTCCCCCAAGGGAGCTATTGGCAGCCGGGCAGCTCGCCATCAGTGCGCTTGTGCTTGGGAAACAGGAAGAACTCGGGAAAGAACTCGGAGTGATAGTCTGGGCTCTAGACACTGAGCTTGACACTATGGTGCCCGAGCTGCATAACCTGAATGGTAGGAAGCCAGAGCTCGCTACTCAAAGACTCGGTCTGCTGACGTGCATTAGCAATGAGGCTCGAAGAACAGAAACACATTTTCGACGAACTCAAGCACCAGCTCCTCAGACTAGCGGTTAACAATGATCAACGTACGAAAAGACTAGCCGAAAAGATAATACAAGACGTGAGGAACAGCAATATGGGGGTACTTACCGATACCTGGGAGCAGAACTGCACTGCCCACCCCGAACTCAAGACTCTCAACCCGTACAAGCTCATCCGAAGGTTCGAGGATGCGATCAAACCGCCAGAACCTAAACCCTCACCTACGCAAACGAGACACAACCCCGCGAACGACAACTTCCACCCGGATGGTTCCAGACTTCCACCGATCGGAGAACTGCTCCACATAGTCGGACAAGGCTTCAACAGGGTCATGCGCCCAGGCGTAGCGGACACTGGTCCAGCGACGATAGATGGTATCTTCGACGCCGTGGAGGAGATGGTGAAGACGAGACAGAGGGACCGCGCGATCAGCCTGATTGAGCGGAGGAAAGCCACGGTAGCCGGGTGGAAGCGTGAACTGGATAATCCTGGCTCCACGCGGCGACCGAGTCCCAAAGGCAAAGGGCACCAGAGAGACGGTTCGGATCTGTCCGTTTCTCACACACGGCCTCTGCCGCGCCTAACTAACGGGTCCCGGTCAACCGACAACGGAGAAGGAAGCTCCAGGGGGCAGGGAGGAGGGCGATCGGATGAGAGGCCACAACCAGAAAGCTCAAATTTCGGTCAACCAGTGAGAAACCAAGACGGTGGATCCAACAGGGGGAAGGGGAAGGGAAGGGCGCATGCAGTTGAGCTCTCGTCCGTGTCAACTCGACGCCCACGCACCAACGACACCGCGGCGAGCACTGTGAGCCAAGAAAGGCAAACCATGCGGCCAGCCGCCCCGCGCGCAGCGAGCTCCAACGAAAGCAGCAACCATACCGGCGTGGGTGTTGTCAACGGCGTTAAGGGACCACAATTACGGGTTGATTTCGACCAGGGTGAGGATTCATGGCGTCCCGGTGACGATAGCTGGCGCAAGGGGCCACGGAGGTGACCAGCAAGCAACATGAGGGGCGTCTAGTAGCAGCACAGCCTGCGAGATGCGATAGGAGAGGACCAGCATCGTCGTGGAGGAGGGAAGTCAATGCTATGGTGACTGAGAATTAATGGGAGTTGAAATAAGGTTTGGGAGGACAAAACGAGACGGAGGCAAGGACAAGGAAGACAAAAAGGCAGGCGCAAGGGAGTCGATACATCATACAGTTTTGGGCAACTTCCAGCCCGAGCTCTGACGAAGTGCCACGCCCCACAATTATTACTAGCTTACTAATCTAAAGTTTAGCAATTACGGCAATCCTCAACACCAAGGCAAGGCTCCTCCTCAATGAAGACAACTTCTACCATTGCCGTTATGTTTCCAAATGACTTCTCATTGCTTCAAGCCGAGGCCAAATGTTCTATTAGCAGGGATAATGACGAAGCAGCCGAAAGGGCTCGATAAGGTTAAGAAAGCTGCACGATGACAGCACTCATACTGCGCGATGTGGTGACATCTCCAGGCAATATTAACAAGTGCTCTCGCAGCCCTTACATTTATCATTACAGACAAAAGAAAGTTTACGAAGACACAGCAGTCGTCTAGGTGCGACGTGTGGTTGACAGAAGCCGCGCGGGTAGATCAGATACGTCATGTCGAAGTCAGTCGCTCGTCCTTGATTCCCTTGGAGCTTCCGTCACTGGACTCCAAGCTGCCACCACCACTATCAGCCTTCTTTCCGAGACTTCCGAGACGTGCATTGGTAGGGACAGCAGCTGCAACGCAGGCGAGGATGCAAGCAGCACCGGCCGCAGCCGTGGCGATGACGAACGGGATCCGGAGGCCGTCCATGTACGCAAGCAGGATCCCGGGGATCTGCTCGGCGGTGAACACATCGTGGATCTCGGACACGCCCGTCGCGATGAGCTTGGCCGGGTCGACGTCCGGAGCCGTCACTGCTAGCGTCTTCAGCATCCGGTTGACGAAGGCGCACTGTGCGGCAGACAGGAGGATGGCCCCGGCGATTGTTTCCGAGACTAATCGTAGGAGGGAGAACAGAAACTTTGTCAGCATAGGCAATTCCACGCACTTAACTGCAATGGTGGTGAATAATACTCACATACGATGATGGCCGTGACGACGGCAAGATCCTCCGCTTTGGACTGGGTCTGGCCATGGATGACGGGAAGCTGGAAGGGAAAGCCGATCGCGAAGCCCGCCAGAAGCTGGTAGCCGATCTCTTTGCCGAGAGAGGTGTCAATGTCAAGAGTGATCATCAGCCCGATCGCAACCGCCGCGACGGCCGCACCAAAAGCCATGATGAGCGTCGTGTACGACCCGAAGTACTTGATGGTCATGCCAAGGATGATGATGGCGACGCTGGTGGTCAGGATCAGCGGCAGGCTGCGCACTCCGGACGCCGTCGGACTGAGGCTGTTGATGCTCTGGAAGTACACGGGCAGGTAGTAGACGATCACAAAGTAAGCGCCGATCAGGAGGAAGGCCCACATCGCGTTGAACCACACGACGCGCTGCTTCATCAGGCGCGGCGGCATCATGGCCCGCTCGCTGGCGTACACCTCCCAGGCCACAAAAGCCGCGGTGATAAGGACACAGCCCACGAGCAAGCCGATCACCCTGGACGAACTCCACGGCTCGGTCTGCCCGCCGTACTGCATGGCTAGGATATATGCGATGATAGCCCCCATGGCCAGTGCCGTGCCCACGGGGTCCATCTGCAGCAGCTTCTCCGGCCAGCTGGCCTCTGCAGGCTTGGCCCACGCTGGCGTGCGGTAGAAGACGAGGACGAGGAGGGCTGACAGTCCGCCGATGGGCAGGTTGATGTAGAAGCACCAGCGCCAGGTGACGTGGTCGGTGAAGGCGCCGCCTATCAGGGGCCCGACCACGGAGGCGATGCCGAAGCAGAGGCCGAAGATGCCCACGAAGACGGGTCGCTTCTCGGGCCGTGCCGCGAAGGCGATCAGCGTGTATGTGCCGGAGCTGACGCCTGCCGCGCCAACACCGGCGATGGCGCGTCCGACGACAAGGGCAGTTGACGTGGGTGCCACGCCGCAGATGAGACTGCCGAGCTCGAATATGAAGATGCCGGCGAGGTAGCTGGCCTTGAGGGGGAAGTACTTGAAGACCTTGCCCCACGACGACTGGAAGCCGCCGCTCGTGACGAAGAAGGCCGAGCCGTACCACGCAATATCTTCGAGGCTGTGGAACTCGTCGGTGATCTTGGGGACGGCCGTCGCGATAATTGTCTGCAATAAGAAGAATTTGGGGCAAAGGTCAGTCCTCGAATGTGTCTATGAGAGGAGCCACAAGTTTGACTCACCATGTCTAGAGCGACCAGAAACATGCTCATGGCCAGCGCAACGACGATGAAGGCCAGTGTTACGCCCGCCGGATAGTCACCTGCACCCGCCGCGGCAGAAGGCTCAGGTCTAGCAGTCTCAGGGGTATGTTTGCCGACCTCGAGATCCTCCTTCCTTTTCTCCCCATTCACTGTCTGATCGGGCTCCATGTTTGGGACGTGTCCTCCTTGGTGTGAGGTTGTGTCACACTCGAAAGGTTCTGTCAGAGCTGGGGTTGAGGATGATTCCATCTCTTACAGTTCAAGTTGTCTCCTCCCTGTGTTGTTGGGGCAGCCGCGATATGTCTAGGACAGCCTCTCAAGGTCGAAGGCTGATCCAATGGTCAATTGGCCGGAGAGGGAGAGTTAGTTAGAGTCAAAGTCAACCTTGGTCAGTCTCGTTGGGGCTTTATAGCGGTCTTCATCTTTATATTGGTGAGAAAAACAAGCAATTATACGACTTCCAACTATACGCTGTTGCTGTTGCCCGGATTTAAGTTCATTGGTTGACATGGTCCGGATTTTAGTATAGAGTGGACTAGTCTTCGACCGCCGTTCGGTCTTTATGTCCCTAATCTTCGGTCTTTACACCCACATAATCACCTTCATCGACGTGAGCTGCGTCTTGCACCCATGGTTCACCGCCGTTCGGTGAAAACAATATTAAAGGATATTCGGGCAACAAATTGGGATTAAATCAAGGGAGTGATTCCAATTAGCAAGCGCCCAGAAACTCCGGTCCATCACTACGCCTCCTCCCGTCGGCCGTCGCGCCATGGCATCGCACACCCGTAGCAGCATCGACGCCGACGGACGTACCCCGAAGAGGCGCAAGACGCGCAAGGGAACGCGGAGCTGCTGGGCGTGCAAACGGCGCAAGGTGAAATGCACCTATGCCAGTCCCGCGGATGACGTGTGCATCGGGTGCACGCGGCGCTGCCTGGATTGCATCAGCCAGGAGTTTCCGGAGCAGGACCCCGGGCCGTCGTCCAAAAGCCGGCTGGTCGGAGATCGCATCGGCCGGCTGGAGTCTATGATGCAGCGGCTGGCCGAACAAGTCGGTGGCAGCCATGTCGGTTCTTCCAGTTCGCCGCCAACCATCCCGGTCAGCGCCACCATACCATTACCAGTACCATCATCGACGCACTCGAAGCACAGGGTGCTCGCGCAAAAATTGCTTGAGGCCTACCCGTCACCCCGGGACCTCCGTATCATTGGCAGCACCGGCGAAAATCTGGCACTCTATCTGCCCCGGGCATTTGTGACGACGTCGTGCATGGTCGAAAAGAGTGTGGCACTCGAATCGGAGAAGCTGTGGGGGGCGCAACAACTACAGCAACGGTACACGGCAGAAACACATCCGGTTCTTATTGCCCGACAGATGCTCCTGATTGCCTGTGTTTTGCAACATCTGCATGATGCCGGTAAAGTCGCAAGGAGCAGCAGCAGCAGTTGTCAGCAAGTACGCGAGTTGTCTCTGCCGCCGCGGACGCTAGCGAGACGATTGGCAGAGACGGCCACCACGTTGGTGACGGTGCACGCCAGGTTTACCACTGGTAACCTCGAGGGCCTGGAGTGTCTCTGGCTTGAGGCCGTGTATTACGAACATACTGGCAGGCTCGACCAGTCCTGGCTGGCCTGCCGGAGGGTCATCTCTGCAGCGCAGCTCATGAGATTTCACCAGCGCCGGTATCACCCAATGGTACCACCTAAACCGCTACTACAGCGGCCTGACGGCGAGGTTGCAGACGTACATCAGATATGGCTCCGTCTCGTGTACAGCGAGCTCGCGTTATGCTTGGTACTAGAAATGCCGCCCTCGGCCTCGAATCCGGATGCTGCTCTCACATCTGTGGGGGATCCAGTCACAGGAGAGGACGATGCTACAGATACAAACGATCTCCAAAGGAGGCATGCTTCCATAGCGAGACACTTGATCGAGCGGAGCGAGCATGACCCCGACTTCCTAGACTTGGACGCCACGAATCAGATCCGTACCGAGCTGGAAGAAGCTGTGAGAGCGATGCCGAGTGGTTGGTGGAGCGTAACCAGTCTAGTCAATCACGCAGAGGAGAAGGAAGACGACAGGAATCTGTTCGGAACTCTGATAAAGCTCAGGGCGCAGGTATTCCACTCCTATCTTCGCCTGCTTTCTAATCTCCCGCCCATGTTGCAGGCAGCATGCAGTGAGCCAACCCCCACCACCAACGGACCTCATCCTCACCGCAACGGCAGCCGCAAACGCAGCGGTACCCGCAACAGGCTCCTCAGCAGTAGTAGCCTCGAGACCTGTATCGAAGCCAGCCGCGATTTACTGCGCCGGTTCATCCATCTCCGGTCCTGCAAGCGTGCCGCAAGCTACTTCCGGCTCCTGGACCACTACGCGTGGTTAGCCGCCGCGATGCTACTGCTCGCCCGTCTCCTCAACCACCGCGAGACGAAGACGACCAAGACAACCTCCCTGGGGGGTCCAGACCACCAGCACCATCTCTCAGATCGCGCCATGGTGTCCGAGGCGATGGAGAGAATGCGTCTTGCTGCGGCAGACGAGGAAGGAGACGACGACGGAGACGAAAACATGTACTACTGCTACTCAGCTGCTGATGCTGTCAGGAAGAGCGGTACAGAAGACGTGTTGCCCCACTTACTCGCCCTGGAAGCCGGCAGGGCCGCAGTCGTCGTGACGTACCGTACCCCCGGCGGAGCGCTCTCGGGGAGCAGCAGCGGCGGCGCAGTTCTTGTGGAAGAAGACAAAGACACTATTGTGTTCCGCATCCCATTTGTCGGCCTCATCTCCATCGCACCACGGGATCGGCAAGGGAACGCAGTCAGGGGGAGCGGTTCGCTCCTTTCTGGGACCACGGACTGCCTTCCCATCGTTCTCAACGACGAAGCAGGACTACAGGGCTCTAATGCAGGTAGCGAGGAGGAGGAAGATGACGATGATGCAAGCCTGGCGAGAGTGATAAAGCTGAGGCGTAGTGCGAACTGGTCACTCGCGCCATACATGCTGCCACCTGCGGCAGGGACCGCAGGGCAAAATAGCTGGCACGGCGATTCGTTAACTGTCAATTACCGCGGAGACACTCAAGTTGTTATTCCGCATGCTACAGCAAATCTTCTGGGTCCGTAGGGGAATATTCTTGGCTTGTTTTGGCCATTCACAATAAGGAAGAGTGGTCTCTTTAGATCGAGGTCTTGTTTGACTCGCATAAGCCAGTCGTTATCAACATTTCGTTAAGAACGACATGACTGGCATTCTTCACAACCGCTCGCTCATAAGGTACCCGATCATTTCTGGCTGATATATACCCGAAAAAGGCGTGATAAGCTCGTACCTACCCAGCTGAGCCAGTCATTGCCTTTCAATATGCCCATCATGTTGAGTCTACTCCTCCATCAACCGGAGTTTCAGCTGACTGCATAGCCATGACAGCCTTCGGCACCACCGCAGCAAGCCTCGCGTCCTTGATATCCGCTCCCATAACGGCCTCGAGCTTTTCCTTCCAGAGCTTCCATCTGGCTAGGTTCCACCCTTCCTTGTTTAATCTAGCCATGTCGTTGTAAAGAGGGCCACTAGCGTGGATAAGCCACTGAATAGCGACCATCAACCGACAATAGCCCAAGGGACTACTCGGAATACCTTTCTCAAGCCCAAGCGGAATATCAATGCTCGGGTACTTCAGACGATCCTCATACACGTCGTACAACCCGGCAGCGTCGCAACGAGCAAAGAAAGTAGAGAGATTCAGCCACTTGTCACAGCGCTGCGTGAAGGCCTTCTTCTCAGACTCGTTCGACGGGTTTGTCTCGTCGTTGGCTGTATGTGTTAGCTTGGGCCGATGCCAAATCCGGAGTTAGGCTTCTCATACGAAATGACGCATTCCACTGCTCTTCCCCCACAAGGGCAAATACAGGGTTTTTCCTGTATAGCATGCAATCTTCCTATATCCGATCTCCAATTAGCGATAGATCCTAGTGCAGAGCTGGTCAGAGGTAACTTACGCCCCAGATCTTGACTGCCTTCGGCGGCAGCTTCGCCAGTTCCACGAAGAGCTGCACCATAGCATCTTGACGGTCGTCGTCATAGGGAATCCTCTGAGCCGTACCAAAAACAAGGCGGCAGAGTGTGTCCAAATATGCCTCCATTCCTTTATCGTCTTGGCCCTTCAGCAAGGGATCCGAAGGGAGGTACACCTGGTGATAGTCTGCGTCCACGCGGAGCGCTGCCTCTGCGCTGGCTCGTTGGCCATCCTGAGGGTACGCGAGGACGAGATCGCGCAGGATAGAGGCGACGTTTGACGCTTCGCCAGTCTGCTTGTCGTATGCGATTTCCTCGTCCAGGTGTGCAAGCCAGGGCGTCGAAGGGTCGGCGGTTGATATCTGCATTCTTTTGAAGCACTGTGAAGCCCGAGGTAGGAGGGGAAATGGACTTAGATTGTATGATCAAACTGTTCTGGTTGTGGAATGCACGCTCAGTATCGTCTTAAGAAGCTGTTGAGGAGAAAGAACAAGGCCTTTGGCTGGCATAAAATGGACAAGAGCTGTTGGTTACAGAGTTTCGTTTTGGGGTGTGGCGGAGTCATCATAAGCATAAGCACCCGTCCGTTTCGCGGGAACGGGAGCCACTAAAAACCTTCCTCCAGCGGACATCGGCTTTTCAGCTGCGGCACATGAATCACGTATCTGGTGTTTTATAGTAACTGGTCTTGCTGCCCCTGACCATCTTCGAAACGTCGCGATCGCTGTGTTCTCTGGCCCTGTATTGCTAGACGATAAGAGGTTATGTCCTCACAGGCTGAATGCTATCTATATACTATATTCACCCTAGACAGAGGCCAGAGAGGCCCTCCTGGAGTTGATACAGTGAGATTTACCATTGGAATATAATCACCATCCGATGCCTTGCTCAGTCAGACAGGGGAGTTCTGCTCTGTTCTTGCCATGAGCTCCCGACACGGCTACGAGCCCTTGAATTACTTCAACGGCTTATCATACATACTATGCTGTGAATGAGAATTATACCTCCTTGTCAACTGTTCGAGCTTCGAGATACTACAATAGGAAATACCGCCGGAATTTGCTCTTGACAGTCCTGCACAGTCGTACTGAGACCTGAGTGGGAATGGGAAACCGTCAGTCGAAACCTCGAAGGCGAAATTCCGAAGGGACGGAGAAGCATCTTGTAAGGTCCAGAACGGAGTCTATACTACAGTTATTATCCTCATGGATTTAGCTGACAGCGCAACTGTGCCGTTAGCAGTACCATACCAACCATGGGCCTGTTGCAGCACACATAGTCCAGGATCATATCCAGCGGGCGCCCCCAGCCAACGAGAGAACCCGGTCGGGATATCCAAGTCCGTACAGAAACGACGAAGGCCCTAGGGGGAACACCCGTAAAAACTTCGACACCTACACCACCGGGCCGGGCCGAGTGCAGCCCAACGCCGTTGCCGGTCAGTTGCATGAGTACCCCATCCCGATGCCAAACGGACAGAACCACTTCCGATACGACGAGAGACCCCGACGCGCAAACCAGATGAACCGCCCACTGCACCGCAACGAACGCGCCAACGTCATGGGCCCCAGCGGCGGGAGGCCGAGGAACGACCCGGGCCAGATGAGGGCGGTCTCCAGGGTGGTGGCGGGCGGTCGGAACGTGGTCGTGGGCGTCATGGACCACCCGCCGGGGAACCTGCGCGGCTTCCAGAGGGCGCCGTACGAGCCTAGACCGCGAGGGGAGGCAGGCGGCCCAGCGGCATGCGGATCAGCACCTGCTTCGACAACAGACCGTGCCGCCCAGGGGGCAGGACGCTTTGGTGGTTGCTGGGTTCGAAACGAGATACGAGAGGGTCAGAGCGCCGACGCGCCCGGAAATGAGGGGATGATTGCTTGACAGGCTTTTTGCTCGGTGTAAGATTCTAAGCTATGGGTTGTTACCGGGTTTCAAATGTAAAGAAATGACGGGCGAGACAGTGCAGGTTTATGGTGTTTTTGTAAGGACGGTCAACCACATACACGCATGTCTGTGGCGGTAGAGACATGTAGTTATACACAGATCTAGATACTTCCTCGAAGTTAAGGAGTGCCGAGCATTCGCCATATTTAAGAGAGAAGAAGAAGTGTTTATTTCTATAAAAGTATTGAAAGACCGCCATCAGTTCGTGATATAAGATGGTATCGTTGTGGGAGAATGCTTCCACAGCCCTTATCGACATGCTATAGCAATGACACCATAATGTCTCTGCAGTCACTAACGACTGGCTTTAGATTCCCTTTACAAGCACTGGGAGTAGTATTGGTTAGAGACCGTGCAAGTCGATCCGGAAACGCAAGCGGTTGGCCCTGTCCAGCCGATTCCACCGCATTGTCCCCATTTACTGAATTGAGTGTGTCAGTTTGCAACTATAATCGATTTTTGGTACTTGATACTGGAGAACTTACGTCTGGAGGGCAGTGACAGACGATGTGGTGGCTGTGCTGGTGGACTTGGAGGTGGTGGTGGGCTTGGTGGTTGTGGTCGAGAGAGTCGTCACGACATGGGTTGAGACACTCGACGTGGAAGTTTGGACTGACGAAGTTGGTCGTGTCGTTGAGGTCGGTCCTGTCGTGCCACTCGGGCCACTGCCGCCACATCCCACACGGCTGGAGCTGATCGAGACATCGTCATACCACATCGTGTTCACATCACCGCCGTAGGACTCCCAGCCAAAGTAAACGCCCGTCACCTTGGGTTTGTAGGTCTTTCCCCACTGACCGGCATATGGGTTGGCAGCATTCGGTCCGGCCTGGAGGCCACTGATGGAGTTGCCGTTCAGCCAGGTCTCAATGGTGCCGTCGGTCCCGAGGTGGTACTCGAAGCACTGGAACGCGCCGGTTGGAAGGGGAGTGGAGGCTGCGATACCAGATGGAGAGAGGTCTGGCAGGGTAGCATCGTCGGACTCGCGGTTGTACATGAGGATCTGGCTCTGCCCGCCGATACGAAGATGTTTGCCTGTGGTGGTGTCAGGCATCGTGATGAAGCTTACGTGGTTGCCCGTAAGCGCCACTGATGCTTTGCTGCGAAGTGGTTGTAAGCCGTTAGCCACCAATCTTACTATTCTCTTATGAATTGTCATGATATGCAACTTACACCCATACCCTGACATAGACATCGCCGCTCGGGACAGCAGTTGAACCAAAGAAGATATGTCCGCAGTAGCCACCAGGACTGGTAACCTTGATAGAATTCTTGCCGCTGTGGGCGGTGGTGGTATCGAGAGACACGGTTCCTCCCTGGTTGCAGTCGTTCGCATAGATTGGCCACTTCGTTTGATCCCATCCGCTCTCGAAGTCGTCGGATATCTGGGCAAGGCAGAAAGGGAGGGTCGCAGCAGCGAGAAGAGCTGTCCGTCGAACCATTATTGCGGTTTAGCTTTCTTTGCGTCCTTGGCACACAGCTGTCAAAGGAGCTTAAATTGGATGTAAATGTGGTATGACAGTATTGCAGTGGTGAAAGCTTTGGAGGAAGGGCTAATACATAGAACTATATAGTCTATGGCCTGGTTCACCAGTGCAGATCTTTTGTTAAGCTATCCCTGGAGCGGTTGCATCCGTTGACTTACACGGAGGAGTGACGTCCACGCTGCGGATCTAGCATTTTGAACAAGGTCGATTTGCTTGAAAATACGGAACATCGGTTCCTGCGCTAGGAAAGTCGGTTTAACTTCCCCTTATGGTTACATTGGGAAGCTGGAAAATGGCTTCTGCTTTTGCTTGGTAGTATCCCGGACCGGCGCTGGCCCCCGCAGAGCCGGGCGTTTCGGGACAACTGAGCTGGGGCAATGCGCATGTCCATCCGAGAACAGACCAGCAACGGAATCACTGTCTCCGGCGGGTACGCTAAGCAAAGCAAATAGGAGATCTTGGCTAGGAGCCGAATTTGTGCCATAGGGATGGGGTTGGGGGTCCAACTGTCTGGTAAAGTTACCTGCATTGCCCACAAGACAACAGACTCAGGCAAGGAACAGTATAATCGGGTCGCACCAGTAAAGGACAATAGCTCGCAATTCAGTAGCCGAGAAATTGTCTCGATTATACTTCTCTCTCGTTGACCAGCAATCCTTTAATGTCCGTAGGCTTGTGAATCGGGTAGTAGTCAAGGATGAAGATGCAGACCAGAGTAGCAGCCGATTCACTCTACGGCCTCATTCCTGTCGTAACCTTTGTACGTACGCTTCCATATGTGCTTGATTTGTTTACTATCAAAACAGGCTTTGCCACCTCATTTTCCCCCTTCAGCTCATCAGAACTGGATTTGAAGATTCCATCACATGAATTCATTACGTGTTGATTGGGGCTTCAGGATTTCACACTGCCTTATTTGTATGCCTATAAATAAAATGTAGTCTGTTCTTTTACACTAACCTAGGGGCTGCTTTGAGCGTATTTTCTTGCCATCTTGATTCTGTTCCGAGACAGATCATAGGTAATTAACAAGGTATCCCAAGAAGAGTTGGAACACGAAAAATGGGTTAAGTAGCGGTGAGCAGCTCGCTTGTGAGTTGTAAATCATATTGAATCGTTGCAATATCATGCCTAACGAATTCTAGATCATCACACTGTTACACAAAAACTGATAACTAAACAAAGATACCTCGCAGGAAGTAAGGCATAATTCTACTAGGAAACAGACACTAAAAGTGTCACAGAAAGTCGAAAGGATTCTGCCTTGAGCAAGTCACTACAAATGCGCAAATGCACCACTTCAAGGCGATCGACTTCAAGTCGTTGGATTGGCCCAATCCGGCCCAATGCAGCTGGGCCAGCGCATCAGGCCTGGTTGAGCCAATCTCACTCTTGATAGGCTTCACGCGGGGCTTGCTCTGTCTGGGCAGTTACAGCAGTGCAGAACAGGCCACAGCCAGGTTGTGTCACGCAAGGCAAAACACCTGGCAGATTGTTGTGCAATTCGGAAGTGCTGCGCCTCACTTCGTTGGCACCCAATCTTCCCTCTCCTTGGCTGCGTACGGATGTGCCTATCGCTTGCTTTGGACTCAGTCATCTCGCTACTCCCGTCCTGCGAGCTTCACCTCTTAACCTCCTGAACATTTTGCATTCAGACCAGGGGCTTGTTGTCCCTGCCCAGCACATTTGAGAGACAACGCGCGAGTCCGAGGTGACGCCCGACATCAACATGGCTGAGGTCACTGGCGTTGTCCTTGGGGCAGTCGCTCTCCTGAGCATGTTCAAAGACTGTATCGAGCTTTTCTCCGATATTTGTGCTGCAAAGTCTCTAGGCAGCGATTACGAGCTGCTCAATACTAGACTCGACATCGAGAAGACTCTTTTGCTCCAATGGGCGGAGCGAGTCCGACTCCTCCATCCTTCCGATTACGACCAGCGCTTAGACGACCCAGCTGTCAACAAGGCAGTGTCAAGTATCCTTGCAGCCGTGCAGCGGCTTCTGAGCGAGAGCTCCAGTCTCCAGAAACGCTATGGGCTGAAGCGCGTCGATACGAGGACAACAATGGTTCCCGCCATGAGCGGGCCGCGAATGCAGCAGTTTGTCCAAGATTTTGAGACACTTAACCTCCAGATAAGCGCCACGCAAAAGGACGCTTCGGTCAAGCGGCAGTTCTGCTGGGTCGTCCGGGACAAGGAGAAATTCACGACCTTGGTCCGGGAATTGTCTACCTTAGTGGCAAAGCTCAACGAGGTGATGCCGACAACTCAACTTAGCTTCTCCGTCGACGTCATGACGAGGAAGGATCTGGAGAACATCCGCAATCTAGGCCAGCTGCAGCTCGTTCTAGACGCTGCCAGAGGGTGCGAGAATGTTGTGGCCGACCTAGCCGAAAAAGATGTCAGCGCAAGGTGCCGGGAGCGAATTCTCGACAGTCTATGGTATCGCAAGATTGATGACAGGAAGAACAACGTCGCGGACGCGCACAGCAAGACCCTCGACTGGGTCTTGCATCCTCCGTCGCCTGATGTCGCTTGGGACGATCTATCAGAATGGTTGCGGACAGGATCTGACGTCTACTGGGTCTCAGGAAAGGCTGGGAGCGGCAAGTCGACCTTGATGAAATACTGTTACAGGCACCCAGAGACTCAGAGACTTCTCGAAGAATGGGCGGGCGACCAACGTCTCATCATGGCTGACTTCTTCTTTTGGCATCTTGGGACTCCTGAGCAGAATACCTTCGAGGGACTGTCACGCGGCTTGCTCTACAGTGTCCTGAACTCCGAACCTTCCCTGATCGAGCGTGCGCTGCCCAATATGTGGCGTGAGGCCCACAGAGCCGAGAAAGCAAGGTTGGAGCTGCCCTCCGAGAGCGAGATGTCGGCAGCCTTCTCAGCCATCAGCCGTGCAAGCACGACAGAAAGGTTATGTATCTTCATAGACGGCCTCGACGAGTACAGCGGGAATTACCTTAGAGGCATCGACTTCCTAAGCTCCCTGGTTTCAAGCGGAAGCATTAAGGTGGTTGTTTCAAGTCGGCCGATTGCAGCTTGCTACCAAGCGTTCTCTGCAAAGAAGAAGCTCCAGCTTCAGGATCTGACGAGGAAAGATATTACAACTTATGTCGACGATACAATTGGTACGCATCCTTACATCCAAGAACTCAGAGCGTCGGACCCTGGTGGTGTCGAACAAATACTCCAAGATCTCGCCTGGAAGGCCTCGGGCGTTTTCTTGTGGGTAGTCCTTGCCTGTCGTTCTCTGCTCGAAGGTTTTGCCGCCTTTGATTACCTTGATGAGCTCCGACGTCGATTAGATGAACTTCCACCAGACCTTGAGAGTCTCTTCATGCACATGCTCAGACGGATCGAGCCCCGATACCAATGTCAAGCAGCTAAGCTTCTACGGATCTGCTACCAATGGAAGATGCACATAGAGTTACGATCTATCCGGTTTACATCCATATTCGAAGGGGATCTCGAGGGTGTCTACACACTCGGATTGGCTTTGGTCGATGAAAATCAGTTTGATAACACCAACGTCCCACACTGTCGCACAATTTCACTCCACGAGAAGCGAATCAAGTGCGAAAGGTTGGAAGCACGGCTGAGGAGCAGATGCCGAGGATTCCTTGAAGTTCAACGATTACCAGCACATTTCACTCGGCGGAACTCGCAGCGCTGTTTCTGCGGACATGCGAGCGACGACAGCAAGAACCCAGACAGGTTGGTCGATTCTACAGTCCAGTTTATGCATCGCAGTGTGTTCGAGTTTCTCAACAACCCCGATGTCTGGGCCCTAGACTGCTTGCACATTGATGACGCCGCTTTTGAAGCAAGCGCTGCCTTGTCCAAGATGAATCTTCATCTACTCTGCATTAGCGCGGTACAGGAAGAACCACAGTTTCCAATATTCACCAACAACCTCCAGCTCAACGAAATGGCGCGTGAATGTCTGTTGTGTGCCAAGTATTCGGACTCGGCATTCGGCGAAGCTACTCCTCGAACTCTGCTCGATGCATCTGTTGTCATATTCGAAGTCATAGAGGTACTCGGGCGTGGAGACTTTCTTAAGGCAGGTGGCGATACTCGGTACCCCATTTTCGCAGAGATCAAGAGACGATTTCGCCCTTCCGAGAAAGCTGCAGACCAGATTGCTCTCCTTCTTGCTGTGGAGCTGGGCATGATGAACACCATTGCGTACTGGGAAAGCATAGGCCTGTTCTCCCAGATGTCCAACTCCTGGTCTTTGTTGTACCACGCAATATCTCGGCCACTGATTGGCCGGCTGTCCACTGACATTGATCTGTCCCCAGAGTTAGTCTCCTTTCTCCTCCTCAAAGGATGCGATCCGAACCAGAGCTTCGTGGATGAGTCTGGACTGCGAATAACGCCGTGGCAATATTGGGTAACCGACATAAGCTTGAAGGTTATGGCAGGCGGAGATTTAGCATCCCTCGTCGCCGAGATCACAATGCACTTCCTCAAAGCCGGGGCAGATTTGGACGTAGAGGTAAATAACTTTTATGCGTTAGATTTGGATGAGAGTACCCTGGAATCCCTGGAGTCGATCATCCGCCGACAGATACCCTCAGACCACCTGCATATCCAGAATTTCGACTCCGGCGCTGGTATAAGCCGAGAGAAACGATCACAGGACTCGCTGTGCGACGACATCCTTGACTTTATCGCGCTCAGGAGAGCTAAGAGCGATACCAATACGCCTCTCTCGGGGCAGAGCTTACTCGTGCGTCAACCCGGCCCAGAAACAGATACCACTGATGCCCCCCTGGGCCTCCGGATTGGCAACACCGATAAATGGTAACGCTGGAAGAACCTCCAGGCATCGTCTGAGTTCCAAGTCTGCGACGGAAAGTGACGGCTGGGAAGACGGCGAGGTAGGACCCGCGATGAAGAAAAGGAGACACGACGTTGCAGCAAGCGCGAACGAATCCACTGGAGCAAGATGAGGGAACGGGAAAGATGATCATCACCATGGGGGCCTTATTTCCGCTTCACAGACACTAGGTGTCGCTTTCTCTGGGTTAGTGATGTGATCAAGTCATCAACATGAAGTGAGCAATATCTACAGGTCTACTATATTATACATACACTGATTTGGCCGGCACAGCGGACACAGCAGAACCTGAACCAGACTTTCCGGAGGCTTCAAATCGCAACTATCTCTCGAGCTTTGTTCGAAATATCTTCAAAATCGCCAATGCCGTCATACTCGTCTATTAAATCGTTCAGACGTCCAGAATGCGGATCACAAAACACCAGAAAACCGACAGACACCCCTCACCCCCCAGACCTCCCCTCACTGTATCTGCTGCACAAACTGCGGCCCCTCCCCATCAGCCCCAAACGCGCCAACCGGCAACGAAGCCGCGGGCGCGGGATCCAGGCTCCCGTCCGCGTTGCGCCGGAACGCGACGAGCCCCAGGTCGCCGGCCTGGTTCGCGCAGAACAGGAACCTCTCCGCGCCCAGCGCGAGGCCGAACATCCGCGGCACCAGACCGCCCGTGGACACGGTATCCCTGAACGTCAGGCTCACCTCGCCGTTGTTGCCAGCGTCGACCTCGACGCCGAAGTGCGCGATGCTGTCCCCCGTCGCGTTGCCCGTCAGCCGGTTGCTGACGTACGCGTGCGCGCCGTCGACGGAGACCTGGATCTCGCCCGCGGCGGCGGCGGTGGCGTTGGCGGGCGGGAAGGCGGCGCCGAAGGTCGACAGGGTTTGAGTCTGGGTGAAAGCGATCGTGTTGTCGTTGTAGGAGAGGGAAAAGACGGCTACGAGGCTGAGGACCTCGCAGACGAGGAAGTAGTGCGTCGCCTGCGCGGGCGGGGCGCCGGGCGCGAGGGGTGGCCAGAATACCCCGTGCCGCGGACCGCAGCCGGGGGGATCGACGCGGACGTGGTTGGTTATGGCGAAGTGTGGGGTGGAGGCGGAGTCGATTACCAACAGGGTGTCGGTGCCGAGGTCGGGGATGACGAAGAAGCGGCCCGACGTGTCGAGGAGGGCCTGGTGCGGATGCGGGGCGGTCTGGCGGGCGGGATTTGGGCCGAGGGGGTCATTTGACTGCAGCTGGTCCCTCAGGGTCAGGAGGCCCGTGTCCGGCGCTATGTCCCAGACGTCAACTGTGCCCTGGCTGAAAGAGGCGCCAAGCATGTGCGCCCGGTCGGCCGTGAAGTCGAGGAAGACGACGCCCGCCGAGCCGGTTGCGTTCTGGACCAGGGTAAGGGAGTTTGTGGCGATGTCGAAGTTGAAGAGCCGCGTTGTGTTGCTATTCTCGTCGACGGCGTAGAGCTGATTGGTGCCTTCCTTGAAGAGGAGCCAGGAGGCCGAGGTGCCGGCTATGGTGTTGTTGGCGACGATCTTGAAGGAGGAGCCGTCGAAGTCGGCGGCTAGGACGCTGCCGGAGGGTCCACCGCCGATGAGGAGCTTGGATACCGCGGCAGCGGTGTCTTGGCGGGACGCAAGCGGGATGGCGCAGGTAAGAGTGCTCAGGCCCAGCCAGAGGAGGAAGTTTAGTAAACTGTACATCGTGAGCTGATGAGAAATAGTCGTGAGATAGGAAGTTGACTTCCGGGAAGAAGAGTGAAGAAGAAAAGAAAGAAAAAAGACCAGCTATAGAAACTAAGGAAATCTGCAGATCTATGTTTGGGATGTCGATATGGATAGAACGGGTCAGTGATCGGTGGCCAGGCCGCCTTCTTATAAGACCAGGCCTGACACTCGCGGACGAGTCATCGCGTAGTGATCGTCTCTTCGCCAAGTCGCTGCGAAGGACGTCAGTCATATGTTGGCGCGCTTACACGGGTATCAAGGCTCAACCGGCTGACCGCTCACAACTGGGCATTTAAGTCCAGGGGTAATGACCCGGCGGAAGGCATCTTCCGAATGCGACTGCATCCAGTGCGCTCCAGCGGCCTTTAGTGAAGTCAAAATAAAATCTGAGCTCAGAACCGACAAGCAGGTCGTCGACGTCAGAAGCTGGGGCTGCTCTAAACGAGCCGTCCACTAGTTGCGGGGGTCGGTACTACGTGGACTTCCTGTGATGACTGTGTTGGCGGTTCTTGCGCGTAGAGATGTCAGAATGAGGTGTATGGAAGCCAGATGGGAGAGCTGTCAGGGGTAGCTGCAGGTGCGGGTGGCCCTGTAGTGATTGATCGACACGGCGTCACCCATCGCCGGAGACGCAGGGTCTATTTTAATGCACTCCACATCTTGGCATCTTACCCCACGGCAGTGCCGTTGTCCGATGACTGCATGCTTGGCTCTCGGATAGGGCTGTCCTCAAGGTTAAGCTTCAGCGTTCGAAGACCAGAAAAATCAGATAATCTTCGCTATGACCCAGGTTGAGCTCGATGCAGGGGCCATCATCTGAACCTAGATGCAGAGTCTCATCCGATCATCAGCAGTTAATGGTGCAGACGGCGATCAAGGGGGGCTGGATCGCGGACTCACATTAGGACGAACAAGCAGAAGTCTATTGGAGATCTATGGGAATCCGCTTCTAAACAAGGTAAGGCAGAACATAAGAAACATGCGCCAGCGACCATTACATCTTCCTCGTCCCCTCGGCATTATCACGACCCCCTTCCACCTCCTGTGGCAATCTAATAAGCAAGAGTAACGGCCTTGCGCACCCATTTCGCGTCCCGCTCCTCCACCAGGTTCTCAAACATCCACTTGCCGACGTCCTCGCGCGATATGGTGTACCCAATCTCCTTCTTCTCGAACTTGTGAGCGACGAGGTCCTCCACGCCGGCCCTGACCTTTCCGACGGCAGGGCCGTCCGTGAGAAATGCGGGGCGGACGATGGTCCACTGCTCTCCGCTGCCGACGAGAAGCTCCTCCAGCATCTTCTTGTCCTTGTGCGGGACCGCGAGCAGGCCCTTGTACAGCGGGACCATGAGCAGCGGGATGTCGCGCCCCGCGTCCGAGATGCCGGTCGACGACACGCCGACGATCCTCGGGCTGCCGGCCGCGCCGCTCTTACGCACGCGCTCGAGCGCCTCGAGCAGCGCCTTGGCGCCCTTCTCGCACACGTGGGCGTCGTCGATTCCCGTCTTGAAGCTGAAGGCGCCGCCGATGGAGGTGATCACCATGTCCACGACGCGGCTCGGGTCCGAGGGGTTGACGAGGCACCGGGCGACCGCGGAGGCGTCGTGGGCGTTGCCTTGCTCCAGCTTGACCTTGTTCCGGAGCTCGGCCGGCAGCTTGGCGGAGAGCTTGGATGGCGTGCGGCAGAGGGCTATGCAGGTGTGGCCTGCTTCCAGGCTGCGGCGGAGGGTGGAGAAGCCGCAGCCGCCTGTTGCGCCGAGGAAGAGGATTGCCTTGGGGGTGGTGGCCGACATTATGTTTGTGTTTGGTAGTGAAATTGCCAATATATGGTAATGTGAATGTTTGAGTTAGATTCGAGAACACAATAGTGTTAGCTCTTGTTGGCAGAGCTGATGAGACTGTGGTGTGATGATGATGCTGACGAAGATGTTCAGATGAGCTGTTGGGGTGCTGGACTGTCTGCTGGTTGATGTGTTGATGTGTGTTCTTGTCAGTTCATCATCCAGCAGGGCGACTGCGTTCCTTTTATCCTTCTCCATAGCCTCCACAACAACGGCGAACGCGTATGCCAGCGCGAAAGCACCGGGACGCCATGTCTGGCATGATTCACAGCGGCGTGGTGTTGACCCGACTTTCTCAAAAATGCAGCCTGGACGCAACGGTTCGAGGGGCGCTGCCTCCCCGCTTTGGTGCATGGGCGGGTCGTGGCGCTCTTAGCGCTTCCCCAAAGTTTGTCCGACTGCCCCACGAGGCGTTTTTCTTCAGGTTCCATTGGCTCGTCTCAGCCCTCTTTTCTCCACAATCTCTCAGCCAAATCGACCCGACGTCGGATGGTCGGTGCCGGGTCCACCGATCCCGCTATCGGACCCACCACGTGCATCCACGCTTATACAAGTAAGTACCTTACGTCCTTGACACAGATGGGAATTGCCTGTGTGAACGAGACGACATTCGGTGGGTAAATAGTCTAGACCTTGGAGGAGACAGTATCTGAAGAATTTACACAGCCGTACTGCCAACCTATGTCGCTTCGATCGGTGCTTGAGCCGGAAAAGGCTCTCTCTCTCTCTCAGTGGGCTCATAAAACAAGACAGAAGTGCGTTCGTTTCTTTAGGCCTTTCAACTGGAACTCGTCGACAGGTGTCCAGATAAAGGAAAGGTTTTCATATGACCGCTTAGAATTTGTGATAAGTTTCGACTTCGTCGTCTCTCTAGATTTTTTATGCTGACGAAGGCAGGAGGAACGAATGACTTGCGTCATCTTTTGTTGATACAAATATGTCAATCAAGCTTAGGGTTGAACGTAAAGGTTTAATAAGCGATGAACACACTTACCCTCAATATTAGCTGGCAAAAACGCACCTATCCGTCCATGAGTACCTTATGTCTGGAATTGTCGCAAGGTATTACACAAGTACACTAGGTGTACACATGTACACTAGGTAGGTATGTACATACAATTGTACACTAATTACAACCCGGCCCCGATGTTCTAGAGCTCCAATTCCCACATGCCAACCCGCCTGTGCATTTTAAACGACTGCCAAAGCCTATTTTGGCTGTGCAAAACCCAGAACTCTGTCCGGGAGTATGTCTGGTTTGGATAGAGTAAGGTCACACAAGTTATCGTGCATCTACCGCCCCCCGCCGCCCTGTAACCTGTGCCACTGGTCGTAAGACGTAGAAAGGGTCCTGAAACCCCACGAGGAATTGCCAGGGTCGAACGCATCCAAGACTTTGGCCGTGAACGGGAAACACCAGAAGAAGTCCTGCAGAGGCTGCTGGCGATCCAACTTCAAGTTCTATCGCGAATGCATCTCAATGGCGGGCTCGGGATCGAACTTGTTGGTTCCTTCTGAGCGAGTCACGAGTGTTTGATCGTTGAGATTTTGACCTTGAATACGTGCCCATGATCTCCCCCAGCCGCGGCGGTTCGCCGTACTTCGGCAGGATCCCCCCCTTCTCCCCCAAAGTGACGGGCGGTTCTTGCGGTTACGGCACGGGCATGTCTCGCTCCCACGTCGGCTACGACGGAGCTATGAACTCCAATGCAGACACCATTTAGATATGTATTGCCGCTAGTATCGCAGTTGATAGTCCAGTAGACATGTGGACGCTCCTGGTCCTGCATTACCGAGGTGAAGAACAAGCCCTTGGCCAAGGACTTGCGCATCTTTAAGTCGTACTGTGGATACGCTACAGGCAAGTGTACGAAGTACGGCTGCTGCCTCTTCACATACCTCGAGTACACCACCCAGTCTGGTCTCAGCTCGTTGAGTACAGAGTCTGGGGACGGATTCCCGCTGGTGTCGCAATTGATGGTCCAGTACATATGCGGTCGCTCCCTGTCCTGTACTGCGGACGTGAAGAACAAGCTCTTTGCGAGAGATTTGCGCATCTTATAGTCGTACTCGGGATCGGTCATGGGTAAGCTCGAGATCGTTTCCTTGGTCCCCTTGAATTTGTTGGCGTAGAAGGTCTAAAGCAGGTTGTATAGTACAACTGCCTCTTCCATCGCCGTAGGATTATTCCCGTGGCATAAACACCATTTTTCCTTGTCAATCTTTGTACCAGCGTCGTCTGATGTCACCGTCATATAGGCGAGGAAGAAGTTTGTGTCCGTCAAATGATCGGACAAGGGATACGCAAACATCTCGCGCATGTCCTAGAGAGCTTCCGGAGACTCTCCGCTCGTATAAATGCCGTCTCGCGTACTGCTGACGGCCGCAACCGCCAGCATTTGCCGGAGGCAACCCTCTTCGCGGGCCGTCTGGCAGGCACGTAGCCAGCACGGCTCGGCCGGGAAGCTGGCGGCGGACTTGCCAAGTCCGGTAATTGCTCCGTTCCGGTCCAATAAGTTCCTACCACGTCATTAGTTACAACCCAGGCACAGGATTTGGGTTACGGTAAGAATACATTGGCCAGGCTGTAGCCCTCACTTTCGGCGATGAAGGATTTTCCAGAGTCATTGTTGATATGCTGTATCAGGTCATCTACCTCTGGAACCGGGGATATCTGGACGTTGCTCCCGTATGCTTATCCGAATAGCATGTAGGCCGCAGAGAAGTCCGGTAGCAGGCATCACTAGACGCTCCCAACCGTTTGGGAAGGCATTTGTAGCGATACGTGACCGACCTAAAAACGAACCAAAGACGAAACCGACGCGACGACGGAGCAGAGTTCCCATCACTGATGGTCTCAGCCTGCGCAGCGAAAGTATTGCGGATGTCTTTCTGTCATTGTAGATATGCCACATCTCCCGTAGCATTTGGGCATCAGTGTAGCCTGGCGATAACCAACGTCTCGTCACAAAAGCAACCGTAATGAATATCTTGGAAGTTATATAAAAAGAAAAAAGGAAATCTTTAAACAGGGATGACGCGGTGAGTTCCTTACGCGTTCCATGTTAGATTCTTGTTGATGTCGGACAGCTTGTCCAGCTCGCCGGTGAATGTGGTTGGAGATGCATCCGCTTCTCGACACTGGCCTCAGGTTGGAATAATGTCTGTCGTAAGGACACAAGGTGGCCGCGACAGCGATACTGCTGCGGGAGATACGAATCTGGATTCTGGCGTACGACTTGACGTAGTGGTAAGCCCCGGCAATCACCATCGTTATCTCTGTTTGTCCGAGTGGGAGGTACGAGTCTGCGCCAGCTCCTATTCACGCCGACGCAGAAACCGGAATGTTGTACATGCAACTTGAATATAGTCTTTCAGCGCCTAGTCGCGGTTCAGCTCCAGATAACCCATCGGAATGGCTGTCTAAAGGTTCCGTATGCAAAGCAGGGGCGGGGTCGGCGGCGGTGGTTGTGGCGACGATCTCGACGTCGCCGTCGTCGTCTAGGTTCTCTGCCTTGCGCTTCTTCGGCGAGGAGGGCTTCTCGGTGGTAGTAGTATTTGCCTCCGGGGCGGGGCATGGGGAGAGGGAGAGGAAGTCGTCGATGTTGAAGCTGTGGTTGTCCTCCTCGTTCTCAATCTTGATTGCGACCAGCGACCTTTTTGTCGGCAGCGAAGGAGGTAGGGTGCCTCGCGGCTCCAGTGGATGATCTTGGGATTCCACTGCTCTCAGTTGAGCTTGGGCCCGGTGACGATTATGGCCTACGATTTGAAGACGTCCGGGAACCCGCACGTGCGCCTTGACCTTGAGGACCGCGTCCGTCAGTTTCTCCCGTTGTACCGCGGGCACGGTGTACTTCGTCATGAGCGTCTCATAGAACTACTCCGTGTAAAGCCGGTAGCACTCCCCGGGCCTGGTCCTACCCGCGCGCCCCTTTCGCTGGTCAGCCTGAGCTTTGGAGACGTGGAATACTCTCAGAACATTTATTCTCGTGCGCGGGTCGTAACGCATCTCCTTGGTAAGGCCGTAGTCGATAACGAACGACACACCGTCTAGCGTAACGCTTGTCTCGGCAATGTTAGTAGCCAAGAACACCCTTTGTACCTTAGACGCGCCGATGTCCTCGTTTTACTTTGCCTTTGAGAGCTTGCCGTACGTCTTGGATGAAGAAGGTATTGGTGGCAGGAGGACCCGCTTGTTGGGAGTCCTGGGGATAACGCCGGGGGTTGGCAGGCTGCCAGCACCGCCAACTCAAGGCCTGGCCGGAGTGACGAGCAGCGAGCCTGCGTGTGATGCGGATGTTGAATACCCGATCGTGACATGGAAAAGTACTACATAGTGAGTGCAATCCTGACAGTGAAGGCAATCATGTCCGATATGTGTGGAGGAGGGGGGAAGAAGATGACTGGTGTTACACGATGGTATTGTCCTTGCAGTGGCTTATGGTGTCCATGTCTTGGTTGACATCATCACAAAGGATCACAAAGGATATGGTACTAAGTCAAGGTGTTGTAAAAGGTTGATTCCCCTTCCTAGGAAAGGAAGTTCTCCTACTACTTTTATGTAAGGGCTATCTGTCACGTGGATTACCCCAGCGTGTGGAGCGCTGAGGTTGTCTGGTGACAACTGGCTCATCACATGAGGTCCGGTAGTTCAGGTCCTGCAGCATTTCGAGTCTCACCGCACGGCCATGGCACCACCACTCGTGGGCTGGTCTGGGAAGTCCAGACAGTTGGAGACTGCCGTGGCCTTTTTCTTATCATTGAGCCTGTCATATGCCTCTTTGACGGCTTGTTAATGGTCAAATCCGCGTAAGATCCGCTGGCATCTTCCTATATTTGACTCCAGCACTTGTTCCAGAGGACTCTCGGCAATAATAAATGGGAGCTGCTGTATATTGATAGGCCGGAGGCTCTGCAGTGACCCCAGCCGGCACACCAGCAATTGCTTGTGAAAAGGGAGTTCCATGTGGATCGGTGAGACTCGCGTCGTCCTGCGAGCACCGGATCATCTCTTATTTTAAACTGAAGATTATATAAATACGTCGAACCTCGAACTCTAGGTTGCATTCTCGACAAATTTCAACTATGCTGAAGTTGCATTAAGGTGCCATGCCGGACTTGCGTCATGCATTATGCTATCACGACTTGTGGAACACGAGAAGGGTGATGCTGGGTTGTCCAGGATGTAGTTGTTGTTTAGGCATGGTCGACATGAGAGTTGAACACATCGATATCAGCTTGCCGACACCAGTAGTGCCGGTAAGGTGAATGGTTTCCCGGCCTGGGGAGCGACAGACTTCGACAGAAACCCAAGGTACCATCTCTTTCTCGGCCCCGGTAATGACAACGCGCGACCACTGTACCCATCTTCAATGGCCTTGTCCGTCGTGGCGAGGAGAACACTGAAAGCACCCCGGAGGTTCTTCATCTCTGCATGCTTGCTAGCAGCCTTCTGCTCATGAGCCGGAATAGACTTCCAGCACTCGACCATCTCTCTTGCGACTTCGCGAGCCAGCTCCGGAATTCTCCAGGCACCAAGTGTCGCTCTCATCGGTGGCGTCATCCTTGTTCTCTATGTGCCCGATAATGTAGTCAATGAACAAGACCTGCGGGCTACAACCGTCGTCAGGATCGATCTCGCGGCGAGGCCCGTTCTGGGGCCCGTTGATCCACTTCTGCCAGAGCTCACCCGCCTTTTCGGCAGACAGTCCGACGTTCATCAAAGTTTCCCACGAGACCATAATATCGAGGATCGTAACGAACGCGCCGAGGACTGGACTAACCTACATCCTTTTTTCTTTCGCTGAATAAGCTGCATGAGACTGTAGGTCGCCAAAGACATTCGAGTTGCTGTTGCACAGAACTCGCCGCAAACATTGGATTTGGCGGTCCCCAGCACGCCCTCCATACCGGTGTACTTCAGTCCGAAGAGGCGTTTGCCCCAGAAGCGGTGAGGAATCGGTGTGAGGGAGACAATATTCTACGAATAATCGGTCGTTGGCTAAGGCTCGGCTCCCAAAGAACCTAGCCCATTCCGTGTTGCCGAACAATGCCATTACGCTCCGGTAATATTCCCGTACGACGGTGGCGTTCGTATCGCTGTTGTTGAAGTACTACGGCGTAACGTGGTAGCTATCTGGGTATAGGATATTAGGTATAATGCACGCATATCTATCGCGTTTCCTCGCCTGTACAGGTGGTTAACAAGTGTTAGTATATTAATATCGTATTTCAGACAAAAGATACGCAGAAGGGTGATTTACTTGCCTTTTCATTTTTAGTGTTGGACGGGCTAATGCTGCCCCGACTGTTCGCAGACCGCTCACTGGGATTGGAGTCGTCGCGATTTCTGCCCAAAGCGCCTTGTTCTCGGCCAAAAAGGGCTCGATCTGCTCGTCCTTCTTGGCTATATTCTGCTCGAAATGCCGTGTGATAGACAGCCGATGAGGAGAAGATTTTTCCAGCCTCGTAGCTGCTTTTATAAGGTCTGGGTGGTTTTGAAACGTGGTGACATCCGTAGTCAACGCCTCGGCAACTCGCGCGATCGTACCTAGATACTCTGCGATATCTAAGTCGTCGGTGATGCTGATTTCGCAGGGACTTGAAATATCCCTTCTCGTTCTGGAGCTCCCCGAATGCGTCGGCTTTGGTCATGATAAGCTGACGAAACGTATTGAAATCCCTTGAACGGGCTGTCTGCCAAGTCCCTAGTAATAGCCACCTTCGTCATGTCCAGTAGTGCCTGCGCCTTCTCGTCCTCTAGCCGGGGCACAAGGTAGTCCGTCGGATCGGTGCCGGCCTTACAGTCCGCCGTACAGAACTTGTCATAAAGTACCCGCGCCGACGTAGGTTTGTCATTTTATTCGCGGATGAGGGATGGTGCTGTCAGGTGCTGTCCGCCAGTACGTAGTACGAGGTAGAGTACCCGATGAACGAGGTAGAGTACCGATGTAAATGTTTCGCGGCGGCGGAGGAATTCGTAGATGAATAGGGTTGGGTGCTCGGTCTTCTGCGAGAGCTTCGGGACATACCATTATGCGCGGCCCGACTTCGACACGTTGGCGGGGAAACTGTAATTTGGTAAGTCGAACTTCCAACCTGCTTTGTTTTTGATGATTGATCGAGCAGGTCGGTGATGCTGCAGGTCCCTTCTCTGGGGCCTTCTAGACATCGGCCATGTTCATGTTCAAATGCACATAGTCGCAGGTTCGACCGATATATACACCTTGCTGTCCATTATCATTTCGATAAAGAAGGGTATAGCACAGAGTGCTGCGCTTGATCCTGTCGAGGACGCTCTTGCTGATCAACGCCTGATTTGAAGGCAGACACTTGTAGTCCTAGAGGGCCTATAGTCTTCGTCCTCGAAATTGCCATGAGGGAGGGTAGCGTTTTGCTGAGCCTAGGTGAATCGGCAACGATGAGGCCTCTAAATTCAGTCTTGGTGGCGTCTATCATGACGGCTACGGCGCGCTTCTGATGTTCGTACGGTATAATTTCCGGCTTTAGGCCTGGAATAGTTTCATCCGTGGCCCGAATCCTGTGCTTTCGAACCTATCACGTGCTATTGTTAGTATCGATTCTAAGACTTGGTTGTCCCGTAGATACTTACGATATAATTATGGAGGCTTTGCAAATATTGGATGACCCTTGGCTTGTCAATCTGCGTATATTCGACTCCGATATCGTTGTCAATGGCGTCACTCTCTGAAGCTTCTGAGGCTTCTGATTCGGTGGTAATCCACTCCCCGTCGTCTTCGTCGTCGTCTGTATTGCCGGTAGCGATTGATACGACCTAGCCTGCTCCCGGCATAAAAAGGGACATGATATCGCGATTGATAGTTTCTATGATAGTGTTTGATGATCTGGTACGCATGCGGGCTAAGTCCTGTTGTATCTCGTCCAAACATCGAGAAGTGACTTGTTGGACATAGTCGTCCATGTTTCCCTTTATGGTAGATAACCTGGTATAATAGTGTACCCGAGATCGATAGCGACTGGCGAATATGGTGGTTCCGAAGGATAGTACCGACTTAAGTAAGGTAGGAGGAAACTTTTGCTCTTGCAGGTTGTTCTTTAGCTTATATAGGCAAGTGACGAAGGTGCGTACCGGTTCGAATCTGGCACCCGACGGTGTGAAAACATATCAAACGAGCGGAAACTTCATTCCTAACATGAACGTGAGCCTCAATTTTGTTGTCAGATAAATTGCTTAGGGAACTTCTTCCTACCTTCGATAAGGTAGCTCGCGGACCAACCTATCCTCACCCCCGGCCCACTTGACGAGCTGATTGTAGGACGTTTCGTGGCAGAGGCCGTTCTGGGAGTACTCGTGGCCAAGGTGAACCCAGAAATTCTTGGGCTTGACTTGCTTTCGTAACTCCTTCTGGTTGTGTTCCGCAAGATCTTATTGCCTTGAGCTGCCGACGTGTTCCGGTGTCCAATGGGGATGACGAAGATACTTATCAAAATCCTAGATGATAAGATGCTTGCTTCCCGTGGTGTCCTTGAAGATGGCCGCAGCCCACATGTAATAGCTTGGAAACCGTGTCCCAATCTACGTCGCGACGAGCGCCCGCAGCGACGATGATGGCCCGCATGTCCTCTGGCCGTATACACGTGTTCGGGTCGCCGCCGAACGGGACCGGAGCAGTGCTCCCGGCGGCGTCAATGACGGCCGAGTTGGCGTCGCCGTCGAAGTCGCGGCGCTAAGTATCGATCGTCAGCCAACCTGGCGTGCTCCGGGAGGGGTTTCGGGAGGGGTGACTTACGTGGTCTCTGATCAGGTGTAATGCCATTCTATTTGGCGTTTGCCCGAATTCCAGTGTCGGGCAGGTGAACTTGCAACGTCCGGGTTTCCTCGACGGATCCGGGGACTCCAAAGTGACACTGCACGGTGATCTGCCAGTGCATGATGTTAGACACTCGCCGGCCGGGACGACGGGAACCCGACGACTTACCTCTCGTCCGGCAGGGCGGGTCGGGGAATTGGCGCTCTGGATATACCCCGGCTGCAAAGGTCTGTGTTAGCAGGGAGGCCGGACGGGGCGGGAGGCTGAATCGAGTGAACGACTCACATGCTCCTTGTCGAGGTGGTTGCACACGAACGTGTTGTTGAAGGCCCACGCCCACTCGGGTGCGTCGTGCGGGCCAGGCGTGGCGTCCTCTGGAGGCACTCCCCCGACGCTGTAGCGGAAGCGGCAGCCCTGGGAGGGGCACCACGCAGGCATGTTTGCGTGTAGCCTTGAAAGCCTATACAAGAGACACGTTAGTACCTAAGCAGAGCCCGGCGCCGGTGATGTCAGCGACCCGAAAGCCAGTACTAGGGCTCGGACGCCGATGGACTTGACTTGGTTGGAGATAGTCTTGGAATGATCCAGTCCGCGCAATATGTTCTTGCAGAAGTTCAGCATGCGGGATCTGGTGTCGTGGCAGGGTCCGATAGAACCGTCGTGAAGTCCGCCTGGGCTGGCTCCAGCTTTCGGTAAGGTCGGCTGCCCGGGACTGCAGCGTTCTTTGGAAGGACACAGGGACGAGCGCTCGCTAATGGGATCCACGTACCTGACTTCGTATAGACCGCCAGTGGCAAGATTCACTCGTTATTGGTGATTTGTAGATACTCAAGATATTTATAGAGTTCAGAATTAAAGACAATACTCGAAGAACATTTGACCCCACATCGAGAAGCTTTCCCCGCGAGCGGAGAGCAAGATATTCTTAGGAACGCCGTAGGTCATGGCGATTAGATCGGTGAGATACATAATGCGGGAAGAGAAAGAAATGAAATGACTTCGGGTTCTTCAGAGGAAGAAGTAGGACTGGTGAAAATGAGAAAACTCAGAAGATAGTTTGGTTACAAAAAGCTCAAGCTGCATGCAACAATAGCAAGATAGGCAACCAGATGGCAACTAGAAAAGCGCGGTGAAAGCAGTTTAGAGGTGTAATAGAGGGAAGGAAGCAAAAGCGGTCCGCACTCGCAGTTTCCTGCGTCCCTTGTTTGGGTCCAGTGCACCACCATCCTGGACCTTCTGTTTAGCATACCCGTCACTAAGGTAGTACGATCTTATGTAGCAACCTGGAAGGAACGGTGTCATGTGTCCTCAAAGCGGGTTTCATTCAGGCGTATCCTAACTTTTTGTCTGGGATGGGCTGTAAGCTCATTCAGACCTTCCGGAATAGACCACACTACTTTCGCTTGAAGAAGAGAGTAAGTTCGCTTCTGACTGCCTCTGGATATGCTTAATTGATGGACGTCCGAAAACTGTTTGGATGACGCAGGCAACTGTACGCTCAATAAGGGCTTCAGGTTGTAATTTGAGATAGTGTTTAAAGAAGGTAATGGCCATAGTGCACAAGGGTAGCATCCGAAATACAAAGTGTCAGAGCGACAGCACCGCATTCCTCGTCTGAAGGAAAGAATAGGCTCCTTGATCTGTATTCCATCATCTTAAGAAGGTTCATGCGCTTCTCCGTGGTTAACTACGTCGAGATAGATGCGACTGAGAAGTATGAGTATGGACCATGCGCCACCACATGCTTTGAACTCTGGAACATATGGCCATTTATATATGTGGAAGACCACTTGTCGCCACAGACAAGGCTAAGCGACGCTTGCCACTTTGCCCCAAAGAAAGTCATGTTGCTAGCACACAGACCACTTTAACAAATTCTTCTATGAAGCCAGTAGTTTGGAACCCTACCTTGCTTGTCGGGTGATCAGTTGAACGGGCTTAGGCCTATTGAAGAGACGCTTCACCTAGTCACGGAGCATGCGAAACAACATATTGCTCCCGTTATATCTGTGTTCTCTTCAGATTGACCTGATTAGGATAACACTTGTCCTGAATCAAACAGCCATCCGATACCACAATAAGTACGTTTGGTCTGTCCTCAAAAGACGCTAAGCTAGGACAAGATCTCCAGTGAGTGTTATCCCTCGGCGGATTGATCGCACACACTTGAGCAAGTGTCGCATCAGATGGACACGCCGCTTGTTCGCACCAGACAGGCCGGTGACTGTGACCAGACTCTGACAACGGAGACTGACTATTCGCCAAAAGAGTCCCTGCCAAGCAATTGCATCTTGCTGCATTTAGCGGTGCTCAATGTCCACACTGAACGACGCCATCTCGTACAAACTAAAGCAATCAGAGATTCCCAAATACGGCAACACCAAAGGCAAGTAGGAAAGCAGCGCAAAGGTCTGTGCCTACAAATGTTCCTTTGCAAAAGGTCCGAGGATACGGCCCTCAGGTGCCGGAAGAGTTTTTGACAGCACATGCGCTAAGTCATGGCATCAATAGGAATCTAACAAGAAGAGACGGAAGCGCGAAGGGTAGCCGGAAGATGTTATGTACGCCTATCTGCAAGGAACAGGAAGGCGCCTCCCGACGGACGTCCGAGCCACAGCGCCTAAGCGCCAGAAGAGGGATGATCAAGCTGGCCTGGACATGCTGGATATTTGTGGCGTTTCTACGCTTGAGATGAAAGCAAGCGTTTCAGCGACTTGGCATGCGGACAAGCTAACTGGGTGCTGACCATGCAAAAGTGCCATGGCAGAGGCCGAGCTACAGGACGCTGCGGAGAGAATAAATAGTGAACTCAGGACGACGTGGGTCAGCCACCAGCAAGAACTGAGTACCAACGAGAACTGAGGGACATGCGAGGAGAAAATGATGATAGCTTCGAGACCTGCAAGCGGCGACTTAAAAAGTCCTTGCGCGACGAGAGGAGTGCCGAGTATGACGAGGAAACAAGGACAGCCCTGAACCACCAGTAGAAACTGAAATGTACCCGTAGAACGTGGTAAGCAGCAGAAGGGCAGGTTAGCTTTAGTATTCCAGTTTCCAGACCTCGAAACTGCGAATAGAGCGGCAATGTGGAAATGAATGGATGGGATGTGGTTGAGTGGTCGTCGAGTTATGCAAGTGGTTTAAGGCAATTTTATGCATATAAGCATAAACTCCATTATCCATAACTCGATAGGATACTGATAAGGTGCCCATCTTAAAATGAGAAAGAAGCTGCCTCAGGCAAAAAGTATACCTATTTTCGGCCCCGGTTCGAGCATCGGCATCCTCAAACTTAATTCCAAAGCTGTGAATAGCGTACAACCACAGCTCAATTGGAGCAACCATGCCGCCCAGATTACCTCTCTCCGCGGCAGCGCGATGCTGTAGGATACCTCTCGACTCAGCAGCAACATCATCGCCGCTGATCTCGCTCATCGCCGCCCTCTCGATCCAGACACGCAGCGCGTCCATTCTCGCCAACCTCGCCGAGAATAAGGGCGCACACCAGAAGCGCATTCGCGTGGGTCGCGGTCCCTCCTCTGGCTATGGAAAGACGTCTGGTCGCGGTCATAAGGGTCAGAAGCAGCATGGCTCGGTCAGTCCGCGGTTCCAGGGTGGTCAGACGCCTCTGGCCATAAGTCATGGCCGGAAGGGTTTCGTGAATCTGTGAGTTGCTGGTCCTGACCAATTGCAGTATTGTAATACTGAAGTAAGTAATGTGCCTCTAACCATTTTTATTCTCTAGTCGTGCCCCAGAAATGGCCATCGTCAATCTCGATCGCCTCCAAGCCTGGATCGACGCCGGCCGCCTCGACCCGACCAAGAAGATCACACCTCGCGAACTGATCAAGTCCGGTATAATGGGACGCAGCTTGAAAGATGGCATCACACTCCTCGCTCGCGGCAAGACCGCCCTCAAAACCCCGGTGGACATCATTGTATCACGAGCCTCCGAAAGCGCCATAGAAGCGATCGAGGCAGCAGGAGGCAAGGTTGTCACACGCTACTTCACCAAGGAGTCACTCAAGCGGCTGGCCAAGGGGGAGAGCATCATCACAGACAAGCCGCTGCCCGTGGGACCGGAACACGTCGAGGCTGTGCTGGAGCAGGCGAAGAGCGGACCGCATTACTACCGGCTGCCGGACCCGACGAGCCGTTGGGATATCGAATACTACAGAGATCCGGCGCACAGGGGATACTTGAGCCACCAGCTGGCAGCTGGCGAGTCGCCCAGTTTGTACTTCAAGGTGCCCGGGGAGACGAAGAAGATCTTTGCGAGCAAGGCCAAGCAGCAGGAGGAGCTGGATGGGGACAAGTTGTTCTGAGCAGCAACTGCTGCCAAATACCATCTGTATGTGTATATGTATCAATAATCTAGGATGGAAGGTCCAACATCATCGCAATGGGATCGAACAACCTTTCTGCAATATTTCTTGAAGTCCAGCCTTCTGTGGCTGTGCAATGACCGGATGTGGCAGGTGAGGCCCCTGCCGGCTGAGTCAACCTTGATTCGCCCGATAACTGTTAGTGGCTTGGGTTGAGGGGAGCTCTCCACCTTCCCAGCCTCGGGGAAGGAGCTCCTTCGATGACCTCGTCTTATCCCCTTCGTCCTTCCGTCACATAACTGGAGACGGCACCACAGGACCGCCTTAGTTCTGCAATTGACCTCTTTACTGTAGCGTTGCTTGTTTGTGTCTCAGTCCTCTTGTCATTTGCTCTCCCCTTGATCAATTGCCGCTGCGTCTGATTGCAGCTCAGTATCTGCGATTACGCATACGCCATTACGCAATCGAGCTGTTGACGACGTCCTCTATCTCTCTTGCGACAACGAGTCCCCATCTTCTCCAACTTTGGACATCCACGACGTCTTCCTCGCCGAGCAAATCTTGTATAGATAGCAACATATAACTGGCGCACTAAGTCCTTATCATCCGAGACCAGCTAGGCACTTCCTCTCGCCACCTTCACGATGTCGCTCTTCGGCAGCTCTCCACCTGGCGAGACGGCTACGACGGCGGCCTCCGCCTTCGGTCGATCAACCTCCTCCCTCTTCGAAGACGAACCTGCCATGACCAAGTCGACATCGAGCGCGCTCTTCCAGGACGACGACCACGGGGGCGCGAACTCGCCCTGGGACCTACCGACACCGCGCAAACAAAAGAGCCGTGCCGACCTGCTCAAGTCACTCCTGCCCGCTTCAGATGTGCCGGAGAGCTATATTGAGATCTTTGATGCCGTTGTCCGGGATAGCGGCAGTGCCGGCAAGGTCACGGCTGGCGGCGTGGCGCGCACACTGGCTGCTGCCCATATCAGCGCAGACGACCAGGCCCGTGTAATGGCGATCATTGCGCCGAGCGGAGGTACCGCTGGTGGGGAGTTTGCTCTGGGACGGAACGAGTTCAATGCTCTGCTGGCTCTGATCGGACTGGCGCAGGATGGCGAGGTGCCAAATCTTGACGGTGTGGACGAGCGTCGGAGAAGTAAGTGATTTCCTTCTCTCGTATCTTTGCCGTAATCATTGCGCCTTCTTATCTTATCGGCCACGACTGCTTCATCAAAGAAACTCGTGCTCCGTCTGGATTGCAATTTCCGTGCCTGTTTGGTGGATCGCCAGAAGCTACAGCTGTAGTGGGTCTATTCATCATCATCACCTTGACTGACAAGCTTGTGAACGTCCAGATCTGCCACAACCAAAGCTCCCAGGCCTCATTGACGATAGCAAACCCGTCTTGCCCAACCTCAGCGAACTAGGTGCCAAACCCCCACAGCGGCCAGTCACGCCGACGCGAGCTCCAAACAAGCCGTCCGCTCCTGCCAGCCAATCCCGGGCATTACCGAAGGCTTCGATGGACTACCCTGAGGACCCATGGGGCACGCCCGACCTTCACAGGAACCACGACCATCCTCCATTCGAACAGCAACGACCAAATGGGGCGGAAGCGCCACTACCGAGCATCCCCGTGAATGGGAATGGCAGTTATGGCGCGACGCCTCGTGCGACATTGCGAGGCCGAACGACATCGACATTCACGACAAGCACGGTGAATTCCGCAGCTGAGACCACGCAGCAGAGCACAATACCGGCCGGAACTAGTCCCTCAGCGGGCGGTTCCTGGGGCTACTATGATGGCAACACTGCGGCACCTGGGGGCTTCGGCGAGCAACCACCAGCAGCCAATAATCCAGACCTGAACCCATTCGGCGCCGGGAGCGGAGGCAGCGGCGGGCCTCCAGGCGAGCAACCTGACCGGGCACCTAACCGGTCCATTGGGGGACTTGGCAGGACAGGAAGTTCGATTGAGGAGACCATCGTCGTGGCGCTCATGCCGGAGAAGGAGGGATTACTCTTTTTCCAGCACCACAACTACGAGGTGACGAACCCGAGAAGGGGGAGCAAGGTTGTGCGGAGATATAGTGACTTTGTGTGGCTGCTGGACTGCCTACACAAACGCTATCCGTTCCGTATTCTCCCTTTGCTTCCTCCGAAGCGTGTTGCCGGTGCGTGGCTCTACCCAGATCTTGTACAGCTCAGAACGACTAACCTAGCTAGTCAACGGAAACCACCTGTCCAACGACGGAGCCTTCATCGAGAAGCGCCGGCGGGGCCTCGCCCGCTTCCTCAACGCCCTGGTCCGCCATCCGGTCCTCAGCCAAGAGCAGCTAGTGATCATGTTCCTGACTGTGCCCACGGTACGATCCCAACACCAAGAACCGTCCGAGCCGGGCCCCAAAGGCGTCTCATCGTTACTGACGTCTGTGAAGGAACTCGCCGTGTGGCGGAAGCAGGCCAACCTCTCCGTCCAGGACGAGTTCGCCGGAAAGCCGCTGCCGCCGGGACTGGAAGACTCGCTGAGCCCGACGATCAACGAGCTGTTCGAGCGCACGCGGGCGGGCGTGCGACGCAGCGCGGAGCTATACATCACCATCTGCAACCTGATGGACCGCCTCGTCAAGCGGTCCGAGGGCGTGGCGGCGGAGCACGCGCGGATCGCGCTGAGCCTGACCTCGCTCACGGAGGTGAACGCCGACACGTACGCGACGGACACGAACGACGTGCCGCTGCTGAACGACGGGTTGGTGGCGATGAGCAAGCACCTGCGCAACGGACAGAGCCTCATGGAGGACGAGGCCAAGGCGTGGGACCAGGGCGTGCTGGAGGACCTGAAGCGGCAGCGCGACGCGCTCGTCTCGCTGCGCGATCTGTTTGACCGTCGGGAGCGGCTGGATAAAGACAATATTCCCCACTTGGAGAGGCGGATACAGACCAACGAGACGAAGCTGGCTGCGCTGCGGGCTAAGCCGGAGGGGCTGGTGAAGCCGGGGGAGATTGATCGTGTTGTCGAGAGTATTATCAAGGTATGTCTTTACTCTTACCCGGACATCGCTGAGACCTAGGTATTGACGTTCGGTTCAGGATAAGGAATCCATCGTCACGCAGCACAACCGGTCCGTCTTCGTCAAGGAGTGCCTGCGCGACGAGCTGGTGTATTTCCAGACGACGCAGTACCACGTCACGCGCTGGAACCAGGACTGGGCGCAGGAGCGCGTCAAGTACAGCGAGATGCTAGCCGACAACTGGAGGCGTCTGCTGGACGAGCTGGAGGGGATGCCTACGGGCGATTAGGAGGCGCCACTGTTCAGCAGCGGTAGCAGCACAGTCGGAAGCAGGTCCGGCAGACGGGAGCATGGCGGCGAGAGACGCACGCCTGGGAAATTTGTGAGTAAGGGTGGACACTCGGAGAGGAGTCTGGGGAAGGCCGTGAGGAGGATGCATCGGCCTGCGAGCGCGGTGGCGAGGGGCGGCGAGGGATCGAGGGATGCCTGTCGGAGTCGGAGGACGGGACACTGCCATTGAGGGATGCATAGGGTCTTCTTCTGTGGTGTGATTGTGAACATGTTCCTATGCGGGACTGCGATGTCTATTCATCAGGAGAGACGCCGCAGATATCATCATACCCCTTCACTTTTGTATACTCTCTCTTGGGACACAGGCCCTTCTGGTATTTCCAAAGGGCGTGTGTCTGCATTGGCTTTGCAGCATTCATAGCAGGGAGTTGTTTCATTTGATATGGAACTCAGTTATGCCTAATACATTCATGTTGGAGTTATACAGCATTTATGTTTGAGTGTGAAATGATCCATGAATAAGTTGTACAGTAAGGTACTTACATTTTAATGTGACGTTTGTTCTGGAGGGCGAAACTTGGGGGAAGCGCGGAAGGAACCCCCGCCTATAAGTGCGCTTTGCTTGGCAGGTGAGGCGGCGGTCGGAATGACGTCCGCCTCAGCCTTGCGCCATTCTCCAAAATCCTCGGCCATCACATCGTCACCTTTACAGCTTCACGGCGCTCTACTCCAACTTCACCACCAGCGTACGAAGCTCACCAACTCCCAATACAACCGAAAATCCCACCCGCAACCGGCCGTCTTCCGTTCTCTGAAGCGATTCGTCAACTTCTGCCACTAGAGACTCGTCGGAGCTAGGGCGACTGCGGCTCACTGCATCACATCCCGCGTACCACCGAGGCGATTCGCAGACCCCGAGCAATACGCGCTCACCTCCTCGCCGACCCAGTTCCAGGTCACACAGGCGATAGATACGACATCTCGACCCAACGCGCCATCCTTGGACCCGAACTGACGGCGTCGTCGTGCTGCGAACCCAGCTCTCGACTTTACACGACACACCCCGCATCTCGTCACGACGCTCGACCCCGCCACACGGCAAGCGCCAAAATGCCCCCCTTGACCGCATCACAGAAGACGGCGGTGCAGACCTTCGTGACGACGACGGGCGCGCCCGAGAAGACTGCTCAGAGAGTGAGTAGCCATCATCACCATGGCCCATATAACAAGAGTCTGGGTTCTTTGAGTGGTCACGCGAGCTGACCGGCTGTTTCCCCTCACCGACAGTTCCTCAAGAATTCAGGGTATAGACTCGACGCGGCTGTCAATCAGTAGGTCCAACTTTCTGTTTTCCCCCATGTTTACATGGTCTTGATTTGCAACGCATCAAATTCGCGAATCACGGCCCCGGAGCCTGCTGTGGAATAGCCTGCAACTGCCGCCTTGATACAACGGACGGGGTTCCAGTGCTTACACAGCATGTGGGGTTTGAGCCGTCCGCCCGTCCGTCGGTGACAAGTGTCGATCGCAAGCAGCGTCGGACTCAACAGTCTTGGCTGGAGTAGCTGGAGTATCATGAACGTCACCTCTGGTAATTTTCAACCATTCTCCTTCCCAATACAGCTCAATTGGGGCCAAGACTACAGCCGCCCATAGCAAGACCGCACATTTCGGAGACAAGGCGCGGCTACTCTCCCTATAATGCCATTCCCGTCCGGGCCTACTAAATTTCACCGAGAGTCCTTCCGAGGGGAGAGGAGGACGTGCCTGTCACTTTGTCTAGTGGAGCCCCCAATTATGCGCCCGTCACACTTATCTACCGGTCCGAAAAGGCAGCGACAGCCTACCTTGCAGGACACCTGCGTTTCCTCATTTGGGGGGTCTTAGCGATTGAAACTTGTCCGTTTTTATCCCCTGGTTCCTGCGCCTGTACACCACCTACTCTTCTGTCACTCTCTCTTACACACCACCATCTCGCTCTCGAACTATGTCGCTGAGCGGGATATTCTCCGCCCTGTCCATGAAAAAAGGGAAGTCCCGCCGGAAAAAGGGCCAGGATACGTCATCGGGGGAGGACGCTAGTCCGAGTCACAGTCCCGCGCCGTCCGAGAGGGAAGGCAAGCAGCAGAAGAGCAAGGGAGGCGCCAAGAGCAGCATATTCGGGTCGTCGTCGGCGAAGCAGCAGCCACCGCAGCAGCAGCAGCAGGAGTCTGCCGGGTCCAGTACAGGTGGCCGGGTGGAAGTGCCACCGGACAGAGCCGAGAGGACACCGTGGGGGAAGGCGGCCGCCAAGAAGGACGCGGGGGCTAAGAAGGGCAAGAAGGGCACTGGGTACGACCGGATGCGTTTTTACTTGGACCGGAGCTCAGCCCTGCGAAGTTTGCGTGCAGTTATTGGCAGCCCTGGTCGAGTGACCTTACTTTGTGTGGAGAGAACGAGGCTGGTGCACGAACTGCTAGATTGTGGTAGACTGACATTGGCGATATAGATATTACGAGTCCAATGGTATCAGCATATCGAGTTTGCAGCCCTCGGCGGGCAGCAAGCGCGATGAGGCGAAACTGGACCAGATGTTTGATGAACTGCGAGGTAGGGCGCTCTGCTTTTGTGCGCGGGACCGGTCCGGCAGGGCACCACTGATGTTTCGGCAGACCCGGAGAAGGACGCAGAAAACGAGATGGGCGTCGAATCGCTGATGAAGTACTTTGCGACCCTGGGCGTCAACCCGGAGACGTGCGAGATCTTTATCGTGCTCGACATCGTACAGGCCACGTCCTTTGGGCTGATTACGCGGAAGGGCTTCGTCGAGGGCTGGAAAGCGACTGGGTAAGACTCCCACGCTAACCGCCCACTCTCAGACTGTGATATTGACTCGGTAATCTAGGATATCCCCCTCCATAACCGCGCACAAAAAGCACATCAAGGACCTCACCAAGTCGCTGTCGACGGACGTGGCGTACTTCAAGAAGGTGTACCGCGCGGCCTTCACCGCGGGCAAGGAGCCGGACCAGAAGGCACTGGGGCTGGACCACGCGCTCGTGTACTGGGACATGATCTTCAGCCCGCCCGGGATGGCGTGGGAGACGGCGACGACGGACTGGCTGGCGGAGTGGAAGGAGTTCCTGGGCCAGAAGTGGACGCGGTCGGTCAACAAGGACATGTGGAACCAGACGCTCGAGTTCGCGCTCAAGAGCATGGAGGACGAGAGTCTCGGGTTCTGGAGCGAGGACGCGGCGTGGCCGGGCGTCATTGACGAGTTTGTGCTGTGGTGTCGGGAGAATAAGAGGGGCGGTGTCATGGAGGTTGACTCGTGAGTTGCCGGAAGACTGCGAGGGGGGGGGGTTGAGGAAAGGTGGATGTGAGGTTACAATGATGGCTATCGAGTATCTTGAGAGAGCCCTTGTGGTGGGGTGAAGAGAGGATCAAGATGCCTATGCCGCACGACGCTGGATGGTGCTTGGTCCTGGGTTTGGGCAAGAGGAACAGGAAGGGCAATACTGACATTGTTGTCGTCGTAGATGCAGATTGGGCAGAGCATAGCTGCTAGAGAAGGAGACTCGCGCTGGCGAGTATGACTAAATATGAACAGCCTGATTTACCAGATGGTCGTCGTGTCTGCTCTGGTGTTCGTCCTAGCTGGTCGGAAGTATGGCTACCTCCAAGCTCGACTACCTAAGGCAGTGCTATACATATCTGTATCACCGCAAATCAGGCACATGCAGAGTTCCATCAATCAGATTAGGTGACAGGGCCTTCTCATGATGGTATGTCTCAAGTGGTTTACACACGTCTATCGGGTATGGTCTGTCCCGTGTATCGTACATGATATACATACTCGCCGCCAAACAAGTGAAGACCTTTCTTCCTTGTAGTCTTTTCTTCCGGTTCCTCGTGGAAGTCTCACAAGTCCTGATATACCGATCCCATCTCAACCGCGCTGGCTTCGTGCCGAACGTGTAATCTCGATCATCCGTCTCGTCCTGCCGCAATTCGATTTCCCCCTGAGCATCGATCTTCTGTCCGTCAACCCACTCCCATGCTTCACATTCAGCCCTCCTTCTTGCTCCACTCCACGGGCCCAAACTTGCTCAGGCGCTCGAGCTTGCCGTCGCCGAGCTTGACGCTGGTGCTGCGCACGACGCGGGGGTCGAGCCCGAGCGTCTGGCGCACCTGCTCCTGCGTGGCGACGGACGCGTCGTACCGCACCACAAAGTAGTGCCCGTTGTAGTGCCGCATCTGGTTGCGGGAGACGGCCCGCGGCAGGGCGAAGACGCCCCAGTTGGCGATGGACCGGATCACGCCCCCCTGCTGCAGGATCAGGGAGCCGGCTGTCAGGACGATCTCTTTGACTTCGGTTAGGTTCGGGGCGCCCTTGGGGCCGGTGCGGACCTAAATTTTGGGAGAGGTTTGGTTAGTTTGGTCGGATTGGGGAAGGGATGCGGTTGGGAGACATAGAAGAGGGTTGGGGAGAGGACCGGGAAGACAAGTTCTGAGGCGGGAGAGAGGGTAGACGTACGATGCCAATCATCTCGTACAACATCTTGTCTGGCCTGGGGTGGCTGTCATTGACAGCGCGAGCGGGGTGCGTCGATATGGGTCGGAAGAAAAGCTAGTATTCACAATGTCGACGGCAGAACTGGAGTCTAGAGTTGCTGATAGTAGCGGCGGAACTTTTGGAGTTTTGGCACTTCCGAGGATTTCCCGGGTGACCGCCCACATTCTATGGAGACACCCCGGGAGTGCACCAAGACGACTTACAGAAGGCCATTTACGCAGAGAACATTGTATTACTTGTGATGGGAAGGATTCTGGTGAACTTGTTGCTTAATTATATCATAGCCCGAGGGTAATGATGCATCGTACAGTAATTAATTACTTCTGGGCACTTCGGTTCTGTAGGTTGTCTCGTATGGTACACTGCTCCAAAGCCGACGTGGCGCCCGACCAGCTATGTCGATAAAACGAAAAGAAAAAGGTCGGCGACACCCCTAGGTCTTGAGACTGATCTCGTCCTCCCATGATCTATTAAAACAGCCTGGTCTCAGAACACACAATTCATCTGAAAATGTTGACGTCCGAAACTCCGATGCAACGCTGAAACAACAACAACGCAAGAATGGATGATGATGAAAAAGAAAAAGAAAAACATCCTAGACTATGGAGGGTTAAACACCTCCCGGTATGTGCAGTCAAGGGCGGTACAGCAATACCGGAAGAACAAAATAGAAGTTGGGCATCGCGTCAAGGTATAATAGCGAAACAAGAACTGGAGAGTTTCTGGTAGAAACAAGAATGGAGAGTCTCTGGTAGAGAGAAGAATGAAGAGCCTCCGGAAAGGAAACGGATATAGAAAGTGTCGGGGTATCATGTCCCCGTGTAGAAGAGCTCTCTATCGCAGTAGCCCGTCCATATGGACAACCGGTGAGTCGAGCAGTCCAGACCATAGATAGACGAAAGTCGCACGAAAGTCGCCAAGAGTCGCTTGCTCCCAGCAGGAGATAGTAAAAAGAATAAGGAAGCCACCGTTCTCCCAGCCGCCGAGTCGCTAATCGGAGTCGTCACCAGGCAGGACCTGCGAGTTCATGTTGTCCCACGCCGCCTCAATCTCCTCCCTGTCGCATCACATTAGCAAACTCCCGCAGCATCCACAACTCCCGAAGGAACAACTCACTTCGCACTCCGCACAAGCTTCACCTCCTTCCTCGCCAGAAACGAAAGGAACCGCCGCTTCGTCCTCTCCCGCTTGAAATTGACAATCACATCCCCGCGCCACTCCACGCCCGGCACCTGCCGCGTGACGGCCAGCATCTTGAGGCTGTCGCGGCTCCACTTGACGTCCACCAGCTCGCTCAGCCGGAGGTGGAAGTCGAACGGGTCCTTGTACACGCCCCACGTCACCTTGTTGGGCGGGATCACATCCTTGAGGACCTGATGCTCGAAGCAGAACTCCTCCGTCCCGTCCGCGCCACGGTCTACCCAGTGGTAGTACTGCGTCACGCTCGGGTTGCTGGTCATGTGCGCCGTCTTGACCTGGTACACCCGCCAGTCGTGCCGCCAGATCGGGTCCCGGCTGTAGCTGTCGTGCGACGTGTAACCCGCGGACTCGAGGTCGTCGAGGCCGTCGCCGGCGGATGCGGAGGCGGAGGCGGACGCGGCGCCGGGGTTCTGAGGCGGGATGTTGCCGGTGCTGAAACCCGCTTGCTCGGCGGACGGGTGGTGGTCGGCCTTGTGCTTCTTGCCGGGTCGTCTGCCGAGGGCCGGGGAGGGCTGGTGGTGATATTCGTGTGCCGATACCGGGCGGGGAGCCAATTTCGGACCTCGCGGCTCAGGCAGCGGGACTTGGGGCGCAGTCGGCCGTTCGGGGCTGGCAGACTTCTTCCGCTTCGTGCCCCGCGGCGTCTTCTTCGGTGTGCCGCCCAGCTCCCCCTTCATGCGGTAGCCCGAGGGCCGTCCGATGTTGCCGAATCCGCTCTTCTTGCGGATGTACCGCACCTTGGGGTCGTGGTAGAGCGCGTCGATCTCCTCGTCCAGGCTGAACTCGTCGCCCTTCTCGAGGAACTTCTGGTGCAGCCGGTGCCGGACCCACTCTGCGGGCGTCACGTCGATCTTGAACTTGAGCAGCTCGTCGAGGATCTGCACCAGGCGGTGTATCGTGTCGTAGTTGAAGAGTTTCTTGGTGACGAACCGCCGCGCGATGATCTGCAGCGGGTGGATGGGGCCCTCACGGAGGTACTTGAGCACGGCGTTGCCGCGGTTGACCTGCCGGTTGGCGAGGTACTTGCTCGACTGCGACGCGGACTCGTCCAGCGCCTTGTCGTACTTCTCCTTCCACGTCTCCAGCGTCGGCGTGATGAAGTCCTCGAGCGCCGGCCAGCTCGGGTCCCAGTAAGGGTGGCGCGGCGAGATCTTCTCGAGCGGCACGCCGCGCATGATCTCGGGCGCGGTGAAGACGACGCCGTTATGCTCCATGACGAGCAGGTCCTTGGTGATCTCCTCCGTGTCCTCGTCCTCTTCGACCTCGGGCTCGTCGTCGTCGCCGTGGTGGTTAGGTCCATCTGGCAGACTCTTGCGGTGACCCTTACCCTTCTTATGAGCGGATAACGCCCCTTCTTCGCCTGAAACGTCTGACGCGCGTCCGCCGGGTAGAGACTTTCGTTCCTTCGTCGCCCGCGGAGACGAGTCTCGACCATCTGCACCCTCGCTGTAGCGCTGCGATTTCGCGCCCGAAGCGGAGCTGTTCACGGCGGTGAATCCGCCGGATGGCGCGGATTGATCGGCCAGTGACGCGGACCGCCGCGTAGGCCTCGGCGATATATGTAGTGCCTCGCCGCTCGCCACGCTATGTCGAGACTTGGGGCGGGTAGCGAGTGGCGACCTCGGCCGTGTGGCCACCGGCGCTGCTCCATGGCAGCCCTGCCGGTTCCACTCGCAGTTGGCGCACCGAGGGAACGTCTCGCTGCCGACGATGACGCACTCGGAGAAGACGCCGATGTTCTTGGTGCACGTGACGCACTGCTGGCCCTGCACCTCGCCGGCGGCCTGGATCATGCAGCTCAGCCATTTGGCGCCCTTGTTGTCCGTTGGCTCGTAGATTTTCTCGAGGTCCTCTGGCCCGAACTTGCGGCCGGCGCGGATCACCACCCGGCGCCTGACGGGCAGCTTGACGGCTTCTCGAATCCAGATGTTTCGTTGTTCCAGAAGCTTCACCTCGCCTATCAGATTACCCTCTGAGTCATATACTTCCACTCCGGTCTTCTGGGGGGGCACAGGCCTCCCGGTCGCTCCATGACCACCACTGCCAGGAGGAGCCGGTGCTAGTTGTTTCGGCCTTTCAGCTTCTGCACCAGCAGATGCAACCGTCCGAGTGCTATCTGGCCCTCTGTTTCTGTCCGCTGCGTATTCAGCAGTGGTGCCATTAGCAGGACCCTGAGCCATAACTGGTGCAGTGGTGCCTCTCACTGTTGCGGCATCGGTTCTGGAAGGTGAGGGCGGCACACCATTGGCCGTTTGTTCGTCTGGCACGCTGGCAGCCACATGGCCATTGTCGAGCGCGGCGAGGGCTATCTCGGCATGCCTCTGTGCAGGCAACCCTTCCGCACTCGGCGGGTGTACCGGGGATCGAGGAGGGCGTGCGTAGACGGGCGGAGGTTGCGAGTAAGGCGGGGGTTGGTAGTGGTTGGGCGGAGCTGGGGGTCCGAAGGTCTGCGGATGGCCGTTTTTAACAGGCCACCCGTGATGCTGTCCTGCGAATCGATGGGTCCTCAGAAGCTCCCTGTCCTGGGCGTCCTCCTTCTCGCGTTGCTGAGTCACGAGTGCCTGGGCCTTCGCGAAGCTGTTCTCGTCGAATGTGATCCGGCTCCTAGTAGAATGGATCTCCTTATCGATCTTGGAGAGTTCTTCCACGAGTCGTTTCCTCTGGGCCCACAGGTTCAGCAACGCGTCTTTCTCCCGCTCGAGGGTCTCCTGGTGCTCTTCTCTGGCTTTGCGGTCCTCCTTCTCGCGCTTGACGCGTATAGACCGTAGGTAGGTATCCTCGATTGCATCCCACACCTCCTCTCGCGTGCCGTCTCTGTTGAGATTTGCCATGCTAGGCGTGTCTTGCCCGGCCGTCCGGGCGCAAGGCGGCGGAAGTGCAGGAACAACCAAGCAGATAAGGAGCCAAACCCAGCAATACTATATGAACAGCTGGTCACAGTGGCTGAAGACTGTTTTAACCATAGAGTTCTTTTTGTTCATCTGGAGAGATGTTAGTGAAACCATCATATTAAAGTCGGCGACACGCACAAGGTAATACAGCACTAGGAGCACCAGTCCGTGCGCGGCACGTACGAGTGCAGTCGACGAGTGGGAACCTTGTTGAGGGATCGTAGGAACGGTGAGAAAGCGAGAAGGAAAGACACGGGAAAAGGAAAGACACGAGAAGATAGGTGACAGGTGCGGCAAATTGTGATAGTGTTAGTGAACACCGAGATAGTATCTAGGATATAGTGCCAGAACAGGGACTGTCCATCTGCACGTAGCCGATGGATGCAACCCCTGCGTGCGAGAGCTTATTCAACGTCTGCAAAGAATGAAATGGGCTATGGGATTGATGACGGAAATCGAAAGCGCGACAACCCTGGGATGACGCGATAACAAGGTCCTAAAGCCTCCCTCGGGCTTGGAGATGCCCAACTGCCTTTAGCACTTCCTTAGCACTTCTTTAGCTCTGGCGCTCGCCGCGTCCCTAATGGGGAATGAAGTGGGGCGGGCGAGGTCGAGAATGGATACCGGTAGCAGAGGACAAGGGCGAGTGCGGATGCAGATGCAGATGCAGAGAGGGAGTGGTGCTAGTAATGCAATCCTGATGCATGCGAGTCCACGTAGCAAGAAGCGAGGCGGAAGCGAGGCGGTTGGTTACTAACCTGGAATGCACCGCTGGATGCTCGACTGTCGAAAGAGAGTCAGGTCGATGGGTCGGATGCCGAGAAATGATGGAGGGAATAAGGGATTGGTGATGTTGGATGGCGGGTTGGTTTCGGACGTGATATCAATCGGGCGCGCGTGTAGAAAGACGGTGGTGCAGGCAGTGGCCTGGACGCGATGCTGAAAAGAGGGAATGAATTAAAAAAAGGGAATCTCACATTAATCTCCGCCGGTGTTGGACAGCCGACTCTCGACTCCCCAAGAAGAGGAGAGGAAGAAATGAGGATCAGGACCCGATGCGGATAGGAAACGAGGAGATTATGTAGACCAAGTATCGTAGGGAACGCAATGCGAAACTTTAATGGCGATGGAGAAGGGGCATATGACAGAGACGAATAAGAAGTTTATCGGGCTTGGTCATGGCTTAGCTTACTCCCCAGATGGTTTAGTGATGCCTAGCTTGACAAACGTGTCAGCGCCATTTCTCCAGATCTCCTGCTCTTCGGTGGCCCTATCGAAATAATAGGGAACTGCAATATACCGAACTATAAACGAGCGACAGCCAAGCGGATGACGCGACTTTTTCCTCTGTCCGGTCGCGAATGATGGGAACAACCTAATCTGCTTCTGCTGTGCCTGTCGCAGGCTCGTATCACTTTGGGTAACAAGCTGCGAATACCCCTGTTTATCCGTCTAGACTGCCTGGAAGAAGTACCTTACCAATGCCTCGGTGTCAATAATCGCACTAGAGGTATCGGGAGGGCCACTTAGGCGTTGAACTTAAGTAGCTTTAACTTGGTTTGAAGTGCCGCACAAGAGACATTTGGACTCTATTGGTTAGCATCACGTGACAGCCCGGTACTTCAACCAAGGTACCCGGTACCTTGCCGACCTGTGTTGTTCGTCCGATGTAGATAGAAGCACGGCTAACACACACCATACCTTAGTCTAGAACTTATTATTATGTATGTAGAGCTATGGAAACCAGTACCTCCGCCCAAGACCGGCAACGAACTCCTTTTCCGGTGCCTCGTCCCATCAGTTGCAGAACGGCCATCACCCCATGTCTGCTAGAACCAGGCACAAGACGTCCGAGACTATCTAACGCAGCGTACTGCCTGATAATCCAAAAGAAAACCTTAAACATAGTATGCACACCCCCAAAAACTTTAAGACGCCAAGAACGACTCGCTAATGCAACCAGACCTGCAACAGACCTCCTCCGCAGAGACAAGGCGTCAACGCTAAGACAGCTGCTGCGCCATCTGCCTCCCTCCAACCAACGGCAGATTCCCAAAGACATCTCTCCCTTGCTGTCGAAGCGCCTAGTACTTCGAATACCGGTGGGCAGACGGTGTGTACGGCTGCTCGTAGCCGCCCGACTGCGCGTACGGATCGTCGTTGTACACCGTGTTCCGGCGGTCCTCCTCGGGCAGCAGCTCCTTGACCTCCCAGTTGTTCATCTTCGTGCCGACCGAGAACTCGAGATCCTCCCTCGTGATGGAGTCCCAGTACTGTCGCGCAGGGGTTAGCTTAATTCGCCATAGAAGACGTACATTCAAAACATCACGAGATACTACACATACCTTGTAAATCATCATGACGGCCAGCAAGTTACACGTCGTCGCGAAGAACAGCCCGTCGAGGTAGTGGCTGATGGCACCGCACAGCGTCGAGCTGAAAGCGTACAGGATGATCTGCCCCGCGACGAAGAAGAACACCCCGAACGCAATATCGCCCAGCGGCCACCGGTCCTGCAGCGTCCTCGTCACCAACAGCACCTGCAGCACGACGTAGATAAACAGCTGCACCGCGTTGAGCAGGTACAGCACCACGAACAAGCCGACCGTGTTTGTCGGCCCCAGCCCGGCCCACGACTTGAACGTCGCCAGGCCGACGAGGAAGGAGATGACGAACGCCGCCGCGCTGCACAGCCGCAGCATCCAGAGGCTCAGCGGCGTGCCGTCCTCGTACAGCTGGAAGCCCACGAAGCCGTTGATCATCAGGCACGTCACCATGGCGCTCGACAGGCCGGCCTGGATGGCGACGAAGTACGGGTACGGGCTCGACCCGGGCGGGATGACGCCGGCGTCGATGCACAGCGACAGGAACGTCAGCAGCATGTACAGGTAGAAGAAGGCCGTGATCTCCTTGCGCCCGACGGCCGTGAACTTGCCGCGCACGTGCAGCACCATGACCACCGTCATGACCAGGGCGATGATGTGCATGGCGCTCGCGGCGCCCTGGAAGATGATGGTGTTGGCCAGCTCGATGTTGCGCGCGTAGCAGTCCGGCTCGATGCCGACGCCCTGCGAGATGGAGGTTATGGCCCCTATCGAGGCGCAGAGCGGCAGCGGCGCCATGTGGCAGATGCTCGTGAAGTCGCCGAAGTTGCCCATCGTGTTGGCAGCGGGTCAGCGCCTGCTCGATCGGAGCGTTTGAGGTGGCAGGACGGTGGACAGCGGCGATATGGTAGTCGTGTGTTCGAAGGATGTCGCCGGTGCAGGGTAGGTGGTGGTTCGCTATCGATTGACAATTGACGCTGTGAACAAAGCAGGTGTTCGATTATGTGTATTAGGCGCTAGATGTAAATGCCTGGCTGTGTCTTTGCGAAAGCGATAGATCTTTCTCGTCGCGACCCGGCCGAGCGAGGGAAGCAAAAAGGCGCGGATACGAGGGTGGGTAGAGATGGCAGGAATTTGAATGTCGATGTCTCGTATAGATTGTACAAAGGGGTGGGTATTTTTACCGGAGCGCCAGCAGAAAGCGATGGTCGGGAATGTCGATGTTATAGTCCCAGAAGCGAAAGAATCTTGAATTGATACTGGACTCGGAAAACGAGAGTGTGAGATCGATCTGACAAGGCAGTCCGTTCCTCGTGGTTTGCGGCTCCTAACGAACGGACAGGTTGGTCGTTGGCGTGACGTTGCTTGGGAGAAGACCAGCGGCCGGCAAACAGGGCTGTTGGTTGCCATGGAACGGGGCAAAGCCGCTCGGCTCCCCCAGCCAAACAGAATGAGCGCATCAAGATCTGTCTCGCCTGCTTAGCCTGATCAGTCAGCCGCTGTGATTGGCTCGGTAGATCGCCGCTTACCCCTTTCTGAGGCTTGGCGATGTGGTCCGTGCCACTCCCACATGTGCATACACTGTAGACAGATTCGAGACGGAAGCTGCGATGGATGATTGCATCACGACATCGAGCTGTGAATTGCTGTCGCCTGTCTGGATGCCACTCCGCTGGGAGATATCCGTGTTGGCTTGTGGCAATATTATTGAGATGGCCGCTGTCGAATATTCCTGGAGAATTGACGTCTTTGTTCCTTCTTTTGTTCTGCTCGAGCTTGGCGTCTTCCCTGAGGTTCGAATGTTAACTTCAACTCTACGGTCAGCATCGTTGGACGGTCTTCTTTCCTCTATCTTCTGGTTTCGCCCATAATATCAAAACGCCTCGCGATGTCCCATTCAAGTGTGTGACACAATCCAACATGGCAGCCTCTCTCTCTTTGTCAGTCTGAAAGACAAGAACGCTCCCCATTGTGATACCGTGTTGTTCTTGAAGCAAAAGGTCAATGGCGTGCTGGATTCGGCTGGTCATTGCTCTCACGCCCTATCTAGCTATGGAAGGAGCTCGCCCGTTTCCCGTTTTTTTTATCTCTTGCAGTTATGGAAGACAGTCCATGACCACTCCTGGCGGGAGAACGATGCTGGACTCAGATGTCATTGATGTATAAGACAGACGCGACCCCAGGATGTCTATAAGGCGTATTCGAGCTTCAAGACCCTTTCATTTATGAACAAGACCGCATACCGTGCCCGGTTCAGCATTCGTCAAACACTTTGTGCAGTCATCTAGTACTGTACCTGCCATGGATTCAATGGCATCTGCACCACTGTTCCGGCTGCAAAACGTTTCCTGGCATGGCATGGGTCTCTGCTCTCGCAGCTTGCAAATCGCGTTGGCCGAAAGAGGTGAAGGTGGAACGCTTCTGGTGGCACGCTGCCGTCCTATGCAGAAGTCGTCCTGGCGCATCAGCAGCAGCGACGAGAAAGCTAACGTCTTCCTCGGGTCAGAGCTTCTGCCTTCTATGTTTCCAGACGCCAGGGTCGACATATGTATCTTCTTCGATGCGACCGTAGCTGGATCTGGAATCGCTGATACGATCGAAAAACGCTCGACCCATCTTGTCTTATGGAACCAAGGAACTGTTTACCCCCGGGTACTTTGCCCTAACGATATGCCAAAATCACTTGACTTCATGCTGCCCCCTAACATGAAAACCATCGTCAGTGGCCATGGAAATGGTGTTGTCATCGAGATAGGCTGGGTGCGATTGCGGCTAATGATGGGAGCGGACGATGAAACCCACCTTTCGCGGCCATGGATGGTTGATAGAGAGTACTTCATTCACCAGGGCGCTGTTCCCACTCCCGAGTTCATAGACCACGCTGTCATCCCAACATGTGTCCAAGGAGTCGAGGGCGGGGTTCAAGTAGTCTCCCGTTGCAATCTCCTTGGACTGATTGCCTCCGATCCGAGATTCGATCGACGAACCGAAGTCCTGGTCTTCAAGCACCTCAAGATGCGGAGGGTGGATAAAACCCCGTATTGCACAGCTCACAAGCTGTATCATCTCAAAGCTCACGTAAGTAGTGATATTTCAAATACCCCTATTCAGACAGAAATACAATTACTCACACACGGTGCACAGGAGAACATCGTTCGATATGAAGACTGGTGCCCGGTAAGCCGCCTTCTAGCCCGAAGGTACTTCCCCAACGGGGCAATCACATACGCAAACTTCAATTCCTACGAGGATGTTATGCTTTTGGCTTACGACATGATCATGGCCCTGCGTTTTCTCCACTCCAACCGCATCATCCACGCCAACATCAAACGCACAAACATATTTCTCATCCACTCCCCGGGACCAGTCTTCAAACTAGCCGACTTCGCGCTCACGGCGGAGGATGATTCCATCCCATTGCGAATAGCCGAGAACTACATCGCACCGGAAGTGGTGAGAGCCAACGGCAGGGGAATGGCCATCGACAGGGTTTACATGCCCAAGTCAGACGTCTGGGCGCTGGGCATCGTGTTGCTAGAAATGCTGGTGAAGGAGCCACCACGCAGCTGGTACAGTCCAAAGAGATGCTACGAGGACGCAGTGGAGAGGAAGAAAGACCTGGTCGAGCCCTGTGAGTTGAGCGAGCTTCTGGATGCGATGCTACAACCCGTATTATCGAGGAGGAAAACATCACACCAACTGCTTCTATGTATGTCGGAGCGCCCCTGATGTCTGATGCAGGGCGGATTGGAAGATTGAGCATACTGCACTGTTGAGGATCACTGAGCATAGCGGTGATCTTTATTTGAGACACGATTCGGCTAGCACAATCAAGATTCACTTCTTATGGTAGAACCTGGAAGAGCGCGATCAACCACCACCGACGGGAAATCGGCCTTGAAATTTGTATTCTTTCACTTGCTTTTTTTCTGACAACAACGTTGGTGTACACCTGGGAGGTTTTCATAACCTCAGATCGAGGCCTACCTCTTCATATCTGTCTAGGTAGATATCAGACCCGCTGGAAATGCTGCTTTTATGCACGTTAATGGCAGGAAACAAACGAAATACAAAGTAAGGGATCAAAACTAAAACTGGTCGTGTAGATCTAGGCCCGAAAAACCCCCGCTTCCCTGTTTCGTAAAAGGCGGGCAAGACATTTCTTGATGAGCAGTGTGTCTGGATGCTCATTACCGTGGACCTTCTCCAACAATTCGAGTGCCTGCCGATACGTCTGCTCGGCTTCCTCGTACTTACCTAGTTTTTTGAGTGTAGCCGCGAGATTGTGCATACTATCTAGCGTTTTCGGATCCTCTCGACCTGATACCTTCTCCCGCAGTTCGAGAATCTGCCGATACATCCGCTCGGCTTCCTCGTACTTCCCCAGCTTGCCATTTGTAGCCGCGAGATTGTGCATACTATCTAGCGTCTTGGGATGCTCTCGACCTGATACCTTCTCTCGTAGTTCGATAGTCTGCCGATAGACCTGCTCGGCTTCCTCGTGCTTCCCTAGTTTGTCGAGTATATACGCGAGACTGTGCATACTATCCAATGTTTCGGGGTGCTCTCGACCTAATACCTTCTCCCTTAGTTCGAGAGTCTGCCGATAGACCTGCTCGGCTTCCTCGTACTTCCCTAGGTTGTTGAGTATATACGCGAGATTGTGCATACTACCCAGCGTCTTCGGATCCTCTCGACCTGATACCTTCTCCCGCAATTCGAGAGTCTGCCGAGACATCTGTTCGGCTTCCTCGTGCTTCCCTAGGTTGCTGACTGTCAACGCGAGATTGTGCATACTCTCTAGCGTTTTCGGATCCTCTCGACCTAGTATCTTCTCCCTGAGTTCGAGAGTCTGCCGAAACATTTGCTGGGCGTCTTCGTACTTCCCTAGGCCATCGAGTACAATCGCGAGATTGATCGTACTGTCTGTTGTAAGCGGGTGCTTTTCTCCCAGTGTCTTCTGCCTTAGTTGGAGTACTTGTCGATGTAGCGCCTCCGCCTCGGTGTAATTCGCCAGAGAGAGGAGCACGTTTGCGAGATCGTTCATATAGAAAAGTGTGTGTTCATGCTCTCTGCCCAGCATCTTCTCTAACAGCTTCATTGCCTCACGCAATATAGCTTCGGCACCTTTAGCTTTGCCTAAATCATAAAGGCTAAGTCCCACATATAGTAGAAGACGAGCTAGCGCCTTCTCATCGTCTATACCGTGGCGGAACTCAAGAGCCTGTTGCGCGTGCGGAAGATACCTCATCCACTCTGCTCTGTTCTCGTGCTTCGGGAATGGAAACACGCTCTTAAGATGCTGTACTACTGTAGTAGCCCAGCAATTGTGCTCTTCTCTTTTTGCCAACCAGGTCCGCATGGATATTCGAACAAGCCGGTGCATGTCATATGTATCCGACTGTTTCCGCTGCGTAACGAAAGCATACGACTTGAGTGTCCCAATTGCTTCAATCGCCTCAAGAGTGTCGGCTGGCGGGAGGAGAGCTTGCGGAATGTCCTTTTCAGCTAGGAAGCACATGAACCGGAGATAGTCGGCGGCCAGCGGGTTGCGGTCGGAGATGTGCAGGAAGGAGATTAGCCAAGTTGTGGCCACGGGATTTCGAATGTTCTTGTATCGATGCCGATCCTTGAAGTTCTCGCTCAAGAGCCTTGTTGTATTCTTGTCACTGGATTGGCACAGCGTGAGGTATTCCGTTGTTGAGATCTGATTCCTGGTCATATATGCCGAAGCTTGCCGTATTGCCAAAGGCAGATTGGCAAGAAATTCGAGCAGTTCCACCGTCGCATTCTTGTCGCTCATCTGCTCTTTCTCCAGAGCTGTGTCTAACATTTCGAGGGCTTCGTCTTGGCTCATTTCTTGAACTGTGATGATGTGTTTTCTGGATTGGACTAGATCTAGCGCAACTTGGTGGTTCCGTGTTGTCAAGAGGATAGAGCCTCTTTTGCTGGAGGGAAGATACTCAGCAAGTCCAGCGTCGCCAAAGAGCAACCTTGAGTCGTCGGCATTATCGATGATCAAGAGCCAGGCTCCGGGACTTGCGCTCAAGGCAACCCTGACAAGTTCCTTGATATCCGCTTTGTTGTCGTCGATCCCCTGGACTTTGAGTTGCTGGCCGATGGCGCGGTACACACTCTCAAAACTTGCGGCGTCCACGGCTGGAACCCAGAATACCGAGCAGTCCTTATGCGTGTCGCGCACACGAAAGGCGGCCTCGAGTGCGATTTGTGTCTTTCCGACTCCTCCCAAGCCATCGATGGCGGTGCGCTGGCAGTCGTCCTGGTTTGCTCCGGGAGGAATCCTCTCCAAGAGATCGTTGAGGATTGACCCGCGGTCGATGAACTCTTTATTGCGTCCGAATGGCACAATAAAATGCTGTCGTTTTTGGATAGCTTGAAGGAATCAGTAGGACTCGTTTCCGCGGAATATGCCCTCATCAACTTACGGTTCTTTCGGCGCCCCAGAACTGTAGGTCCGTTGGTGGCGAATCGCATGATGGCATCCTTCACAAGCTTGAAGTTGGGACATTCTGGACCTTGGAATTTGTTCATGCCCGAATGTGTTGCGTTCAGTCCGTGGCGACTGAAACCATTAAGGCAGGCCGAGGACTGTGTCACAAGCTATCCCAGGTCAGCTACACAACTTAAGTGGATGTTCGTAGACTGGATGTGACATACTAACTTGCGCGTCCTCCGATTCGAGAGTCTCTCTGCCAGAGTGCGAGATACGAGACCTTTCAATAGCTCTGTCGGCTTAATTTCATAGAAGCAGTGCAGAGGCAGTCGCACCCCCTCTGCATTCGCAATTTCGGTGAATCTTTGGACTCGCTGGCGAACATAATCGTGTCTCTGCTCGAAGTCGTCTATGAGCTGGTCCGAAGCCTGTTCACCCATGATACCAGCAACAAGTACTTTCCACCGAGCCTGGGGAGCGGCATCGCTACCCTGAAACGGCGTGGCCAGAAACACAATGCCGGCAGTCTCAAGCAGAATGTGCTCGTAGATGCTGCCTTTCTGGGCAGCTCGGTTGATAGCCTGGGCATGTCACCTACTGTCCTTGTGCACCCGTCCAGCATTGCAACATGCATTGCGTGTACTGGAAAGGGAAGATAACGGTGGAGGAACAAGGATGAAATTGGAAAGAAGAGTGAGTTCAATATTCTTGCAGATCAACATACCTCGGCCAGGATAAGCCCCCCAAAACATGAGGCAATGAAGATGATCGGCCGCGGTTCTAGTTGCGGACGGCGTGTGTTGGCGACGAGGCCGAGGAGCGTGTCAGCATGACCCAGTAGTATCTCCACCGGTGCATCTCTGAACAAGTTTGCGTTCCAGTCGTAGGTGAATATACGAGCTTCCGGTACAGCCGCTGGCAGCATCTCGGGGTCCGAGAGCCAGTTCACCATCTTGTTCTCTTGTGTGTTCTTGAATTCCCATGTACGCGGCGACTCGGTGCCTAAGCCGTGAATTGCGATGATACTGTCTCGAGTTAGACGCAGGTTCTGCTTGTCGGGCGCGGGCAACTGTTGAGGTCTGGTTGGACATACTCGAAGCTTGTGTCGACGGGATCGTCGCCGACCGGGGCTACCTGGCGGAGCCCTTTAGGAGCCTGTGGGCGGATTTTCCGCGGTCAATATTGGCTCCTTTCTGAAGGTTGGGGAGTCTCATCGTCTCACCTCCGTTGAGTCCATTCTGATAGTTTTCGGTGTCGTTTAGAGCACTTGGACCCAACTTGCGGTATCACGTTGACCCCGCCCGCTGCCTGGCAACAGGCTCGCAGTCGATGGCAATGATGAGGAACAACTTGACAAGTGCTTCGGCGGAACGAAATCCAAGCCAAGCAAGGCTCGTACCCTTACAGCTTCTGCGAGACCTGCTATGGGATGAATACGGTAAGGACACTCCGATAACAATGGCTGTTGTGATGAAGACGGCAGTGACAGCGGCAGCTTGTTGATGGTTGATTGCCTATCGTCGCTCAGCCTCAGCCGCACAGAGCAGCGATGCGCAAGGCGCTTCCACGTCCAATCACGGACAGCATCATCCGTCGTAGCCAACACACCAACCAAGTCATAGATCATGACGCAGGCGCGTCGCCTTCCACCGGCGTTGAACTCGGATATCGAGAATTCGAACCAGTTCGGGTGAGCATCTTCCCAAGTTATGCCACTAACAAGTCGTAACATTTGTACGCGGTTGATTCACGGATGAGTTATAACGTGCAACTCAACCGGTACTGATGGTAGTACTATACTCCTGCATTTGTACCTTAGTCGTCGCGAGGGTGTTTGGCAACTCTGGCAAACTTGCACGGACAAAAAAGTCACACTGCTCCGGGTCTGTTTCCGGCCCCGCCGACTACCCTAGCTCCCCGGTTCCCGGCTGCCGTCTCCACCATTTGCTCCACATGGCTCCCCCGGAACCCCTGACCTGGCCGGTACGTCGCGACCTTGAAGCCAAACCAAGCCTCAAGATGCTAGGCATATGTTCAAATGTCCATTCCCGCTAACAGGATCACATATAGCTCAGGATTCAGGTTCTTGGGGATGACAAAGCTAAGAGTACGCCGGATGCCTTGCCCGCTACCTATCACTACTATGAGAGCGCGGGGAAACGCGCCGTCGGTAATCCGGCGGAGGACACGCCGGCTTTCTTACGGAGGGAATTATCTCTAGGAGGCTTGCCCGACATGCTGAAGCATCTATGGATCGCTGGTGCCAAGCGTCCTGCAATGCCGCTACACTTTCACATCGCTATGGGCCGCGAGATCGTCGTCGCCGACCGGATGGACTTGCACCTCCTCTGGACAAACCGAGGGAGACTTTTCGTCAAGCCTATACCGCGGTTTCTCCTCGATCCAGTCTTTTGCCAGAGCAACCTCCAGTGTCCAACGGACTGTCAGTGCAATACTCCTCCGGCGGATACATGCCGCTCGATCCCGCGAAAAGTCGCCCTTGGCTTCCTCTACACATACAGTTGCCTCGTAGCATCCGAGAGCGACTTCCACGTTGCCAACGAGAAGCGCCTCCTCCCTCGTAAGGAGGATGACATGCCAATCGACTGGTCGGACTGGAAAATGCTGGCAAGAGAGCTGCTCCGGATGCACGACCGCGACCCGCAAGTAATCCACCCGCGTTTCTTGCGCGCCGAGCTTCGCCTTTCACGCATCAACACCATTCACCGATTCACTAGTCTTCCGCGCTTCGATTCATACATTCGAGGCAGACAGAACTACAGCAGCTTCTTCGGCGACAACATCGCTTGGATGGCCGTCGCTACAGCCTTCATCGCGCTCGTGCTGACCGCTATGCAGGTCGGGCTTGCTACGGAGAGGCTTGCGGCAAACGCCTCCTTTCAACAGGCGTCGTATGGCTTCACTGTTTTTGCTATTCTAGGGCCGCTCTGTGTGTTCGGCCTCATCGTCCTGAGAGCGCTGTTCCACCTCGTTAGGGATCTACCGTTGCTTTTCGGGGGACGGCTCGGTGATCCGGCATCCAAGCGTGCCATGTTAGGGGGCAATGTTGATGCTAGTATTTAGGTTAAGACACTCGAGCGCGCAAGCCCTTACAATAACTACTAGGTAACTACTTATGTGTTGCAACTGGAAATATAGGTTACCTATGCCTTAGACAAGCAAGTAGTATGCTGTAGATCGTGCAGTTATGTATGTACCCATCTACGTATCTTGTAATGTATTGATCACAGCTTTAGTTCTGGTACAGACATGTCTTCCAGAGAACAAACACCACAAATCCCCCTCCATACAGAGCATTGGGTTGATGGACATATACACGAGACTGAGACCTGCTAGACTTTTCATTCGCCTTAGCCAGCCTTCTTCATTTGACGAAAGACAGTGACAGACTTGGCCTTCTTTAAAGCTACAGCATCAACTTGCCATTACTGTCTTACTGAGTAGCTGAGGGATCATCAAATGCACAACCACGACTGTTTGTTCCAACTGACCGCGTGATTCCTTTCCGTGCTATGACCAGACATCCTTTCCAGCCGGCAGTGTTCTTTACTTGCCGCCATTCAACAAATTCCAAAGCCGTCGCTCGTTCTGCTGGTGCCTTCGTTGTACGCCCTCCATCTCCTTCTCTTGCTTCTTTCTCAGCCTATCCCTCTGCAGCTTTAGCTCGTCTTGCAGGCTATCAAATGCGTCATTGTTCCGCGCTGCCTTCAACTCCTCTTGATGCGTCTGAATGGTGTTATCAAACTCAGCCCGTCTCTTTTTCTCCGCCTGATGGAGGTCAGAACATGCCCTGGCTCGCTCCATCCTTAGTTCCTCGAGCAGCTGGCGCTCTCTAGCTTGCAAGCGTCGGACCTCTTCCTTGAGCACCTCAGAATCATTGGACAGATCTTTATCAGGTTCATGCTCGTGATCTTCTCTCTCCCTCTTGCGGACGTCGGTGGGAAGCTGGCGGCCGATACCTATCAAATACGCCTCCATCGGATCGGCTGGAGTCTCATCGCGGCCTGTCGAAGTCAAAGGTCTTGTGGCGGGCTGGCTATTCTCGCCGACCTTCCACGTCGTACCGGAAATAACCGAGATCGAATGTATCTCTCTCATATGGCGGCGATAACTAGAATACCGGTTGAATGGAATTTTGTTTCTCGCGCACCCGGGGTACTCGCAGAGCCAGGCCTTTTGGTTCTGTTGTATGGTTTTGTCGTGCAACTTGAGGGTGTTGCTGTCGACGAAGGTCTGTTTGCAGGCTGGGCAAGTTACTCTGCCCTCTGTCTCTGAGGTCGGGGCGGGTTGTCCGGAAGCCGGCAGAGAGGTAGGCTGCCCGAAAGGAGGACCGCCCACCGAGCCTGACCCGGTAGCGACGGTCAGGCCTTGGCCAGTAGCGGCCGTCTGTGCAATTGATAGATGGCAACTCTGTACGACGTCCTATTAGCGTTAAACAAAAACTAGACACAGACGACGAGATCCTTACGGAGATCGAGGGATAGGAGTTAAAAGGACAAGTTCCCTGCGTGTGATATGCTACCAGCAACTGCTGGCGGGACACCAGCATTTGGAGGTGCCGAGTATGGCTGTGCGTAGGTCTTCAACATGTCAGTCACATATTAAATGATGAATACATTCTAGAAAGGAGGTGATGTGCTCACAGGGGAATAGGGATGAACGCGATCTCTCGCGGGAGGTGCATCGTCAGAAACTGTTCTCTGTCTCGCCATAAACGCCGCGGCAGGTTGTGCTTGCGTCGATGAAGTGTCTCTTGGAGCTGTCGCCGGAGCAGTGGTGGCAGACTCTGCCGGAAGTGCTTGCCCGTACTGCTGGGCGCGTGGCATCTCCATCTTGTCAGTCTTCCTCACCGATGTTGATGAAAGCGATGATGTCGAAAGCTCGAAGTAAAGAGACGCGAACAAAAGGAGATCCAACCAAGTAGTTTGAGGCTGTAGGTTCTGATTTTATTTAACATTGAAGGCAATATTCACGTCTTGTGCCTAAGGCGCTAAGCCTAGCTTAGACAGATAGCAATACTCACTTGAGGAACTCGCCTGTTTCTGCTCAGCAAGTTCCTCTACCACTGACTGTTACTAATGTTATGCTAGGATCCGGGTACTGGCTACCTGATCTCAGAAAGGCAGCAAGTATATAAACTCCATCTTGCAGTAACTATTGAGCAGCCAACATTGTACGGGGTGTCGAGGTTGGTGTAGAAGATATCATTCACTCTTTAATACTCTAGTCCTTACTGGCCATTGCGACTCAAGCCAGATTTTGGTTGACAGCTATTATGAGCACTTGGTCCATATACTAACATCGTACTATCGAAGGTCATAACTTTAATAACGGTAAATCACTCAATAGTCAAGGCAATTATATACAGAACGTGCAAGAAAGGAGCCTGCATTTAGAGCTTGTTGACCCGGTAGGATAGCGTATTCAGACTGATAGATTAGCTTACAAACACTAAAAGTTGAGCCAGGCGTGCCTCAGATCTAGAGTCTTACTTTGTTATAAATGCCATTATGTGGGAAAGGCTTGTGTTAGAGAGTTACTGTTGTTCGCCATTCTACTTCTATTGAGTCTTTACTTGTTTGCCTGTCAAACCCTTACTTCCTGTCGTTTGTCTTCTCGGCACCAACATTGTGCCGGGAATGGTATACATACTTGTCATGATGTCCCCCTCTTCTAACCTGTGAGCTAATTCATAGGCGCTAGGGGGGTGGTTCAAACTGCTCGAAGTTCTGTCTTCTCTTGATCTCCTCTACCTCATGTGATAGTACTCGCTGCTCTCGCCCTTCTCAGTATATATCAAGCTATCCAGATCAGAGTCCCATGTTTCAAATTCCCTTCGTTGCTCCTAGCAATCGCCTGTGCCGAGATCTCCAGCGTTAAGGTTCGGTTGGTCATGGCTAATAGTCTTTATATATTCCCTTATGTGCTCTTACGTCAGAATGCCTCGTGTATTGGCTGACCTGTAAAGACGACTGGTAGTTTTAGATATGGGGAGCAAAACCTGTGAACTGAACTAAGTCCAACTGTCCAAGCCACTCTGCTTCTACAGCAGTGAATTTCTGCCAGCAACCAAGGTGACTGTTATGAGGTTCTGCCGACCTAATTTGTTCGCACGGCCGTTTTATTCAGGCGACCCTAAAGCCACTAAATCTCAAGTCAACCTTCTCCGTGTACTAGGCTTCACATCAACCTCTACCATACCGACGGCTGCGCGATAACTCCTACTGATCCTACGTCAGTCAGTTCTAAGATTACCTGTCAGTAATGGTTGTTTATCAATTCCCAGCTTCAGTCATCACGCACCAAACAATGGCCCACCAGCAGATCAACCGGGCGCTGCTTGCCAGCTTCACTCCCATGGAGATTCAAGGTAAGATCCATTTCCGCTCCCTAAGACACCAAGTTTCATCCCCAGTGAAATTAACTTCTGGAATAGCCAAGAATGATCATGAAATGACCAGTACTTCTGCGCAAAGGCCCACGGGTCCAGCCTCCCAGCTCTCAAGCACTTCGTCAATCTCTGGCCTCGAAAATGCCTATCAAGTCCCTGACGCAGAGAAGCCGACATTTTCCTGTCCCCAGTGCGGTCGTCAGCTTGCAACCGCTCGAGCTGTCCAGAGGCACAAGAAAAATGTCCATGCCAACGAGCGAGTGCACGCTTGCCCCTGCAATGGATGCAAGCGAGCAACCGATGGCTACGTGCGCAAGGACGGCTTGAAGTACCACATCATGACCGGGCATGCCGAGCAGATGGTTGATCATGTTCAGGCATTGATGGAGAAAAACCCTCGAGAATGCAGCCTTGGGGAGCGAGAAAGCGGCCCTAACTAGCGAGAAGACGGCTCTAGCCACCGAGAACCAAGCCTTAAAGAACCAGAACGAAGCGCTGGCAATGGAGGTACAGATACAGAGCCAGTGCGCAGCTTATGTCAGTGGCGAGCTATCTCGGACACAGATGGAGCTCAACAGGACACGCAACGAGCTTTTCCACGAGCGACAGGGCTAACGGTAGCCACTCCAAGAAGACAAGAGTAAATACACAGGAGGAGGCTTGCGAGAATTTGTAGGAGGGACTGCGAGGGTGGAATAAATAAAGCACAATAATGCACCTGATCAGGAGCTTGTCCCAGTACTGTCTTGCACATGTGGTGTTGCATCGTAGACTCCTCCCTCCCAAACAAAGGAGCATTCTTACAAGACAATTTACAGAATGTGCATTCCTTACTACAAGAGAATGGAAACTTTTTACTATCTATTGTGCTCTCCTGCTACTACCCTGGTAATGCAAGTACCGCTTTCTATTCTCAAGACAGCAGGTTCCAAAGCCTGCGCTCATTGAGCCTGTGCCTTGTCTTTATCGTCTTCGTCTCCCGCTTGTGCTTCTCTCTCAACTTCTCACGCATCTCCTTGATTTCGTCTCGCTGATCATGGAAGACCTTATCATCTTGACGAAGTGTCTTGAGCTGCTCCTGATGAGCTGAAAATATCTCATGGAGCTCTGTCCGCCTCTTCCTTCCCTCCTCCGCGATAGCTGCCTCGGAGCGAGCCCTCTCCATCCGCAGCTCGTAGTGCAGCCGGCGTACTGACTCATGAAGACGTGCACACTCCTCCTTCAGAATTACCGGGTCGTCAGTAATTTCATTCTTCTGCTGTGCAACTTCGCCTCGCTTGGTCTTCTGTATTTCGGTCGGTATGAGGCGTCCGGGTCCTTCCAGGTATGTCTGCATAGCATCAGGTGCGGTATGCTTATCTCCTGGCGAACTCGTCAAGCTGGCTGCGACCTTGTGATTCTTCTTCTTTTTGACGGTTCTGGCGCTCTCGATGACCACTTGGTGAACTTCCCCCATGTGTCTGCGGTAAGGACCGTCGCTGGAGAATGGCCCCGTATAGCTGCAGCCGGGGTAGTCACAGGGTGGGCCCTTCTTTTTGTCTTCCTCTTCTTTGGATTGGGATCGTCGGCTGCCGCTGGGGTAGCAGGCTCATTCGGGAATGGGACGCTATGCTCCTGCATTCGAGTAGAACATTATTCTGTTGCCGGACTTCGTGGTCTCCGGCGTACACTTGAGATGGGATGTAATGCTGCTGATGCTGATATCTGTGGCCTGCCCCAATTGCCAGCCTGTCATTCTGTGCTGGGTCATAGGTAGCAGGGGGACGGTGAGTCGGCATGCCGTGTTGCTCTGAATTATAGTCGGGGGTTGGCATTTAGGTATGACGGGAAGGGAAGCCATGTCGTGCTGCTGGAATCCATATGTCCAATCGGCGCCCTGCCCTTGATTTTGAGCCGGCATATTCTCCATGTAAGTGTCAGTCTCGTCATCTAATAACTAAGAATCGGTGTAGATGTTTATCACGTAATTAAAACAAAGCTGGGTCTATCACCTGGCTAATAGAGCCGCCTCGACGACTATCCGGGGGAAGTACTGTGTCACCCATGGTAGCTGAGTGTAAGACATGCTAATACGGATTCGATTCTTGGTTTGACATCTTAACAGATGTCGTGAAGCTATCTTTGGGTATCTTCATGACTCTTTATGTGTTGTTTACACGTTCTATTTTGATATGTGCCTGAAAAATAGGAATTTAGATGTGGCCGAAGTTCCAGTTTGGTCTGTGTATCATTCACTTATGTCCGCCCTGTTCAAATGCGGGTGAAGGAGAGGACTCATTGGCCCATGGACAAGGCCCTGTTCTACTTCACTTCTGATGTCAGTCTTATTGATTGCAACAGCTGACCGAATTCATTTGCTCTTAATAGAAGAATATGGACTGAAGGTACCAAATATGTATGCAATATTACGCAATAGCAATAACATGACGCTACTTAAGACCGACTTCGATGATTACTAAGGAATCCTAGCTATATAAAAAGAGAAGCAAAGATTCTTGGTATCAGCTATGATATATGACCTTGATATGTGGACGAGTCTTAATTTTTGCCTGTCAAAAGCCGTGTTAGCCATACACCATTAGGCTTTAGTCTCTACTCATCAGGTGCAGGGTGGCACCATACCACACCTTGACAGTTGATTATGCTTAAACATAGCAGAAAGAAGTGAAAGAGTAGTCGAGGACGACAGGTTGCACCAGGTTACAGACAAGACCAGTCTCACTGGTCGTAAATACATAGAGAGGACGGTCCTGGCACGAATAGTAACTGCCTCTTGTACGGAACTACCTGACTACCTTAGTTTACTGTTTGCCTACTTGTTCGTCGGACTTAACCTTGTCGGATATAGCTCACATAGGCAATCGCTGTAGGAAGCAATCGATGTCTCCCACACTTGCTGTGGAATAATGTATGTCATGCAGTTTTCAACCTGGTCGCCTTTCCATGACGGAGGGGTATCGTGAAGTGGTAGCTCTGTAGCCTGTGACCTTAGTCATCATCGATTGCGAGTGCTCATTGGATGTAAAACTCGCCTTAGTACCGATACGGTTGAACCACATGCCCCCTGAGTGCTTAAACCGACTACTCCCGTCCAACTTAGAACCTCTGGTCGTACTATACCACAGGCGGCAGAGCGGTCGGGCCAGCTCTGACTCGTTATTCCGGGATCATTCGTACAGAGTGAGATTTCGGGTAGGCGCTACCATGGTTCCGATGGGGACATGTTACAGGTCTCTGCCACGAAGCAAATCGACACCGTAAAATGGGGAAAGTGTCAAGGAGCAAAATGGGCATCGCTGATGCTCCAATACGTGTTTAAGGGACCGAGTCGAAGGCCCATACACGTAGTCATTCCAAATGTATACGCCTTGTTAGTAAAAGAGACCTTTCATATCTATTACTTGGCAGACATCACAGAACTAGTCAACATCCAAGCTTTTTGACTTCCAGGAAGTGAAGCGGGCTACCACACGCCGTATCGTCGTAGGTCGTCAACATTAATGCTTAGGGAGCCGACTGATTTGTTATAAACGAATCAATTATCAACCCGATCCCCGCATCTTGCATACCCACAGCCCACATTGAGCTCGATGCACTGTGAGTCTGGATTTTACTGCTTGTACAGTACATACAGAATTTATATCTGCATTGCTGGTACAGCGATGGGCTGCTGCCTAATAAGTTACCTGTCTGAATATATGTAAGAAGAAAGGTGGGGGATAAACTGATGATGACCCCACCAGCTGCGTCGAGTTTGAGGCCCCTCCACACCGCAGCAGTCCGCGCTCGTCACAGAATATCTATAAGGACTTCATCATGACCGGCGATCTCTCCATCTTGTCCGAGCATGTTCTCGGGGACATGACAGCCCGGTATCTAATCGATCCAAATAGGCGAGTCGGATTATGGCTGTATCCCACGGCAATGAGCGACCTGGCGCGGCGACGCCCAACCGTGTCGAACGAAAGCTGGGTTCGTAGCCACTTGAAAGCCAGGCCGGCAATGGTGGTCGAGTCGTTGGTGCATGTCAAGCTATCGGGCGACGATGAGCCGCCACAGCTAGGCACAGGCCGTACCCTGCTATGGTCATCGTCCATTGATCGATTCCGGCTTCTGGATCAACGAGTTGAGGCAAACACAGTGATCACAACGCTGTACGATGACACTGGATTGCAAATCAACCATCGCCTGTCTGCTGGTTTCCGGGGGCTCACTGTCCGGAGTGAGACCGTGTTCGAGAACAACTCTAGCTCCCCAGTTCGACTCGAGTTGTTGACGTCGTTCTCTCTGAGCGGCATCACCCCTTACGCCACCGACGACGCTCCTTGTCGCCTCCGCACTCACCGGTTCCGGTCTGTCTGGTCAGCTGAGGGACGTATGATTACAGAATCGATCGAGCAGCTCCACCTCGAAAGATCCTGGGCGGGAAACATGAACTTCTCGGAGCGATTTGGGCAGGTTGGGTCCATGCCGGTGCGGGGGTGGTTTCCGACCGTGCTGGTCGAGGATACGGAGGTGGAAGTAGTTTGGGGGGCGCGGTTGGCAATTCCTACGAGCTGGCAGATTGAGTTGGGCCGGCGGTTTGACGATTTGATTCTCGCTGGTGGCCTGGCAGACCGAGAATTCGGTCACTGGACAAAAACGGTTGAGCCCGGCCAGTCATTCAGCGCCCCACACGCTTGGTTGACATGTGTGGCCGGATCGGTGGATGAAGCTTGCGATCGATTGATCAGTGTCGATATTCCCGCAGTGGAAGCTCAGCCGGCCATGGAGCGGGACCTGCCGATCGTTTACAACGACTACTGCACGAACTGGGGAGAGCCTCGCGAAGACCAGTTACTCGCTGTTGCCGACAGGATCGCGCCGCTTGGTGTCCGCTACCTGGTCATCGACGCGGGTTGGTACATGCCAACGAACACCAATGCGCACTGGGCGACGACTCTCGGCGACTGGCGCGCACATCCAAGCCGATTCCCCAGCGGACTGGCCGGTACGGCGGCAGCAATCCGGAAACGCGGGCTTGTTCCAGGTATCTGGATGGAGCCTGAGCATGTGGCTAAAGACTCGGACGCGTTCGCTGAAACCGACCACATGCTGACCAGAGACGGGAAAACACTAACGCTGGGACTCCGTCGAGCCTGGAACTTGCATGATCCCTATGTGAAGGCGTATATTGATGACCGTGTGATTGGAATGCTGCGTGGAGCAGGGTTTGGTTATGTCAAGCTCGACTATAGCGAAACACTGGGCATTGGTGTCGATCATCCCGACGGGCTGGGAGAGGGGCTGCGGCGCCAGGGCGAAGGCACCCATGCGATGTTCGACCGGATCAGAGAGGCGTTGCCAGACTTAGTGATCGAACTTGTTTCGGCTGGCGGACATCGTATGGAGGCGTCGTTTCTCCAGCGTGTTGCAATGAGTAGCTACTCGGACGCGCACGAGACAATCGAGATCCCCATCATCGCCGCGGCAGTTCACCGCCTGATGCTGCCCCAGCAGTCTCAAATCTGGGCTGTCCTACGCCAAGACGACTCTTTTCAGCGAATGCACTACAGCCTGGCGGCGACATTCCTGGGCCGCATGTGTCTGTCTGGCGATATCCTTGACCTCGACGAAAGTCAGCTCTCCGTTGTGAAGCATGCAATCAAGCTCTACCAGAAAGCCGTTCCGGCTATCAAGTATGGTAAGAGCCGAATCAGAGGTGATATAGGGCCCAGTTGGCGCCACCCGAGAGGCTGGCAAGGCGTGGTCCGGACTACGGAAGACGACGGAGTCGTCATCATACACACTTTCGAGCGAACGCCCGAAGAATTCTCTGTCCAACTGCCTGGGACGGGTTGGCGAATCGTTGAGGTGCTCACTCCTCTGACAGTCAACATTGATGGCAACCACCTCAAGGTCGTTGGTGCTTCGGATTTCAATAGCCAAGTTGTTCTTGTGCGAAGAGGTGGGTTGGCTGATGAGAGAAGTCTGCGCTCTGGTGTGGGCTCACATGTCTAGGCGTGTAAGCGACCAAATTGTGCACGTTCACAAGCGTATATAAACAGCGGCTGTACAGTCACCGAACTGGTACATGAGAGGGAAACGAGTTTCTCAGTTGCATTATTGTTCTATCATCCTTATCCTAGTCTTTTCCTTGTCCCTTTTCCTTCATTCTTGAACGTCCGCTTCAGGTAGGCTTCTCACATAGGGCGGTTCCCAATCATCGTAAGCAACCATGCCTCTCTGGCAACATATCCCTCGTGAATCCTTCTTAACTCCTCAGCGTGCCTATTCCGCTCTTGGTCAAAGATTGTGCGCAGTTGATAATTCTCCACGTGAGCTTGGCGGAGTTTTATCTCTGTCGCTTCAGCCTGTCTCTGATGGTCGGCTACCAGAGCCCTGTCAGCCTGAAGCTGTTGCACTACTGGCTCGAGATTGCGGTTGAGGGCTGCAATGTGTTCCTCTGCTTCCTGTGGGGGGGGGGGGGGGGGGGGGGGGCAGGTTTGCATAAAAAATAAAA